>JAUBOD010000290.1:3425453-3448062 GCA_032353885.1 Nothura maculosa | reverse complement strand
CTATCATTGTACAAAGTGCATTTCTATTCCTTCTATTCTTATTCTTCCTTGTAGCCCAGGAGGAAGAGAAAGGAAAAAGAAAGAAAAGGAGGAAATGAAAAAGAATTATTTTGGAAAGAGTCAGTAGCAAAAGTTATACTTTACATAGCTTTTTATAGCTTGAGGTGACAAAAGCTTTGTCACCTTTTCTCTGAAGAGCAAGACAGCCAGGGCCTGTGGTTTGCCCTTAGTGAGCGCAGCCCAGGTCTCTATCAAGATCCTGGAGGCAATCCCAGCGCCAAGGCACAGGCCCCTTCGTGGATGCTGTGAGCGCCGTGCTGCTTGTTTCGGCAGCGCAGGAAGCATCATCATTCATCCATTCCTCCCCTCTTCCTGTTCCCACCCGCACTTGTCAAGTGATTGTCTGCGGTGGAGATTTTTTTTGTTGATGCACAATATCTGGGTGCTGCATGCATGCGCAGTGCAACAGATAAAGAGCCTGTTCAGTCACTGACTTTCATTCAGTAAGCCACAGAAAGCAACTCAAACTGCAAGGAAAGTACATTAAACCTAGCTATCCACAGGTGCAGAGAGCCAGTGGAAGGATGGGAAACTTCCTACCGCGAATAAGGTAGGTTCCATATCATTTTACACTTGATTATTAAAGAACAGGGCTACAGAAAAGGTTTTATTTGAAACAAGAACAAATAATACCTGTAATGGAATCAGCAGTAAGGGATGACGGCAGGAACCACAAGCATCCTATTGATTAGACAAATGCAATTTGCTATGCAAGTTAAGAATGATATAGTTCTTAGTATGTCAAGATGACTTCTATGGAAATTATTTCATCCATAGATTTTCAGCACTGAAAGTCTGTGAAGTAGGTAAGAGTGTTATGGGTTAAGAATGTCAGGAGAACAATTCATAAAATCGTAGAATCACAGAATGCTTAAGGTTGGAAGGGACCTCAGAGATCATCTAGTCCAACCTTCCTGCTCCAGCAGGGACACCCAGAGCACGGGGCACAGGGCGGCGTCCAGGCAGTTTTGGAAGATCTCCAGAGAAGGAGACTCCACAACCTCCCTGGGCATCCTGCGCCAGGCTCTGGCACCCTCGCTGTTAAGAATTTATTCCTTAAGTTCCTGTGGAACTTTTGGTGCTTCAGTTTGTGGCCGTTTCCCCTAGTTCTATCACCGGCCACCATTGCAAAGAGACCAGCCCCCTGCTCCTCACTGCCTCCCTTGAGGTATTTATAGACACTGACCAGGTCCTCCCTCAACCTTCTCTTCTCCAGGCTGAACAGGCCCAGCTCCCTGAGCCTTGGTTTCAAGGCAGGAAAAATACATCTAAAAGTTCATCTTGCCATCTCCTACCTGTTGCACCATGCCCCATCAGGGGAATCTTTTATACACACTCTAGAGAAATAGATTGTGTTTGTAACATATATATAAGTAGTGTATAGACTGCATATAACATATCCTATCCTTGTATACAAGTCCATATTCAGTTGCTTGCTACGGAGGTCTGAAGACAGGAGGCTACTGGGCAAGCACCATGTAAGAGAGGCAGGTTGCCTTCAGGAACATCTGTGATGGATCTTCTCAGTGTACAGACCCCTCACCTTGCAAGGGGCTCTGCTACAGCCACCATGCTGCCATTGCTGCTCTTCCTTGAGGTGAGGGGTTTCCAAAGAAAAACACCGCTGTTCAGTACAGCGTAGATGCCTCATTAATGTCACCCATGGTGGAGGCGGGATGGTAGTGGTGGAAATTAGATTAGAAATTGCCGTTTTACCCTGGGCATGCAGGAAAGGTTGAGTTCATGAGCAATGTGCTACGGAGGCACAGCAGGGTGATGCATTCACTTGACACAGCTAGCTGTAATGAAGGCATCCATAAAAGCCAAAGTAACAACAGCCACCAGGTGCTTCTCTCACCTACATATGCAATGTTTTTTGCCATTACTTTGGGTGCTCATTTTGCAACATCACTTCTGCAAAACACTCTCCAAGCTCTTGATCTGTGCCTTTTTACTTCCAAGGGCTCTCTAGTGACACTTCTCCAAGCAAATACTTTAAAAAGAAAAAAAAACCTATGTGGACATATGACTTTTTTGGTGGCTTATGAAGCTTCTCAGAGGAAAATCCCTTCTATTTCCTGGAGAATTCTCAGCATATCAAAGAAAAAGTAATGCAACCTCCAAACAGTCAGCCTGACAGCTGTTTCATGGACCTTACATGTCCCCGTCTCACAGACCTCAAATGAGCCTCTTGGTTACCAAAATTAAATGTTCTGTTTGTTTCCAAAGACAGTGCTACCCCCTCAGTTCCCTACAGTTTTTCTGCCAAGAGGTTAAGGAGTAATTGCCTTGCCTAGCCTTAGGCTAGAAAAGAAGCAACAGTCTCCAAAACAAAGTCTTGATTTCAAGAAGCAATTCTTGAAAACAAGATTTCCAAAAACATGTTCTTGATTTCAAGAAGTAAGCCAACAAAGTCCATGTAAAGTCAGTAGATCCTAAGCTGTGCACTCAATGGCAGCAAGGAACAGTAATAAACGCAAATGCCTTCTGGATCTGAGCTCTAGTATCTCAGCTCCTAATCTTGCTGAATTCTCCTTTTTATAAGTGACTATGTCACTTCTCTGAATGGGACTTGTGCTGGTTTTGTAAACATTCCAAACAACTTTCCAGCAGCAGGAATCAGGACACTACAAACACAATTTTCATAATGTGCATTTTTCATACGAGCTACAGGTGAGGCCAATGAAACCCTATTCTCCAGCAGGGAATTTGAGCCATTGAAGGAGGAGGAGATGGGCATGGTGTTTGTCACACCCTGCATTCATGCAGCTCCACGTTCTATCCTCCCTGTCAAGCCCTTATGATTACAAACAACTGCCATCAGGAGGTAACGTGGAGAAACCATTAGCTAGCTACTTTCTGTCTTGTTTGAGACAGTGTCCACAAACAATATCTCTGGCTGGTGTTAATACCAGTTCTCTAAGAATTTTACGTAGCATTTCACTTCTCAATCCTCATCTTCTGATTGTTGATAAATCTGAATCTTTACAAAAAACAAAAGCAACAAACAAACAAAACCACTTGAGTAGGTTCAGGAAGTTGGAGAAATTAGAAAATTTTGTTTTGTTTTGTGTTTTTCCCAGGTAATGTGCATTCATATGCACTGACTCAGCATTCTGGTAAATCTCCAGAGTGCAGCTGAAATTTGCCCCAGCAAGGGCTGCTGTGCTTTCCTGACACCAGTCATAATCATCAGCAGACAGGATAAGAGACAGCTAAGACTCATCTTCTTGAAAAGACACAACAGGCTTTCAGGCTATGGGAGGAATTCAAGCTTCCATAAGAAGAGTTAGTTAGAGTTTAAATATGTGTCACATCCCCTGCAATCTTGCAGGTACTTGATAGGCTACACCCCCTGCAATCAGTAGAAATGGCAATAATATTGAAGAGCAAGCTTTCCCACAGCTTTCCCATAGCTTCTGTGAGCTATGTGAGAGGCTTGACATTTAACTGCTTTCAAAAATTCTTCCTGTTTTCTTCCAGAAGTCACAGTTTATAAAAAAAAAATCAAATTGATAAGGAAACAGGCTTATATAGCCCAAATGTCAGTGTTGTTAGTGTCCTTCTCCAGCACTTCAGCCAGCACTGTAAGAAAAGAAAAACAAACAAACAAAAACTAACATAAAAGGCCACTTGTGGGTGAGGAAGCCCCTAAAAGGCCTGTGCAAATCAGCAGTCAGGTGGAGAAAATCACCTCAAATTCCCCCCGCATTGTGACTGATGGGCAAAGGTCAGCATCTTGCTCACCATGCTGGTGAGCCAGCACTGCCATAAGTCAGGCCAAGCTATGGCTGGTGCTGTCCCTCAGCTCCTGAAGGAGAGGCATGCGATTAATGGTAATTGCAGTACTAGTTCCTGGATGAAGTATAGATGTGAGAGGACACTGGGCTTCAGAGGCTAAGCAGTTATGCTCCAAAGAAAGATGGGACTCTTTCTGGTTGGCTGAGTTATTGTTGTTATTTATGTTTTTTGAGGATTTGGCTGCTTTAGGTCATAGCTGGTGGTCTGAAGTGCTAGGTAGGAGCACAGTTATTCTACAGTTAGGTAGGAGCAGCAACCTCTTGTGGAAACAAAGCCAATGAGATGGGCAGAGGGGCTGCAGCCACTTGCCTCCCTTCCCAACAGCTAGTGATGCACCATCCTACCACATGTGGGTCAGACAGCATGCAGGGTTAGGACTGACCCTTTACAAGCTTGGCCAGTTGAATGTGTGGTTGTGTCAGCAGGAGAGGGGAGCATCACCAGCTGCCTCCTGCAGCCTCCCTCTGGGAATACCTCCCTCTGGGACAGGAAGGGCAGGTAGAGTGAAGCAAGCAGAAGGCCACCTTCATCTCAGGTGTGCATGACACCCAAGGCGTAATGCAGCTCTCATTAGCAGATAGCTTGACACCACAGCCTCTGAAAGAAAATTTAGTAACTGCCCCTCTCCCCACCCCACCATCTGGAAGGTTTCAGACCCATCTGGTTATCCAGACAGCCCACTTGCTCCTCTGCACTTAATTTCTTGACCCTCCTTCCATCCATTTCTGTATTCCCAAGCCTGCCCAAGACTTCATCCCTTCGGTTTGGGAAGCCGACTTTTCAGTTATGCCTCTATATTTGACTTGACCACTTCCTGTGTTTTACAGCCTCTGGAGCTCATAGAGCAGTGCGTGCAGCTGCTCTACAAAGAGCAATGAGAAACCATTAAAAACAAAAGAAACACATTCTGGTCTTTTTTTTTTCTTTTAATAACTTTAATCTATTAAAAATGAATGACTTAAAAAATCACGTTTTTATTCTTTTGAGGTTGCTGACTAGAACTATTTCCCAGCGCTTTCACTGATAAAAACATATCTGTAATTGTTTCTCTATAAAACAAAAAACAACAAAATTAAAAACAAATGAAATATTTTTTTATTAACATTAATCCATCTTAATCTAAATAAGTAAGAAATCCACTTCCGCTTTTTTGAGGTTGCTGACCAGAACTCTTTCCCAGGACTTTCATTGATAAATTTTAATATTTTAATTTCTCAAAGAAAAAAAAAAAAATCTGCATCTACAGGCAAATCAGGCTCATGTTCCCTACCTAGACACGTGACTCAAAGCAGCCAGCACATCTGCAGTATGAATACTGATGATGATAATTGTTTAAATTATCAGATCAGACCACACAACATATTTTCCCATAGGATCCCACCCACATTATTAAATAAATAAGAAGGATCTATCTAAAGGTTGTGCATCAGCTTACTGTTCTAATTTACTGTAGAAACATATGATATTTATCTTCTGACAGTGCAAGAAAAGAGTTATCTAAGCCTAGAGACCTCTATCACATTTCCTTCTGAGGGAAACACAGAAAAAAAACCTATAAACTGACTGTAGGCAACAAAAGGAGGAATACATAAAGGATGAAAAAAATAAAACGCTTCAAACTTATGACATCTGACAGTTACGATATACTCCTAATGTAAATTACAAACACTATAAATAGTTTATTTTAATAGTGTTTTTTAGGACATCTAGGACATAATTGTGTAACAAGTCGTTTGTGTTAACATCTCCATCTAAGCTAAAGGTAGTCAAAATGTTGAATAAAGAAACTCATACAGACCATCAGGAATGTGTTAAGCATACCTTTATCTTTGCTTCTAGCCGTAACAAAAGAGAACTACATCCTCCTGCTGAATGGGAGGGTGGGAAATAAAGAGTCTGTGATATTTGTGGATCTTTCGTGTTACTCTGATAAGGACACCAGGGGCACGGCCATAAAGAATTTTGCTTTGTGCCAATGGCTGAATTTTAGTAGTATATTGAATTCAAAGTTACTTAAGAGCATGTGTTTAATGAGCAGAATACAAACAACAACCAAGAATAGTGTCATTACCTATTTGCCCAGGCCTTGGGAAACAGAAATGGCATTAAAATGTACAAGTAGAGACAATCTCATAATACAAATGAATAAGCAAACTGAGTGCTCACGAGCATTTTCTAGCTGATTACATTCCCTTAGTACATTTTTAGCATGTACGTATTTGACACTTAAATATGAATGCCACATTGTAAAATGTGGTATTTTTTGTGGTAGCTTGTGGACTGCTCCAAAAGCATTTTACAACCATAAAGTTGTAAATTGTAAGTGACAGAGCAAGCGCTAGTGAGCCTTGCTCTTATTACCATCAAGGCCAATTATAAAGTAAACCAGACATAACTTGAGGGACCTTTGATACACCAAACAATTTCAAACAATTTCACCACTTAACCTTGGAAGCAAAGGAATGTTAACCCTGGAATCTTG
Organism: Nothura maculosa; assembly: GCA_032353885.1. Taxonomy (NCBI): domain Eukaryota; kingdom Metazoa; phylum Chordata; class Aves; order Tinamiformes; family Tinamidae; genus Nothura; species Nothura maculosa. The sequence continues at coordinate 3,441,719 of JAUBOD010000290.1, read as the reverse complement.
AAACAAAGAATATTTTTGCTGCCAGAGATTAGATCTCTCTAGAACAGGCCTGTCTATCAGCTGCTGCTTTGTAATCATACTTATACACGTATTTTTGTTATGCAGACTCATTCGCAGGAGCTTTGAGGACTACAGGTAAGCACCACGGTGGCTGAGATGATGGCTCAGGATCTTCTGGGGGAGTGATGGGGAGATCTTTCCACCCTTTCTTGAAAACCCCAAGGTGGGTTTTGCCTTGGCTCTGCTGCTACCGGCGTCACCCCTCACTAGCTTTCCCTTGCCCTTTGGACCCCTCAGATAGGTCTCTCTGTGTGCCCTGTGACACCTTGCCCTCAGCAGGAGCACCTCCTGGGCAAAAGTCTCACCAAAACCAGGACATCCCCACCAGGGGTTTCATTTTAGACGCACTGAGCCATTTCTCAAGAAGAAAAAAAAAGAATCAAAAGATCAGAGTTTGTTTAAAAATTCCCAGTCAGTGCTGAGGCCCTTTCCGTAAAGCCCGGGGGACTTCCTCCCATTTTTCCCTCAAAAGCAGCACCCAAGTGGGCTTGGCCACAGTGTGCCCCAAGCACAGGCCAGGCTGCTGGTGTGAGCACTGCCATGTGCACTGGTTGACAGTCCCACTTGCCATGCAGATGTGGTGGCACCATGTAGTCCTTTGAAGAGGGCTGGGGACTCCTAATTTGGGAGGTGGGGGAAGCAGTCACCTGGACCACCTGCAGTGCAGGTACCAGACCTCACACAGCAGGGCTGGGCTGCCATCTCTCTTCCAACCATCTGTCACATCCCTTACTGCCTTTCCCCCAGTGCCAGCTTGTATTCCTGCCTCTCGCCGTGTATTTTTCCAGTCTGGAGCTATTTCAGCCATGCCAATGGTACACCTGATATATGCATCTCCCCACTCTGCATGACTCCAGGTCCCAGCATCCCAATGTCCCCTCTAACCTCTCCTCCATAGACACAAGCAATGCACTTTCCACCTTCCCTCTATGCCAGGACATCGTGTGCAGCAACATCTCCTACCTTGTCCACAAAGGAGGTGCTAGCTACCCATACACTGCAGGCACCAGGCTCTGGGTGTGGAGTTATCAATGCCAAATCTAACCCACCTGCCCTTACTTCCATATTCTAGGTGGAAAAAGTGCATTCGTATCCGAAGAAAAAGATACTCCCACAAGGAAAGTAAGTAAGGTGGCTGTTCATGGGGTCAAGAGGCAGCGTGGGAGGGTGGGAACGTGGAGGAAGCCACTTGGCCTGCACTCAGCACTGGCCTGTGGTAAGCACGTATGCTGGGCCCCTGCGTGCAGTGACCGTGAGAACATTTCTGAGGGTGCTGGGAGGCAGGAGCTGCGGCACGCGGCAGCGTTGGAGAGGCAGTCCCACTCACATCACACCTGCTGTGGTTGTGGTGGCCACCACGTGCTTCCATCCATCCCCGCTCCGCGTGCAGCACCAACCTCATCAGGCCACATTGCAGCAATGTGCATGGGCTTAGCAGCCCTGAGCTGCAGCACGATGGCTCTGTAACCCTCGGCCTGTGCAAAAAGCTGGGGAGCCAGGCAGCAGAGCCTGCACAAGGCAGGTGGGAATGAGGCGGAATAAGTAAAACACAGTAGGAATGGCATTCTGGTGAGCATCACCCCACAAAGCACAGGAGTTTGGGAATTTTCCTAGAAAAAGCTCACAGAGCCCATATTGCTGATATTAACTCCACACGATACATGCCCTGCATGCACTTTGGCCTGAGTGAAATCCCAGGCGCTTTGGGAGCCATGAAAGCATCGTGAGCAGAGGTGGGAACAAGATGGGACCCGCACTGCCGGGAGAGCCCAGTGACTCATGCCAGCTCTCACACCACCAGATTCGCTGGGTAGAGCCTTGAGGGAAACAAAGACAAGTTTCCCACTCAGAAAAAGAAGAGAGGCTTCTCAGTTTCGGCAACAACTCACCAAATGTTTTACATTTGAAAATATACCTAGCTACTGACTGTCATACATTTTGTTATTTGATGACTGAAAGATTAAAAATAAGCAGGAAATCCAGTGAATGTACCTCCTAGTAAAATATCTTTGGGATATTAAATATTCAAATAAGGACGATTTGACGATTCATTCACATGAATCACAGAATCTTAGTTTCAATCCAGACAGGTACCTTTTCAGACGGTAGGTAAAGCAATTCAGGTACAGATTGTATAATACTTTGTACCATTTTCACAAGTTGCAATACTTAGGAAACAACCGTTTCTTCTTAATCCTGTCCATTGCTAGTTTAATGGCAGTGGCAAGGCAGCACAGTAATAGTTGAAAACACTGAAAGTTGTCTAGGTGGCAACTTTCATGCAATATTGAGAGACAGGTAACTTACCTACATTTGTGGTGTAAAGCAAGTACACTTCAAATCCTGTCATCTTAAGCAAAAGCTCAACTCTCAAATTTTATAGGAGCAACTAAAAATTCAACCAACCTCATAACAAGAATCAGACAAACAGCTAAAAATGAAACTGTTAGAAAGGACAATGTAGATGACCCTCCCATATTTAGATGTTTGAAAGACAGACAGAAAAAAGAGTACAAATCTACTTTCTTGTGCAAATGTCTAACACATGACATGTAGCATTTCTGTGTTCCAGCACTTAGTCAGGAAATGGGCAGAATTCAGGCTGCATTGACAATAAAGGTGAAACGTGGTAGTGGTGGTGGCAGGGGTGGTAGTAAAGGAGAGAAGCAAGAGAGAATACGCCTTTTAAAAGATATATGGCTTAATAAAAATAATTTAGAAAGCAAGTCTCTTCATCTAGGTTTTATAAGGACTGAAAAACAGTACTGTTTTACTTTAGTGCATGTTAATTTACAGAAAAAGGTATCCTTAAAATTCATGAGATTTATTTAGCCCTCAGACATCACCCTTTTCCATAATGAATTTTACACTAGTCAATGATTTCCTAGAAGCTGTGCTGAGTCTGTAGCTAAGTCTCAATAAAGATTCTATGCCGCACAAATTTCTACTTCCCCTTGTTGGCACTTATCACTCCCCTATCTCTTTTCTCAATCTCTCAGCTACCATTTTTGCTTGTATTCTGGAATTATATTTAAAAAATGGCAATCATACATATTTATTTACTCTTTTTCCAGCACAGACATCCAGATATTTACCAGGAACTGTCGAGGTAATGTAGAAATTTGTGGTATCTTGGGTAACTGGGCTCAAGACTTATTCCTGAGTCAGAAGAACACAATATTCATTGTGTTCCCTCAGAACACACAACAGCCAGTTACTTGGGAAACAGAAAATATCTCAGTCTCTGTATCAATTAATTATTTACATAAACTGGAACAAATGAGATGCAGCCCTTCTCTAGAGCAGCCACTCATCAAGCAGGCTGCAACATTTGCCCTTTAACTTCAGAGGCTGCAAAATGCAACCTGGAATCCAGGAGTTCATGGATTTGCACCACATGAACATGTCCTGATGCATATTCCCTGCTATAGGGCCATAGTGTTTATGGCTGCAGGGCTATTTCTGTTTCCTCACTCTCATTCCTTTCTGTTCGGAGCTTTTTCCCAACCAGGGTAACTTTTCTTGCACAAAGTTTCACCAAAACTGGCATCTTTCCACAAAAAGTTTCAGTTTCAACATGAGGTCTTTTTAAAACTAAAACCGTTTAAGTGGTGTATTACCAATGAGCCTTAGCAATAAAAGCAGTTTAAAGACAGAGTGTTTTATTATTGAAGAAACTTGAAAGGTTTTTTGAAACCTTCCACTGTAGAAAACAACAGATCTCTTAACAAATGGCTAAATCCATGCTGGTACAGAATATGGTTTCTCATTCCAAAGTCTTGTTGCCTCAGGACAGAGGAAAAAAAGCCTCAGATGTGCAGAGTCATGGCATATACTTCATTTCTTATGAACATGAGTGGACCAAATGGTTATACTGTTGCAGAAAAGACATAAGGAAGACTGGAGCCATCTACTAATTGGCAGTCCACCTTACTTCACCACTTTGGGGTCAGATACAGGCACTCTTGTAACCCATGCTGAAGTAAGTTAGGAGGTAACCATCCCTTGGTGTGCGTCCTACCCATCTACTCACACTTTTCATCATGTAGGCAGGGGAGATGGAAGCATTCACTTTCCAACTGATGTGCTTCACAGTCTCATGTAGTCATTCATTTGTGTTAATAGACAACAGGCCCTGAGAGAGAGCAATTGAGCACCTGTGTTTTGCCACCTCTGCTATGAAGATAGGTAATTTTAGCAGAAAGTAAGAGAAGCTGCTTCTTATGTCACTAATCGTGAACCATCACCAGAAGTCCAACACAGATCAGAACACAGCATTGCAATTCAGCAGCCCAAATTCCCTCTCTTTTTTTCCCCTCCAAAGAGGATCCCATTAAAAAAATAGTTGATGCCTTGTGGCTAAATGGTGCTTAGCATAAAATTTTGAAATGACAAAATGACACAAAAAACTGTGATTAAATGAGTTCATCATTTGTACACGTGATTGGGGTGGGCAGTAGGAGAAGAGGAGGGTGTGGAACTATAATGCAGAATTTGTCAAATAGCTGCCTAGTTCTGAGAGTTTTCAATCCCACACAAAAGCCCCAGCATGAGATTTGAAACAGTCTTGAGAAAATCTTTCATGCAACATAAGAGCCCTTCCTCCCAAGCATTAAACTGGGCTTGTGTAAAATGAAAGACTTGAGCGAAACTCCAGTCTGCAGGCTCGTTCCTCCTGCACTGTCAGCCTGTCACATCTACACTTCAGTTTCTCCACTTCATGGAGAAAGCAATCCAAATACAGATTCAAACAATCTGTAAGCTAGAAGCAAGCTGGAAATAGTTGCTGTGAGCAAGACTTGGGAATATGTGGGCACTGGAATGGGCGAGAGCAACTCTAGTCCTCAGATGGTGAGATAGAAGCTGGTGACTCCTGAAATTGTGTGGCTTACCCACACAGAAGCACCCACAAATGCTGCTTCTGCCCCCTTCTTGGCAATACTAGGCACCATATTGCCAGTCTTTAGACAGAATCTTTACAAGCAGTCATTAAATAGAGCCAGCTCTGAAGCACTGCTCACCTCTTTACCTTTGTTAAGTGATGGAGCATGGTGGCTTAAGGGCATGTAAAGCAATCATTTCACTTTCTAGTTAAAATCAAACGGAGCGAGAGCAGAAATGGTGGAACTAGAACCAAGCCAGGACAGAGGGATTAAATGTCTCTCTTATCTGTTAGGGGTTGCTGTGCCTGGCAGCCCAGAAGAGGTGAGGCTGCCACAGCTCAACTAGGTCCAACTCATAATGAGTTGGAGCACGTATCCCCAGTAGGCCCCCACATGCCCCTCATGAGCATGAAGGTCCATGAGTATAAATATATATATATATATATACACATACACACACACACACACACACACACACACACACACACACACATATGTATATATACACACACATATACATGGTGTAGATCTTCCCTTAAGCACTTGGTATGTCCAGCTCTGGTTCCTTGTGCTCCCTGTGCCCTTCTTCACAGGGACACACAGGCATGCACACACACTCACATACACACACTCAAATGCATCTCAGTCAAACCTCAGTCCCACACATGTAGGCAGTGGCCTCCTCCATCTTTCAGGCGCCCCACAGAGCTTCTCTCCTGGCTTTCAGGCCGTCTCACATCTGGTCCATAGGGCCCACAGCTCTCCTGTGCCGAGCCCAGAAGGAGCCAAGGCAGGGGAATATTTGTGTTCCTAAAGCTTCCCTTGTTTCTCTGTGCAACTTTTTGCATGTGGAGATGAGCCTGTCAACACTCAAACGAACACTTTACCAAGCCCAACCTCAGATCCAGGGTGAGGCCCTCCCTTCTCCAGCTGGTGGAACTGCAGGCACTGCTGGGTGCCCCTGTGTGTCCAGCATGAGAATGAAATTACTGCAGCTTTGCAAACAGTTCTAGCACTATGGTCCACCAAGTAATACTGCTGTATGATTGCACAGACTTATATGGACCACCACATTTGCTCACATTGCAAGCTTCTTCAGCAAGAGGATATAAAAATGTTAAAGCTGACCTGTTTCCCTCTCTCTCCTTCCCTCCTTCTCTCTATCAATCAGGAGCATCTTGAGGGAAACGATTATATGAATGCCAATGACCTATGGTATTCCACCATCACCCACCATGTAAACCATGAAACCTCTGCAGCTAATACCAATGATCAGACAGAATATGCAATGGTTGACATGCGTAAGGAAAAGCAAACCGTCACCACCTCTGGAGACAACAATGTATATGATTATGTACTGGTAAACTAAAAAGTGGTACTTCCTACTGCCAAGGATCCTTTTGTTTGAGTATTTAAGCCAGCAGCATGCAGCCTTTCCACCATTCTAACTGCTATGTCAGGTTTTCAAGCAAACTGGAGAGCATCTCTTGCATCTTACAAAGGTTATGCACTAAGACAAATGTGCCAGTCAGTTTCAATGGGACAAATTTGTACATGAAAGACATGGACAGAATGGCTCCACTTAACAATTAAAGCAAGAAGAATCAGTGTAAATGTCTATGTTTTAAGGCTTAACATTTTCGGTAGGAATCTCAATAATGCAATGAAGATATCCTTGCATTTATATATATTGCTTTGCAATTTAAAAGTTCACATATTCTGTACATACTTTATCTCCTTCGAAGTTCCTCTGGCTTGCTTGTGTGATTGCAATGATACAGTACAGCTAATATAATTAAGTCATTTCTCATATTGTTCTTTTTTTTTGTCCAATGTGATACTACATTTTTCAAAGTGAGATCTCATTGAAACTAAATCAAAAAGATATTAAATCATATGCAAAACAAGAATCTACCTGCTTAAAACCACTGCCACTTGCAAAACCATCAAACTTGAAAAGACCTGGTGCTACAGTAGCACTGCTGTCTGAGTAGAGGAGCCCCAGGTGCCTACATTGCCATACAACTCCTCCAGTTCATCGCCACCTTGGCATCTCAGATTTGGAGTTATGCCACATCAGAACATACCTCCTCACAATCTCTGAAAAGCAGCATTTTGGGAGATTTATTTAAATATTCATGTATTAGCTGTTCAATAAAGTCACTAAAGTGATTATGTGCCTGTGTTCTTGCTAAAGCATGCTTTTTGGCCCCCTTATTTTTCTATTAGAAGGACTTGGAAAGTAGTATTAAGGAGAGTTCAAATTTGTAAGAGAGATAGAGCTACAGATATGACCATCTGCCCTGAAATTTTAAAGAGTTGCTTGCACAGTTCACAAGCTTAACTGTCAGAGCTAACTTCTATTTTGTCATTCCATTACCTCAGTCATCTATATATAACTCATTCTCCTTACATCAAAATGGACATTAAACATTTACAAAACATCTAATTTGACAGAATAATGTATTTTTACCCTACTGTATTCCTATTTGCACGGTCTAATACATCTGACAATGTAGGGGAAACGGGGAAATCCATGACCAACTTGCATCCCCCGTCTCCTTATTTTTTTCCTTCTCTTTCCTGCAATCAGAACTGAAAGTGTAACTGGAGGTAGAGGGTCAAGTTGGACACTCTGTGTTGACTATTACAATATCTTGCTACAGCTCTTCCCCTTCGATTCCAGTAAACTCTGGGGTGAAGGTGATGGGTTAGAGGAGGATGACTGTAAGGAAGTGAATGCTTGGCAGCTTCTCTTTTCTTTGTCAAGGCTCTTGCTGTGTCCTGAGGTTACACCAAAGAAAAAAGCAATGATGATGGTATTATTTTTCAGTTCCTTAATTTTGAACCAAGTTTAAGAAGTGTCCAAGCACAATTCAGGCACCTTAGGACAAAATAACAGTAGGATCAAGCATCATCTCAAAGCTAAACTGTTCATTTGCTGAATGTGTTTTTATAGCCTACTGCTTTGTGGAGTGATCATACACCTGGGTTAACATTATCTTTGCCAGGAAAGAATCATTAAAAAACCTCCTTTGATTTTTTGCTATACAGGATGCATTAGGCACAACATTTGCAGCTCTATTATTCAAAAACATACAGAAATGATATCCTTAAATGTTTAATGATACTAGGTCATCAAATGAGAACTGAGCCATGAAAAGAGAAAATACTTTTTTTGGAGTCACCATTGCATCTCACAGATCAAAGTGTTATGAGAATCAGTTGCAAATATAGGAGCCGTGTGATCCACTAATTTGGTCTAGACTATTCCCCAAGCTCAATTACAACTCAAGCTACAGCAAATATAGTTTTGAATGTATTGCTGTACTGGAGCTACTGAAGGAATGAAAATGATGGCATAAGAGTAAAAAAACAAATAATTTAATGCATAGTATAATTTTCAGATTACTTCTTAAATACAGTAATAACATAAAAAACAGAAATACAATTTCCCATAAACTGTTTTCTGAGTAATACAAAAAGCTTCTTAAAATAAATGTCTCTGTCCAAAGGTATTAGCATTTACAATGGCTATACATGTTTACAATTACAAATACAAACAATGCATTCATAACAAGGAATTATATATCACTAGTACAATAGTGAATTCATCACATTTCTAGTAAAGCTAATGCTTCATCATAGATATTGATGTTACTGCCTGTAACTATCAGGCCACACTGGCCTATATGATATGCCTCAGCACCATTCTCTTAGTATTGGTCCGTCTTGCTTAATCTCTTGTTAACTAGAACTAGTATTTGCTGCCTTATTAAGGCAAAAGTCTTGCATCTGTTCATTTTTAACCTTTTGCTGTTGAGACAAGAGATATACTTAAGAGTCTAAATTAATTTGTGTATTTATAAATGCAGGTCATGTAGCTGTCTTTTACCAGGTATCCCTGACTAACAGTGGCCATCTGTTAAAGTACGCAGCTTGTTTGACCTTGGAAAGATTCCCCAGCCATTATTCAGATGCATTAGGGAGCAATACACCTCTTATCCATGGCATTGCTGTAATCATTTTAAATAAATTTACTAGCTCTGTGCCAGAGGCCCTTTACCTGGCTGTACAAAGAGCACCACTGAGTTTTCCATTCATCAGAAATATTCTTGTATGCAAGTGCAACAGGTCTTGCCAAGACCAGGAATCCACATGTATCTGCATGGCACTCTGTAACACGTTGAAAATGGACCCTTGGAACATTTCTATTTCACATTATGAAAGAGGAAAAACTGGTCAGTTATGCCTTCTCTAGGAAGACTATAGGGTGAACAAGGAGATAGTGAGTTTCCCAGTTCACTTAAGAACATAGTGCAAAAGGCTTCCATTTAACTAAGGAAAATAAAAGAGGCATTTAAGTTTCCACATTGCTCTGACAGGAAAAAAACAAAGGGAAAACACCACTGACTTGAGGAGAGGTGGATACGAGTATGAAGGATAAAGCAGTGCAGCTAACTTCGGATAAAGAAAGAACAGAATGGAAATGCATACAAAAATGCTCTTAAAGAAAGTGCAAGGAATGCAGAACAGGTCAAAGTCAATGAAGCATGTACCAAGTATGACACATGATTTTCACCACAGCAAGTCAAAACAGGTTATTGATATATCAGGACAATGCTAATGAAGGAGGTAGTAATGTTATAGTTCTACAACACTGTTATAAATATCCCACATTTTCAGCTTACCAGACTGCATCACACAGAATTTACAGAGCATCAACTTCATTAGAACTGTTTCTATGTAATGAATAGCTCCTAACCCTTTACATTTCTAGTAGACCTGGGAAGGGATTCTCAAGCATTCAAGAAAGAGTCTTTCCATCATTCCTCTGAAAGTTAAAAAGAATACATTATTATCATTGCAATGAAACTTCAGTTTGACACTTCAGCATATTTTTTTCCTGTCCCCTTTACACTGTTTTCTTTTCCTGTGAACCCTGTCAATAACTGAGGAACAAAATGATGCTGAGCATTGTAACTTGAGACCTATTGATCTCTTGCTCCTTGCTAAGTACTGAAAAAGTAAAAATGAGCTAAGCACAAATATTGTTTATATATTCTGTACTGTGATGTGATGGCCTAGGATTGTCATGTAGGCACTTAAATAAGAACTACTAGGTTGGGGGTGAGGAGAAGGAGGAAGGAAAACTCTGTGGAGTTTGGCTGGACTCAGTAGCTAAACAGTTTTCATCATGAATCCTTTTCTCATCATCAGAGGAGAAAGAATCCTAGGGTAAAATCTAAATATGGAAATTTAAACATTTCCTGAATATTCCACAATTTTCTTAATGTATTTCTGAAAAAAAACTCTTAAGTAAATAGTTCTCCCTAAAGAGGAGTCATGCCTCTAATGCACAGCACTTACATGTTAATGTAAGAGAAGCTGGGTCAAGCTTTAGCTTTGTACATTCAGTTGCATCATGATGAAGAGTATCTTCTTCATCATAAATATTTTGACGCAAAATATTCCTTATAAACTCTGGATTCATTACATTTTCCATAAACCCCTCTGTTGATGGTGGTACAGAGAACTCCAGCTGATAAAATACAGTAGCACTTTCATTGCTGAAAGAGAAACATTCAGGTATGAACATGTGCAAGTAAACACTGAAACACTTTTAATAGAAATGTTGGCACTCAGTTTTTTTTAAATCTGTTCTAAGGAAAAGCATTAGAAAAGAGAAAAGCCTTCAAGCTTCCAGTTTCTTCTTTCACTTCCTTCTCAGAGCAGTTGTCCATATCAATGAAAGCTGGACACATACCTGATGCCAATCTGAAACATATTTTCAAATGCACAAAGTACAACTGACATACATACATACATAGGCCAGGGTTTTCTACATTGGTTCTTAATGAGAACACAACAATAACAGCAGAGGTAACACAAGACTGTGTTCATAACCAGTTGAGAATATGCCAGAAATTTGCTCTTCCAATAACCAATAGCTGACACAACCCAGCCAGGGTTTCTAACCCACTTCCTGGGGTGGATTATGTAAAACACTCAACTAGAGTCCATTTCATCATTTCATTGCTTCCTAACTATAAAAAAAACCACTAATATAATTAGACTATTGCATTTTATCTAACAGAATCTTCCAAAATGAATCAGAAATATTGACATTTCAACAGAAACATCAAAAAGAAGTTGGAAAGTCAGAGAAAGAGAAGGGGTAGAGGGAGAAAGGAAGAGAGAGAAAGAGTTATGCAATACATATGTAGAATTACATCCTAAATCATAATTTTTAGCTGAAACACTAAGTTACAACACAGTCATTTGACAGGGCAGTTATATCCTAGTTTGATGGTTCATTAGAGCACTTTCACCAAAGTACCCTCAGGACAGCCCCTCATCCCAGCCTATGGGGCCTCTCTCTACCCTTGTTCTCTCAACTACTCAGATTTTAAAAAATCTCAACTTGTGACAATGATTTCCAGTCCTTCTTATTTTTCACATTGCTTTTTTTCACATTGCTTCTCATAAACTCTTGGAGAAGCTGTCTGTCCTTGCTTCTCTGAAATCATTCTGTGGCAAAAGTGGGCTAGAGCTGAGCTTTCCAGCCCCTCATTTCTCTCCTCAGTTCAGCCTCCCCTTTCATTGCAGGACTGTGATATCTCCATGGCCTAAAACACTAATGTCCTAAACTCCTGTGTCCTAAACTCCTAAACCCTTCTCTGGAACCATTATCTACTGAGAGTAAGATCTTCCCTCAGCTCTAGGGTGAAGCTTTTCCCTGACTCTTTAAGGTAGATGGATGGCTTTTCACTTTCTATCACCCCTCCTCTCCTGTCCCCATCAGCCTAGCTTCTTGTACGCATGCAACCACCTCTCACCTGAGCAAGTGTAAAATTTGCCTTCTTCTCTGCCTCTCACTTCTGCCCTTCCAGTCTCTCTAGCATACTGCTGCTTTGAGATTGGCTCCTGTTTCCCAAAATACAGTGAAGGATTAAAAAAAAATCCAAATGAGCAATGCAGTATTGTGGTTTTGGCTTTCAAATTTTGTGGGTCCTTGTTGCCTTTAAGATCTTTTGGGAACAAAATGAACTATTCTGCATGCCTATGCCCCAGAGACACTTTTGTATTTAGTTAAGATGGTTTAAGCTATATTGCTCTCAAGTGGTTCCAGTGACCTATTTTCTTTTAAATAAATTTCCTTAATTATATCGGTATGGACTGGGACTAAATACAGCAGATTAACAGCCAAAAATGTCACTGTAATTTTGTTGCTGGCAGCGCTTTCCCTTTACACTAGAGAATACTTCTACCAGTTTTCACAATCTATATTAATTATTCTGCCCCAAAACATCCTTCGTTTTTTTCAGATTTAAATGTCTCATTTTATATGGGTACATATATGTGCCCTATCAAAAAATTATAAATATAGATATTTTTCATGATAGAAACCACTTACCTGAATTTCATCACTTGAGCTGACCTAAAGTAGCGTCCTAAAGCAGGAGACGAACTATAGACTTCTGTTAACTTGGAGAGAAAAAAAGAAAAGAAAAAAAAAGTATATATTTCTTCTATTTGCTATTTCTTTTCCATGCCAAAGAAAAGACAGTGAATCATTCTTTTAAGGTGTTGCCCAGGGCATAAGTGCAGGTGTTGAATGTCAAATACCAACAAATATCTGTCCTGGAAAAGGTACACACACCAATCCCTTGAGCCTGACAGACAAGTTAACCTCTGTATTGGAGTGATTACTCTATTACCTTAACATAATAGAGTCATTCAGGGTGAACTAAGAGTATGTGATTAAGTTGCCAAATCCAATTTATTTATTGGTACCAGAAAGCCCTTCTACTGTTACTTTATAGAAGGAAGGGTCTCCTTTCACAGTAAGTCTAAACCAGTCCTGCCATGCCTGCTGAGCTTACTTCAGCTCTATTCAGAGCCATGGTGACTCAACGGAAATGATAGCATTAAATCCGCTCATCATCACACGTTTGTGGGAAAACAACACACAGGAATTAGGCAGGATGACCTCCACAGCTTCTTTCTATACAAAACATTCTATGAAAAAAGTGAAGACTAATTCCCAGTGATTATTAAAATTTAGGCAAAACTTTAAACTTTTTAAATCTCTGCAGCTACTCATGTGCTTAAAAAGAAGCACTTTTTACCTCAAATCAGGATTTAATTTGTGTTGGAAAAAACAAAGCTCAGAATGTAATCTTGCTTTCGTAAGTTATGTGAACTTGCAAATGACTCATTTGCTGTACAGAATAACAGAAATTTCTTAAAGAGAAAAATAATCAAGCCTTGTTACAAGCAGAGTTATCTTTTCCAGAAACCCTGTCAACACATACCCTCTTAGTGATGTCTTCAGAGAAAGAATATGGAAGACCACATTTCAAATTGAATTTTCCGGAAAAACTACGGTAGTTTCCACTGTGCAGTATTGCATCAGGATCCCAATAGTCATCTTCATCTGTATAAATATCTAATATTCACAAAGAGACAGAAAAAGAGGAAAAGTTGTAGTCAGTAGAAGTAGGAAAAATACCTTCTTGACTTGCTCTAGAGTGGCTTTCTCACCAATTTCCTAAGTAATGATAGTCTAGAAGTGACAGAGAGAAAATGCCAGTTACTTAAAGAAAAGTAACATCACACGGAGATCCCTCATCCATGAAACTGGTAGGCGTCCGCTGAAACAAAAGCATGTGGAGGTGCATGTCTACCCAAACAGCTCTATAGGTGTACACACAGCTGAAGCCAAGTACTTCATATGGCCATCACAACCACGTCAGCAGTGAGCCATTACACTGACAGGGCCTAACAGGCAAACAAAAATAATGTAGTAACCTGTCATCTAAACTGTTCTAACACTAGGGATCTTCTTATAATGTCACTGAAAATATACCATGCATCCATCACTCAATGCACAAACCACCTTCTACAGCCAGCATCCAAGCCTGCAACAGTCAGCTTGCAGGAATTCAAAGGATGCTGTTATTCCCATTTACATTGGAAGATGAACCATGAGTAGGATACTTACTAGAATAGAGAACTAGGCTGATAAGAATTACCAGGAGGAGCACTATAAAAATTGTGGCTATGAGCATCCATAGTTTACATTTCCAGAAAATGACATTGCTGCACAATTTCCAGTGATCTCTGTTCTAATTGAAAAGAAAAAAAAGTGAATGTTGATTAACATAACATTATGATAACAAAAGGCAGGGAGAAATTATTTAAACATGTCTCTACTCTCACATTTAAAAACAAAGAAAAATTTTAAAAAACAACCAAACAAACCAACCTAAATAAAAATAGGAATGGTCTCATTGTTGAGCAGTGTTCTGCATCAAAGGATCCTACTTAATCAGGATCCATAAGTACTATTGTGCATGGGAATGCAGACCTGCAGAATGCAGTGGACATTGACAGGGAGTCAAGTACTTGAAAGAGACCCATTTAATTCCCTATTTATACTGAGTTTCTGACTCTTGAATCAGCTATAAAGCTAAGGTGCTGCAAAGGTACTTTCAGAGTTTTAAAATTTCTTTGAATTAGATCTAATTTCTTTTCTTTTTTTTTTATTTATTTTATTTTGTCCAAAAGCTGTCCTTTTAAAGCTTGCCACCTTTCCCAACAAAAAGTATGTGTGGAGATATTTCCGAAATAGAGATTCCAGAATTTCCAGATTATCAGCCTCAGTGGTATTGATAATATCAGTGACATTGATAATACCACCCAATGCAAGTAGAATGCTACTCCTTAAATGTTATTGCATTAAGGAATATTCTGCCTTTTTAAAAAAAATGTTGAATATTTGAAGATGACTTTGAGTATTTACTAGAATTTTTACTATAAATCTTACATTTCCTAGGAGATCATAAGGAAATTATCAAGAGAAATTGTGCATGCAGGCCTGTTCATATAATGGAGCAAGGACAATTCCTGCCTTTCATTTAATTTTTTATAAGATTTGAGGCTGAGGTAAGAATTAATCTCTTATTAGTTACCCACTCCAGCACAATCAATTTTAGAAATACACTTAAGTGGCAAAGCAACACAAACAAGAAACAGAAGACTGAATGAGGGGCAGGAATTGTTACAAAAGGAGCCCATCCTGCCTTGATTACCCTCTCTTCTCCACACCTACTGTAAATTCTGACATAATCTCTCTATTGACTCCATGACCTTTCTGAAATCAGTTTCAGCAATGGAAAAGAACACTGTGTGGATTGTCAGGGCCACACACATGCAGAATAAAAGCAAACAGCTTTCTTGCTGCAGGCCTTAATTCAGATTAGCTTCCTTTAGTTTTTGAACTTTCTAAGAACCTAATAATTTTTGTGGAGAACTTTTTTTCTGAATTTAACTGAAGTTCACCAGCAGGTTTTTGGATTGGTGACAGAGGCACAGAAAAAGAAGAGACAGTTAAATATCCCAGAAGCATCATTTCTTAAGCAAAGTGGAGGAAAAGAAAGCCTCCAAGTGCTCTCTACAGACACACCTGCATGTACAACTCCACGTTGGTGGACAATGATGAACAACTGGCTGAGTATGGATCATCTCACAGCATGCATTTGCTGATGCCTTTGATATTCTTTTTTAATGTATTGGAGGAATGAACACTCCGTTTAGTATTTAACACTAGCATATCATTTTGCATCTGATAAGAACACTAACTCCTGGCCAAAGTACAACTATGAAATCAGCTATCATAGTACAAGCTGATATAGGCAGTTATCAAGCCCAAATTTCTACTGGGAATACCAGTGATATACTCAGACTCTCACAAAAACTCAAGTTTTAGTCAAGCAAAGTGAGTTGGCTTCAAGGAAACATTCAGCTCTTTAAACTTTCCTCTCCTAGCTGGCCAACACCCTCTGGACATTGCTCACTACATGGTGAGGCTGCTGGGAACGAGTGGCAGGGAAAATCTCCCCGCTGGACAAGGTGGTCATTCTTATTAATTTTCTGTCCTAGCACAAAACAGAGTATAACAATTTTCCAGCAATCCCTATGGGATACGAAGCGAAAGCGGAATCAGCAGCAGAAAGAGAGCCCCAGTGAAAACCGAGAGTTCTAGGAAAAGGAAGGCTCTGAACCGAAAGTTTCACAAGAGAGCCAAGCTGATACAGCTGACCTCTGTGCCTACTCCGCTCCCTATCTTATTCCTCTCTGCATTCGTGTGGCTTTCCGCAAGCTAGTCCAGCCCACCAAACTGGAGGAGAAGCAACCTTCCCCTGGCCACCCCCATGCAGCATGGCCAGGACAGGCTGTTTGCTTTCCCTGGGGAATGAATCAGCTTGTGAGGAGGTCTAGTGTCACAGACCCTGCTAGAGCTTTTCCTTCTGCCTTT
>JAUBOD010000290.1:3350715-3364741 GCA_032353885.1 Nothura maculosa | reverse complement strand
GTTTTGAAGACCTCCAGAGAAGGAGACTCCACAACCTCCCTGGGCAGCCTGTTCCACTGCTCTGTCACCTTCACAGTGAAGAAGTTCTTCCTCACATGGAGATGGAATTTCCTGTATTTCAACTTATACCCATATATCCAAAAGTGGAATATCCATTCCACTTTTTTTGTGGCTGTAGACCTAAGCAGACAGAGCTGTTTTTAAAAATTAGAAATAGACTGTCGTTTTCAAGGATCCATAAAAAGTAATCAGGACTGATATTCCTGAAACATACATATGTGTGCAGAGCAGTCAATACCTTCATTACATCTTCATCAAAGAGAAGTTGTGGAGTCTCCTTTGGAGGTACCCGGGAGAGTTTTGAATGCCATCCCTGGCAATGTGCTCTAAGTATCCCTGCTTGAGCAGGCTGGGTTGGACTAGGTGATCTTTAGAGGTCCCTTCCAATTTCAATCAATCTGTAATTTTGTAATGTGTTCTTTTGTTTGTTTGTTTTTCTCTCATTAAATGCACTTCATGGATCAAGGCTTGTGGAGCAAGTCTCTTTGATGCATGATTCAAAAAACATGTATTGTTAAGCTCTAGATTATCCTTAAGTTAGCTTGTCATAAACATTTTATAGCAAGGGAAACAATAGGAACTTGAGTTATTTCCTCAGTATGGATGGTAATTTTAAGTTCAGTTTTCTTCTGCTGCAGGTCACTATCTATATCTAGAACTAGTTTCTAGCTTGTAATTCAAGTATTAAAATACACTAAATTATACAAGTCACTTTTCATCATATTTATCCTCAGGCAGTAGACCCCATATGCATCTCCTCAGCAAAAACTAATAGAGCAATTAATATTGCCTTCCTTGACTAGAAATTGATTCCTTATTGGAAAAGCATAGTGTCATGAGACCAAGAAAATCCACTTTCTTATTTCCATATTGACATTCCCATTATTTCAGGCATGTGACAACACATGCTGTGAGCAATCTGAAGATGCACAGAAACACACCAACTGTTCCAGCACTGGTTAGGAAAGTTGAAAAAGTTATAACAAAGCTAGCTGGGATGTCAAGTGAAGCATTGCACTTAGCAGATCATAACTGGTCTGATAGCATCAAGCAGTATATGAAATCAAGAAGGATTAAGTCAGCTACTTACATTTAGTTCATCTTCAGGTTTGCCTGATGACTGATCATTTTTTTCCTCCATTCTAGCAGAGTTTGTTTTATTACCCGAGTTATGAGAGAGTCCTGCACTGTTTTCTAGGCACCGCCAACACTTCTTTCCAAAGACAGTTAACAACAATGTTCAGGGCCTCAAAAGAGGCATCAATTTACCTTAATGAGTTTCCAACTGTAACTTTATCTTCTCTGTTACTCATTTATGAATATCAGAAGGATGCTATCAGGTAACTCAAGGCTTCAAACTCAGACTGAATAAAAAAAGGCTTTTAATCATTATCTTAAGCTGGAATAAACTTCAACGCACCAAAACATAGTCCTAAAACCTATTTACTAGCAAAAATAAACAGGATTAATCAAAAAAAAATAAAGAACATGTAAAAACATAATTGTAAGAGCAAGTTTATACAACTGAAAATAAAACTCTACAGTTTGTATCATTAAAACATAGCAGAACTCAAATGGAGACAGTGAAACACAACAAATGCTTCTAATTGTGATGAGATGCAGGAAGTTGTCTGTGTCATAACAGCCCTATCCTATCTTCCTTAGTAATTAAATATTTAGAATGCATGTAACTGTACTTAAGCAAAGAACGCTAAGTACAGAGTTGCCTTATACTGGAAGCTGATTAAAAATCTCAATGCCTTCCTTCAATCTAGTTGAGAAATACACAGCAGAAATATTAGCTATTTTGATTAAAAAATAGACTGTTTACATATATATAGATACACACACGTTGGTTGTCTCTGGATTAATTTTCAGAGACAATAAGCCTAGAAAGCATAGAAACAATCACAGAAAACTTAGCAACATAGTAGTGGAGAGGTAAAGGACAAATATAGTTCAGAAGAACCTACCATTCAATAATGCTCTTCTAAAATATGAAACGCCTTATATTTGTTTCAGTTACCTCAGTCAGATACCTCATTTGTTATTTCTGCTAGAACTATCATGTTTTACCTACATCAAGTGGCATGTTAAACTCTTACCAATACAAATGCTTTGAAGATGTGGAAAAAAATATTTATCAATCTATTCCATATTATGAAAAATAACTGTTTCCAAACCTCAAATATTAAGACAAAATGTAGAGTACATAATTTGACTTCTGGTTTCTATCAAAGCATTTATGTAATTACCCAAATTACGCCATAATCTCCTTGAAAAAAAAAAAAAAACAAAAAAAAAAAACAAGAAAACCCCACTACCCACAGGTGAATAAGATCAACTAATTAAGACCACTAGTGGTGACTACACTTGATTAGCGTATCCCAACAAAAAAAACGCACTGAATGAACAACAACCAGCTTTATTTCAATACCTTTGTCAGAATCTGCCTTTTGAAATTAGAAATTAAAGCCTAGTGAGCTCTCTTCAAGGATTCAGACATGAGACATAGCGATTTTTGACCAAGCAGATGATCTAAAATTTATCAGCTGGCTACCGTTTGCATAGCAGCTTCTTTGAGCATTTACAGAGCTGTTTTACCCAGCCTGTACAGGCTGCAAGCGCAGCTAATTTATTTCTATCCCATCGGTCTAAGTTAAAGTAAAAAGGTTTATGTGAGCACATCTTTTGGCACAACACCCATTTATCAGTCTGTGGCATTTTAAGGGCAGACAAGCTCAGCTATTCCATCAGTAAATCGTTTTGCACCACTCTTCCTTTATTGGAGCCATCAGCTCAATTTTACTCTCAATTTCTCTTACACATATGGAATTGGACAGCTATGTATGGCAGGGAGCAAATCACATAGCACACATTTGTAGTCTTTTGGGTGATGAGATATGCTGATATGCCAGCCTCTCAGAGTGCTCATTTGTGTGTATTGGGATAAATCACTCCTGAGTGGAGCAAGCCAAAGCACATCTCACTCACTGGTGAATGTATGTGCGTTCCTCCTTGCAAATCACATCCTAATTCATACCCCAATCCATTACCTTTTTCAACAGCAAATATGTTTTTTCACCTGCTTTTGTTCTTGGGTGGTGGGCAATATAGGCAGAATATAAGAGGATCTGGATCAACGGAAATAAAGTCAAACACAAAAATGATTCCTGTGAACCATATAACAGGCATTTTTTTCTCCCCTATCTGCCTCTATGTAGAATTGTTATGGTTGGAAAAGACCTTGAAGATCAAGTCCAATCACAATACCCTTAAAAGCATACCTGCTAAACCATGTCCCTAAATGCCTCATCTGCACATTTCTTGAAAATTACCCAGGATGGGGACTCCAGTACTTCCCTGTGCAGCTGATTCCAATGCTAGACTACCTTTCTGTGCAGAAGATCTCATACTATGTAGCCTGAAACTCCCGTGATGCAACTTGAAGCCATTTCCTCCTGTCCTGCTGGTAGTTATTCTGGACAAGATGCTACATGCACGCTGTGTTACGGAGGCTGCTGTTTACATGTTGAATAGCAACAGAACAGAAGAGTTTCAAAGCCTTTGCATCAAAGGGCTTAGCACTCACGTGCATGATCCACATGTAAGAGTGCATTTATACATTCACTGATGAATGGCAAAAGGCCAAAGCCCATACCAGAAACTATTAATGGTAGGTATTACAGCCCCCTCATCTCTGTTTGAGATGTTAGCACAAGTCTGCTGAAAAATGATACCATAGTTTGAGTAGCAGCTCCAGTTTTTAGTCATCTCCTGGGTCTGCCATATGGAAATTCAGCAAGGAGAAGCATCCTTTCCACATACTCTAATCTTGAATTGTTTGTGAAATTTGCTTCAGCAAACATGCTGTCATCTTATCCTGCTCTGCCAATAGAGATCTGAGCAAAATTGAGCCAATTCTACAATCAAAAATCTTAACAGAGATTTAAAAAATGCATTTTTCACAAAGAGAACCTATTCCATTGCTTTTCAGGTAAGCTGTCTGATACCATCAGGTTCAACATATTCAATAGCAGAAACAAAACATCATACAAGGTGAAAAGAAGTTAATCAAGACCAATAAAGAAATCATTTTGATTTGACTTATTCCTTGCACAGTTTCTAGTAACCTTTATCTGGAAAGCAGAGGCTAAGATCACAATACTGTACACTTGGTATTCAGTGTTGTCAGAACATAGCAAAACTGTTCATCCTGCCTCCCTGCCAGACTGGAGCTAAGTTTCTTTGATCTTGACCTTCAGGCAAAGGAAGCTCCCAATATCCATGTCAACCAGGCACCTTCCTGCCTTTCCCTCTCATCTGATGTGTAATGATTTTTTTTTAAATAAGCAAGCTGAATCATTTACCCAAATCAATAGGAAGGGAGAGCCAACTTCAGATCATCTGAGATCCCAACAGAGCCATTCTCCTTTAGCTCAGGCTGTTTTTACTATCAATCATGGACATATAGCAACCCAAGCAAGACAAAACATGGACAGCCTAGAACTCTCACTGCATAGCTTAGGATCTTGTGCAGCTGCACAATGTCCTTGCAAGACACGAACAAGGCTGTCAGTGCTCCTTCTCCAGCACCACTAGTGGGAGGCAGCTGAGAGGGTTGCATGCACCATTTACACTGCTTGCTTCCCGTTCAAGGGATCAAAGTAACTGCAGTGGACCACATTCTCAAACTTATTTCAGCTTAATCACTCTCAGACATCACTCCAGAGATTCCAAAAACTATTAATATTTTTAAGAACAGAAATCTTACATTGATTTCCTTCTGTTACTTGGAGCTAGGTGGACTCTAAGCATAGCTATGATTCCTATGCTTTAAGTTGGTTAAAGAAATCATATTTTTTGTTGTATCCTCCTGATACACTGCATTTTCTGTGAAGTCCTCCTCCCAAGGCCTTTTAAGGACTGCTAAACACCACATTAAGTCTCAGAAGGCACCTTGCATTTGTAATGAGTCCCAAGGGAGGAAGCATGATTCATTCTGCACACCTCGAAGCAGAGAACATTAGCCACAGACTTGATCTCAAAGGACACAGTGTAGTTACAAGCACCCCAGCTCATAAGAAATGCTTTGTAGAGCGCTATTTTTAGAGTTAATTTTCTTTGCTCCAGGGAGCAAATTAGAGTTTCAAAAAGATTTCCAATCATTTTGGAGGGTTTGGTTTCATTGTGATTGATGGACACTTGTCCATGGGTAAAATCTCAAAATAGAAAGACTTGAACAGGAACACTGTCCTTTATTTCTTCAGATCGATAGTTTCTACTGGACACAGAAAGATGCAGTTTTGCCTGTGCGAAGGTGAGAGTCTGGAAAGGGCACATTTATTTCTGGACAGCCAAATAAACAAATACCAGTTCTGTTTAATTTACATTAGCAGTCTCTGCCAGGAACAGTCCCCACTAATACAAAGATCTACATTCCCCCATCCCAACCAAGAAAGCAGGATTTTCACTGGCTAAATGTAGGTTTAAATTAGCAGTATAAACTGAAAACCAACATTTGTTGACTAAGAGGCAACTAAAACCCAAGATTCTCTTTTCAGAGGTCACAGAGGAAGAGTGATACTAATGACCTGAGGTCTGACCATTTTATGCTTTCATCTGTAGAGGTCATTCCCCTCCTCATGAATGAAGATCCTTTTTCTAATAAAGCATTGTTTATCATGCTGAGAAATCCCTCCTCTCTAGATTTGGCAGAAGGGTGTTTGTTTGAATAAACATGTCTCTTCTATTGTCTCCCTGTATTTCACAGACTATTTCAAGCCTGCTCAGTGCAGATTTTTTAATCATTTGCTCTTCCAATTCATTTACTTTCCATTTTGCATTTTAACAAAGAACTCCATCATATCTACAAAATGGGCAAAATTAAAACATGATGGACTACATTAACGAAATGACCCAACACTATTTTGCCAGCTTCTTTGTATATGGAGCAGGTATGAAATGTTAAATTTTTCCCCTTCTCTATTAGATAGCACTCCCTTCTCTTTTTCAGGTATTAGGCAACAACAACAAAATTCTCATGTCACCTTTATATTACAAGTGAACAAAGAAATCCCTCTATTTTCACCCTCTACTTTCAGATTCTCTTACTCTAAAAATAGCATTCAAGGTAATATTTTGAAGTTTTAACTATGCTAACTTCAACCAGCTTTAACCATGCGTGTTATGCCTACAGTACATATTAAGTTATAACAATATAGCTTTAAGAAGATTTTATCCAAAATAAAAGACTAAATCACTCCTTTCATTTCAGGGCTGTAAAGCAGTTAATATTTTCTGAAATTCATTGCTTTCAAAACTGCAGATTCCTTCTAGCTGGTGATTCATTCCATTATATCTAGCACTCACAGCTTCTTGCAGAAAGCAGACTGTGCTCAAAACCAAAGTCTCCTTCCTGCGGATCTCCAGCTGTTATATGAGACAGCTTTTATACTTAGTTAAAGAACATGAGCATCATGGGTCATTAAGCACTATCTGGACCCGTATATCTCAATTTAATAATCCCATTTGCCTGGATACACTTGTCTCCAGTGGGAGTACAATTCACCGAGCAACTGCAGAAGTTAGTTCCCAAAGGACTCATTATACTACACAGAGACAGATATTTTAAAATAGAGAACATATTCTGCCCAAGTGAAGTTCACATATGTAATCTGCCTCAGTGACACTGCAGTGCTGTGCAATGCTGTTCATTTTAGGAGCTGTGTTTAAGGAGCAAATACAAGACAGCTAAGTTTTTAATCAAACCATGCTCTGCACACTGTCAGTTAATCATAATTAGTCATTCATTAATTAATTTTTACAGAATACAAGGACTAGTGAATCAAGCACTAAGTATTAGTTTTGAACCTCATTAGTATGGAAATAAGTTAGTATTTTTTCTTTTTTCTATTGTCTTTAAGTGTGCTACTGTTTTTCTTCTCCCTTCAGTTCATCTGGTAACATGGGTTTCATCTCCAGGTAACAGGAAAATCAAATACAACGTTCACATAACATTTCTCTTAATTCACAGGAAGGATACAGTAATAACCTGACTTAGACTCTCACCCCTCTTCCCTAAATATCTATTTTTCTTTCCTTATGCATGGCACCTCATAAGACAGCTTAAACTATGCAACACATCTTCAGGAAAAGTTAACGTAATTTAAAAATTTCTCAGCCAGAAAAGAAAATATAATGTTTTTAGTAAGACATCTTGTGAAAAGTAGCCTTCTTTCAAGGCACACGGTGTGATTTCAGTGGATGTCCTTTTAAACTCTATGCAGAAATACTTCTTAGTTACATCCAGATACATCCAGAAGTTCTGAAGAAGAGTAAAGCTCTTTAGTACAAATATTAAAAAGAAAAAAGTCAAATGCATAGGAACCTGAAACATAATACCTGGAACTTCAACTTTGCAAACTTGTTCCTTAAAAAAAAAAAAAAAAGAAAAAAAAACCCCACAAAAACTAAATTGACCTCTCACAGAGGCAGCTAATACATCTTAGCTACAAGCCTTTCCTAAGTGGTCATCCTTTGCCTCCAGTAGCTCCTGCAAGGACACGGCATGCTCAAAGAAAAGGTAGCTCCATCCCTTCTTGCTCTCCCATAGCTCATTTTCTGCAGCAGCTGCATTGCTGCTATCTAGCAGCTACTCCATCAACATCCCACAGTAAAACAAGCTTGGGAACAGCCAGGAAACCAGGGAGCATTTATCACTTTGGCTGAGCAACTCCAGAGAGGTTACCTCAGAGAGAAAGCTCTCAGCAGAAAAGCCCTGTATATTTCAGGTTATGTAGCTTAACCTGTGTTAAACTCACCTCTTCTTTCCTAGGACAAGGTCTAAACCTTCTGCTGTAGTTCCTTCATACGAACTAACAACCAAATTCCCCTGGCCATAGCTGGCCTATGGCCTTGCTCATAGCAAAGCCTTCTCCAGCTGCAGCTGGTCTGAGGACCCAGTTGTGCCTGATCCTCTCACATTCACCTGTAAGACAGGGGGAATCTAAGGGGGAATCTAAGTGATTCCTCCCAGATTCAGTATCTTCACACCTATGACACAGTGTTGTTTGATTAAGTTCAGGGTTTTTTCTTCTGAAGTGTTATGAAAGATCATGGCAAAGGCCTCTTAGAAGAATATCAGGAGAGAGTGATTACTCCTTGTGTTTACACAAGGAGTTGTGATTACTCCTTTGATGATCCACTGAAGCCTTCCAAAACAATACCTGGCGTATTGGTTTTCCTCCTCGCATCAGAAGCTTTTCTTTTCACTTAGAGGACCAGTGTTGCCATGGTATCCAAACACTTCAAAGCCAGTGCTGTTATTTATGTCACAATATTCAAGACAGAAAAGGAAATGCTTTTGTCCCCTTTTACCAACAGCCAACCCCTCAGACATGGTCAGGCACTCCATGGCTCTGGGAGTGATAAGGCACTTGAACAAGAGGAAGGTGGTTGGAAGTCTTCAAGGACGTGGTCAAAATCATGTCCAATGTGTTGCAGGTAGAAAGGAACTGGAAGCAGCAGAACTATCCTTCCCTGCGTATTATGTGTGGGTGCTAAATACAGGAAAAATTGGTATAAAATGTTGACTCATAATGGCACTGATTGGAAACCTGCTCCTCAAAGTAATCCTGTGCATTTTTTTCTTCTCTTTTTCAAGGCCTTAGCAAGAAAAGAGAGAAGCAGTGATCGTGTGAACACGGAAGCTTTCTTCCACCTTGCATCTTTATTGACCAGATTGTGGAATCATAGATTCATTATGGTTGGAAAAAACCTTAAACATCATCAATCCAACTGAACACCCATCGCCACCATGCCTGCTAAACCATGTTCCTATGTGCCTCACCTACACAATTCTTGAACACTGCCAGGGACAGCTACTCCACCATTTCCCTGAGCAGCCTGACTACTCTTCCCGTGGAGAAAATTTTCCTAAGATCTAACCTGAAACTTCCCTGGCAAGAAGCCCTTTACCAAGATGTGGCTTGCTGTGCTCAGTGGTCTGTCTCAGACACGCAGCCCCCAAGAAGCCAGATATCTGGCAACACCATCTCCTTCCCTTCAATCCTGCTCTCCCTTGGTCCCACAGCTCCTCAGAGCAGGGACCTGCTCCTGCATTTCTGAATGCCGTCAAGTGTAGACATGAGCCTCAGCTTTACCATGAGGTCTGAGGAGCGATGACTCACCAGAGTAGAGGAATCACTCCTGCCAAATATCAGAGTCACATTTCTAGCAAAGCAAGTCATTTGACAGAAATTTCATTAGGAGAAAGGTCACTTCTCTAATATCTTTTGCAAATCCAATAGGACTACAGACACATTTATTTATGCTTCTGATAAATGACTGTGTAGCTTTGCTTGAATGTCACAGCTTCATGCACCGTGCTGTCACATGAATACTGGGAGCTGAGAGCAGAAAAATTATTACTTCCCTCCCAAGGCTGTGATTTTCCCCCCTCCTACAATAGTTAGTGTCTTGTTTTCTTTCTTAGCTTTACCTCGTGGGCTCCTATTGCTAGAGGTTAGTCACAGAACTGCAGTGTTTTTATTCTAGGGAGCTGGGTAGGAGGAATAATCTCAGAGAAACTTAAATAAGTAAATACATTTGGAAGAGGAGGGAAAGAGAGGCGGTTGCTTGTGCATGTTTTCCCAGTAGTTCCTTCTGCTGCCTTCATTCCCAGAAAACTTGACATTTCTTGAGAATAGCAAGCTTTATAGAGAGGCAAAAAAACAGATTTCCTCTTAACAGCATGTTGAGCTCAAAACATGAGTGCAGACAAAACTCTCAGTTCCTCTTCCTGTGTTTTTAAGAACATCTTAGAAGAAAAAGATGCCACAGACTGTTTGCCTTAGTAGCTTATATAGGTATTAAGTATCAGCATTCATATTTCTATTAGTAGGTGTAAAGAAGGTCAGAGGGCTGGAGCAGCTCTATACAGATGTGCTCACCTGCCACCTGGATGCCCCTCACTCCATACCTACGCTCCCCAAACCAGGAGTTAGCTGCCACAGCAGGGACAGAGGAGGCTTAGAGCAAGTGGCAGCATTTCTTTCATCCCTTCTCCACATCCCTTCTCAATGCAGCCCTTCTCAATGTATTTAAAGCCTCTTTCTAATTAGGAGAAGTTACTGTGTCACTGATCCTATTAATGTCTGAGCTGGTCAGAACTACTTTTGTTAAGTGAGTACTAGCTGCACTTGGCATGCAAGAGACACTGAGTCAGCAAAGTCGGACGCTGCAGTCAGAGTTAACTGCAATCAATTGCAGACGTGGTAATAAAACACTGGCATACTGAGCCCCGTCCTTCCTTCATGGTGTGTCTTTTTGCTCTATGCAGTTAGAAAACCAAGTTGTCTTTATCTGCTTTAGCTGTGCCTGCAGAGATGCCATCCTACAAGGACAGCTCAGAAGTGGAAAGGAAGGGCCTGCCAGCTCCTATTGCTCTTAGCAGCAGATTCTCCTGTGCCCTTTCTAAGGGGTGTTCGTACAGGTGTGCTACGTATCTGAGGCACTCACATATGCCATTTGTTCTCATCATCACTCACACACCCACATACTACACCTTTGGCAGGCCATTAGATGCTACCTTACTGTTCAAAAGAAATTATTGAGTAATTTTGCATAATAAGGTGGGTCATGGTCCTAAAACCTTCCTGAAAGCAGATATGTGTCATTTATGTGAGTTCTGCAGTTGGGGAACACTGTAGCACTGGGGAGGCAAGATTTAAGGTGTTTCTGGTCCACCTACTACAATGCTTTCCCTGGTGCAGCTGCTTAGCATGGAGGTGGTGTGATATTTAAAAACATTGTTCACAAGGGGCTTTTTTAGAGAGAGAAAAAAAAAGAAATACTGGATAGTTTTCTAATCCCAGTTACAGCCAGCCCTCATGAAGAGCTATAGGCGATGTGTGAGGAAACATACCTTAGCTTTTGAACTATGAGATGGCCACAGCCTGAAGTGAGGAATTGTTCTTTACCCACTCACTCTTTTTGAGTGAGATAACCTCACTCAAAAAAAACAAGCAAAAATCCCATATTTTATACCAAACCTCCCAATACATGTTCAAAGCTCTTGTACTTCTCTTACCCCTTTATGAAGAGTTCATGTTTGCTTCATAGTTTTGTCTCTCCCACAACATGGAGTGTAGTTCATTTATTGCTGAATATGGGCATAATTCTAACCTCTCGAGTGTATGCAGCTCGACCTTTGTTGAGTGCACTCCTTCTGCTGACACTTTCAGCATGTTTCGAATGTGCATTAACAATGTAGGAGGTTATAAACAGAAATCAATCAGGCTTTTGGGAGACCTGCATGAGTATATTTCAGGTAATAGAAGTAAGCTTACAGTGGCTTGTCTTTAATATAAGGAAATTGAGAATCTTTTCTGACAACCTTGTTACTAAATTAGCATATTAATTTACTTCTTAGCTTAAGATATTTGTAGATTTGGTAAGAAGGATGTTATAATAGAGGGACATTAATAAGCTGGAGTCTGTTTCAAGGTGTTTGCGAAGTTATTATTTCTCAGCTTGTAATATGAAAATATTGATGAATAAGGTTAATCCACTGAATAAAGCATAATTTGGAGCATCTACCTACCAGACATAAATAGCTATATTAACTTGATGGCTTAAGGCAATAAAAGGCTGTGTTGTGGCTTTAGTGGTGGAGCTGACCAAAGGTGAGATTCTGGGTATCTGTCTTTTTTGTTCTTCTTGTTCACACACTGAAGAGGACCTGAGGCTGTAGCCAAAAGTTACAGATCTTCTTTCTCACGGTGCTTAACTGTTGTTAATATGGCTTGTTAAATTTGCTGTGTACACTCTGCAAGTGTACAGTATGTTCTGTGGTAGCTTCAGTGAGGCTGTTCTGACTGAGAATGCCAAAATCTAGTGAAAGTGCATTTCATTCAGGAATGTAGTATTGATGAAAGGTTATTTACCATAGACAAGTGCAAATGGGACCACATCCCATTTGCTGGGATGTGCCGTTTTACAACAATCCCAGAAGCTGTTTGGAGAATGGAGGAAGTGGCCTGCAGAAAGTGGTCAGGTTTGTGTGATCCGCTATGTAGCCTCTCTTCTTGCCATTGCCAAAGGCAGAGTGCCTGGTGAGATGGACACTGCTCTGCTCAATAGGCCTGTTCTCTGTGCTAGGTACTACAACCACCCCTCTGAAAATCCCCTGCATCAAACTAGGAGCTGAACTTGCCCTGTTGGCTGCAAGCTCAGGAAAGGATGTATTACCAGGAAGAAGGGCAGGTGATGCTCCACTGTGGCAGTCAAGGATGCAAAAACCATGACATAGATCATGGATGCACTTACCATGTTGTGCCTAAAAATGGTGTTTCCAGAAAGAAGGAGACACTGGATAGCATTATATCCATAGGGAGGTAAGAGACGCAAGTCACCAAGGGCGAAGAGGCCACCTGCTTTGTGTCCCCCACAAAGCTGGTGTACAGCAGAGGATCTTCGAGCCTTTCAGACCTCTTAACCACAAGTCCTTCCTCTCCTTCACTTACTAACAACATGTGCTGCTTTGACTGCTATGGCTGTGACTTTCCAGTTTTTATTAAAGCATGGTGGCTACTTTTTACATTCGTGTTCTCCAGGGTGAAATTTTCCAGCAGCAATCATCTTAAGGAGCATGTTGGCTCTTACTAAGACAGACAGCAATCTCCCTGCTATCCACTTCAAGGTGTGCCTAATGTAACATACAGGGGAAGTTAAATGTTATACCTTACATTGAGCTAACTTCTCACTATGTCTGAAAAGTGAGTTCCTATTCCCATGTACCATCTCAATTGCTCGTGATTCTGTGCTGATAAAATACCAGAAAAATAACCCCATATGTGTTAAGTTGGAACAATAGGATGTTTAGCCAGAGCACAGTGGAAGGGCCAAGATGCCCTGGCAGATACAAGAGGAGGTGCAAGTGGGGCAGGACCCTCTCAGCTGCAGTTGCTATAAAATTAGCTCAGTGCCAAATTTTACATCAGTTCTCACTTCCTAGATGCCACAATGCTTTGGGTAGTGTTACTTCTATGTTTCTCTAGGAAGAAGAGTTGTTGCACTCTGAATTGTTCTGTCAGTTTACGCAGTGGTAGTGACTTTGGAAGCCAATCAACTCAGATTGACATCAATCTGAGAGTCAGAGCTTTCAGAGCTACTGAGTGAACAAGTGGCTCAGATCCAGGACTGAAGTCAACCCAACTTAGAGCAGAATATCATTCATCTGTTACTTTCCCAAACACTGTATTTTTAGGCCTCCTTGGATGCCTAAGAACTAAAAAGTATGCAAAGTTTGGTAGCCACACATTCCTACTTGCCTGTAGGAAAGAAGCAATTGAACATTGTCAGTGTACACAAACAGTTAATAGGAGAAAAAGCCTGCAAAGAAAACAGTATGATGTTCCTGAGCATATATGCTACAGAGCAATGCAAGCTGCACTGGCTTGGTGGACTTACTCTTGCAGGCTTTGGTGGCCAGATGATTAGGATGATATGCAATACTGCCGCTGATTCTCCAGAGACCTGTTCCCAAATTAATCTTGCAAACACAGGCAAATATAATGCATTTTTCAAATTTGAACTGCAGGTGTTTTCAGAGTCAAAAACATTGTGCCACTTGTATTTCTTTCTCTGTATTTTAAACACCTTGGTTTGCAGCATTTTCCCTGACCTAATATCAACTATCGCAAGGCAAAACCTGTTCTTACTTCTGTTTCATGATCAAGGTGTAAGGTTTGCATCCAGGAAAATTCATCAGATTTTGAAACTCGATGCAAATCAAATCTGAGAAAAACTGAGTTAAGACCAAACAAAACAGATTTAGGATAATAGAACTTTTGTCTCTTTAGGAAAATAGTTTAGGAGAATTTGTGTGTGTCTTTGACAATGTTGAATTAAATATATAATACAGACTGTCAATACAATAGCAAGAAGCCACTCAAAGCAAGCT
>JAUBOD010000290.1:3331226-3350615 GCA_032353885.1 Nothura maculosa | reverse complement strand
TGTGTCTTTGACAATGTTGAATTAAATATATAATACAGACTGTCAATACAATAGCAAGAAGCCACTCAAAGCAAGCTCTGGGTTACAGACAGACTGTCCATGAGACAGATGGATCAAACAACACATTTAGCTCCTCAGGAATGTACCACATGTTGGTTGGGTTTAATTGCTTCTTTAAAGAATGAGTCTAAGAGATGGTTTTAATTTGTCTTTATTCTTAGGTCAAACTATCATCACTGAATTGAAGAACGAGGTTACTGGTTGCAATATAAGAGTGGTGTGAGACAAATATGGAAGATAAGAGTTTGCAAATAAATTAATACAGAATAATTGTCTTTGCATAGTTTAGAAGTGAAGAAGAGGAGGCAGCGGTGCACACATGCTGTGAAATGATACACACCACCACGAAAACCCGTGTTCCTAGATGGACAGCTGCAGCTGCAAGAAAATACAAACCAAACCCAAAATAGGCCAAATCTTAGAGTGCACTAACTATTAAAAAAAACAGGCAGAGAGGAAACTAATGAGCTTTGTTTTTTCTTTTCTTTTTCTTCATCAGGTCATGCTGCAGAAGGAGTGTTTTCTCTCCAGACAGATGCTTTTAGATAATTTGCCTCGGCATCCCGTAGCCTGTCATGCCTGACTGTGACGCTCCTTTGTTGCTGCCCATCTGAAGGCCGATTACATTCTGTCCCTGGCGAAGCTGCTCTTCTGAAAATCCTCGCCGGTTCTGCTGTGCTTTCCTGTCCAGATGCACACACACAAGACAAAAAAAAAAAGAAAGAAAAAAGGAACACACACTGTTATTCTTCACATACCCGGATAATCATGAGAAACAATCTGAAATTGGCTCAATGCAATGCAACATTTAGTTTTCACCATCCCCTGGGCAGACAATTTTGACCGAGTTAACTGCTTTCCTGCAGTTAGAAGCAACCTTCTACTCCAACCCACAAGGCTTGAGACTTTCTCTGTATTGCCTGCCTAAGGTTACCCCGGGGACTTCCCTAGCAGCTGTGATATAGGCAGGATATCTATTGAGCACACAGCTCTCAGATTCTCTTGTCCGGGGAGTCAGATCAATGAGGTGCTTTCCTGGGCTTTAATACGCTTTGGTACCCGTCTATAGCATTGATATAATTTGGTGTAATTTAACTCAGTGGATTAAATAAGAGTAAATAGGTAGTTCCAGTTCCCGGATTTCTGCTCTAAACAATAGATTTGGGCCTTTTGCACCTGTGTCTCAGCCATATGAAGGTCCTTTATCTTCTGTCAAAACATACTGGCTGCTTTTGTTTGGCGCCTGTGGTCTGAAGAACCCTTTAGATCAATAAGTCATTGTTGGAACTTAAGAAGCCTCTTTTCCTTGAAAACAGCACTGAGAGCAAAAGTGGTCATAAGACGTAGCTCAAAAGTTTGTATTCTGCTGCTCTGTGAGAAACTGTCTATTCATCTTAGATTAATCTCACACACACACAAGACAGGGGAAACAAGTGATTTAAAATGAGGAAAGGTCAGTCTGCTGCTGCCAGTTAGGCTGTAAAAACCATCAGAGGCCCAAGCTGAGGGAGGATTTCAGTCAGCTGGACTCTACATCCACCCAGGTGGGACCTATCTCCCATCAATGCCTATTTGTCCTGGGATCAGCTTACAATTGCTATTGCATTGCATTACAACTCGCCCGCTTCTCCCCACTCCAACATTAGATGAGTATCCCAGATGAGGCAGCTGCTGTGATTGAAAAACATCAATATGATCCGTAATGAGGGCCTGATCCTGTACAGTGCTGAGCACCCTGGTTGTAGTCCAGAAAAGCACTTAAACTGTCCTCAGCTGAGCCAGGCTTAGGGTGCTGAGGATGGTGTGGGAGAACTTTCCCTGGACGAAAGTCCAACCCGGCAGAAAAGTGAGAAACATCCAGTAAAAGGAAACCAGCAGTGGCCTGGTGCTTTTCACAATGGATCTCCGGTATCAAGGCAAAGATTCCTAACAGGATTTAGAGAAAATCGACACAAGATCAGATGTCAGAGCTCTTCCCAGAGAGCAGGGTTTTTTGGAGGAAAACACACAGAACGGAGGCATCTCGGAGCCTGAGCCACCCCTTCCCACTGCTGCTCAATTTCTTTTCCAGAATCCGTACATGGGCAGCAAGCAGCTGCCAGAGTCTCCAAGAGAGGATGTTTTTAGAACTGCTCCTATTACCTAATTGAATTTCAGGTTCATTGTATCTGCCTTTATTTTAATTAAAATGCCAGGAACATATTCTATTTTTTCCCCTCTTTCCTCCTAGTATTTTCAGCCATGTTATGGAGTAATTTATTCACTACAGATGGTTGAAATGTAATTAAGAACAGGAAGAAAGGAAAACTGCAAACAATAATAATAATAAAAAAAAAGTGCCTAAAGGGGAGTCTAGATATGCTACTAACATTTGAGCATATAAGCAGTTTGGATCACATTGACTTATTTTTTTCTATCACAGCCACTGCATTGAGTATGTGATGGTCTTAACAGATAACAGCATGCACTTATAATGAGCTTTCAGGTTGCTGGAAATGGCCTTGTCTGAGACTATAAGAAGACAGGAGAAGAGAAGCCGGCCCCCCTTGAGATTCAGAAAAGTTTCAAGTTCTTTTTGGCCTTGTCTGCCACCATCTGACATCAGCCTCACGCAAACTGAGGGGAAAGAGTTCCATTTTCTTTTATTTTTTAACCAGCTTTGCAGTAGTGTCTGCGATGGCCCAACTGCAAGATAATAAACAACCCTGGATCCATGACATAGGAGAAGGGGGAAGTCAAGTCTCATGGAACTGGGTATGCCAGACACTGGCAATGGAAAGTTAAACAGCTTAGCTCAACAGAGGGTGTTTCTTAATCATGAGAGATCTCTCCATGAATACTCTTATTCCATTTAATCTGGACGTCTTTCCATTTAACTTAAGAAGATTAAGAATCAGCCTGAAGGCCCTGACTCATGACCAACGCCGGGTGGCAGCGAGGGGGCCAGATTGCCCTATAGGGATAGCAAAGTTACTCAGAAAACAGCTCCCAATCTGCCAAACATAAGGTCCTCAAGGAAACAAGATCAGTTTTCCTTAAGACAGCAGGCTGGTGTTTCAAGAGCTGCAATAGATATGGATTATCCATCTGTGTAGCACAGGCAGGATGGAAGTGATCACAGCTTCATCTATGCTGACAAAAACTGCTCCCACTCACAATTAAGAGCCAGATGAAAATTAGTTTTTCCATGTAAGAATTTGTTTTAGTTATATGAAACAAGTAAGCCTGTCCAGCTCTCAATGATTTCTGGTTTATATTAAAGCTTGTAACTGGATTTGAATTTTAAAACCCGTTATAATCAATAAATACAAATCTCTTTGTGGACTGTACTAAGTCCATTGAAACTAATTTCATATAGGAGTTTGCACTTCTTCACATAAAGTACAAGTCTCTTTTAGCCTCATTTAAGCCTGTTCAAACTTAAACATATATAAAGTTTGCTTTGCTTGTGATGAGCCTCACACAGACATCAGACAAATTAAAGGAAACCAAAACACAGCAGCCAAAGCTCCTTTTGCTAACATGCCTGCAGTATAAGAAATACTCTTGGGTGGTGGAAACTCATTACATCAATGTTCAAGTGGGGCAGGAATGCTCAAGTGGCTGCACTGCTTTCATTTCCTTTCCTCCACAAAGGGATATAGAAGATGAGCTGAAGCTGCTCAACAGATGAATCTCACCCAAACTAATGGCTGGATTTCCTAAGTATTGCTGCTCTCCTCTTCAGCAATAAGTTGGGGAAAATGTTGGTGGACAGGGAAATATATTTCTTTCTCCGGGATCAGTGTAGACTCTGCATAAAGAGATGTTCCAAGGCTTCAGGGGAACCCACAGTTGGACAGGGTGCACCTTCACTGAGCTCCTGGTGCCTCCTTCCCACCTCCAGGTTAGCAGGAGGGAGGCTCACGATGGGGAGAAGGGGCTAAGGGGAGAGGTGGCAGCGCGGCCCTGCTCCACGGCCCCCACAGGGGCTTCTGCCCAACAGCCCTGCTGGGAGCTGCAGCCCACAAGATTTGAGAGACATGGACACAACAACAGTGGGAACCTGTGAAGGGCATCAAATGCTGCTGACTAGGTGGGTATTGGCTTCCTTCCTCCAGGCTGCAGAGAAAAAAAAAAAAACCTCTCCATCACAAGAATATTTCAGGAAGATTCTTATCTTCCTTTCCCAACACATTTCCATCAAGTCACTTTGAGCTAAAGGCAGATCATAATACCAGGTTTCTGTAGAAGACATTCCAGGAAGTTATGTTTTAGCTTTTACCTGTGAAACCAGGATGGATCTCCCTTGTAGCAGCCATCGTCCTTAGTCACTGCCAAACTGCCCAGAGCCATCAAGGTCCTCTGCACTGCTGCCATGTCCTTCCCTAAGAAGCCAGACAGGGAAATTAACACAAGAAAGCCTTGCACAGCAATCAGCATTTTGATAACACCACTCACTCAATGTGTTAATTATTTCTCTTGACTCACCTAGACGCTGCAGTATATGGCATTATAAATGCTATTTCACTGATGCTGAAATTGAAATATTGATATACAAGAACTTGTTGAAACCCATTAAAGGATCTGTGTTAAGGTATGTCTTACAATTCAGGTGTCTCCAGTCCTACAGCTATTTAAAAGCCTTTCCTCTGTGCTATTTTAAGTACTGCTAGCTAATTCTATTGGCAGAATTTTCTGAAATTCAGAATTGTAAGAAGAGTTTTGTCCCTTGATGCACAAGGAACGGGAAGACATAGAGTGCTGCTGGCAGCAGAAAATATGGCTCGCAAGAGCAAAGCAGTAGATAACTGATGCTGTGCCTCAGTTTCTTCTCTGGTAAAGTGGGAAGACTGATCCCACCATATAACCCCTGGCAACTGCAGATAGTCCATGTGCCAATAGAGCTCACAGGGGACTTGCAAAAGTTGTTTGCAGACAACTCACATGAATCCTTCAAAAGTTATCCCCCAAATCACTCCCCCAAATCCTTCTTCAGGGCTTCCTTTCTCAGAGCACCAAAAATCAATGCTCTACTGTTTTATACATGATCCTCTCATGTAGTTCTTACTTTCCTTATTCTTCTCTGCTTTCGCCCTCCTTATCTTATGTCATCCCATTCCTCTTTTACACAGGGCTCATCTCATCTTCAGCCAAGTATAAGTTACATATCTCATTTCCACTTGGTTAGGTTTTTCTCCAAAATCATAGGAGAGACAAAAAAAGCTTTCTAGAGGATTCAAATTCTTCAATTGGGCAAATAAATAATCCATAGAAACGTGATAATAGAGACATGATCACGATAGACTTCAGAAATTACTCCTGTGGACCAACATTAAGGAAAATCCTTGTGGAGCAGCTGGTGTGTACAGGAAAGCAGCCTTCGCAAGTTATGTGTTTGTGCCACGCGTCTCCCTCATTACAGGCAGATTAAGTTCAGGGCTTGGGTTCATTCAAACCTAAAAGCAAAAAGCATTGGTCGAGGTGGGGAAGACATCCTAAAGCTGAAAACATCTAGTAGCTTCTAACTGTGACTGTCACATTACCTCTCAGAGGGTACAAGAATCCAATTTACAGGGGACTCTTTGCTCATAAAACAGCCCACCATCCAGAATCCTTGTTTGGCTGTTTCTTAAAGCAAACTGCCTCAGACGAGGTCCTTGCTGAAGAGAGGGCAGCTGAAGAGGCCCACATCTCACACACGCACGTACACAAACACACATGGAGGAGCGCGAGGCAAAACCACTCAGAAATCCCCAGAGCAGCAGATGCACCATATGCTGCAACAGATGCCACAGGCAACGTCCTTGGGATGCCTCCCTATAACAAGGGGTGCCGTGAGTGACAAGGACGAGGAGAGATGCAAAGATGGATTTGAGAGTGAATGAGTTGAATAATGATGGCAACTGAAAAAAAAAAGGGAGAAAAAAAGAAACAAAAGAGGGGCAGTAAAATATCATGAGGAGCCTCCCCAGCCATCTGGCCGCCTCCCCGCCCCCTGCGCCCAGCTCCGCTTTAATTGTCCCTGGCGAGTGGGAGACGCTGCAGGGAAAAGCGGAGCAGGAGCAGGAGCAGGAGCGGGCGAGGGCCACGTGACCAAACAAGGCAGCAGCCGAGGCGCCACAGAGCAAGGAAGGCCGATGCCGAGAAGGAACCAGCCTGCAATTCCCCGGCCCTGCAGCTGAGGCAAAAAGGCCTTGGGAGAGGCAGCGTGGAACAGGGAATCAAGAGCTTAAGTCTCAGCTGAAAAAGTCACCCAACACACCGGCCATTTGTAAGAAAGGATAAGTGTTCTCTAAGCCAGACTTGACTCCGGCGTCTCAGAAGGCTGCAGGTAGCAGCTTCCCTCGGCTCCAGCACTTGATTGTCCAGCACAAAGCAGGGCCTGGATTAAGGAGATTGCTATCCACAGCCCAGGACATTCATGTGGGAAAGGAAAAGAGGAGAGGTGATACTTCTGGAACAAGGGAGTGAGAGATTAGGAAAAATGCACCAGATGGGGCAAATGGGTTTGAAACAACCAATGGCAGGTTGCATCCTGAAAAGTTGTTGTAAATTATTACTAAGAAGCTTAAAAAAAAATGGCTCTCAGAAAACCATCAGTGCCAGAAAGAAGCTGGTTTTCAGTTGCACGTACTTCCCTTTCCTCATAAATGTATGTGGACAGCCCCTCTCTTCCCAAACATACTCTGGCCTGAGAATCCTTTCAGGAGGATTCTTTTAATTCAGGATAATAATTTATATCTTCATTTCTTTTAATTATGAAACAGTGAAAAGATACTGCCCTTTCTGTACAGCTGATGCATCTGGGTTCAGATGGTGCATCCCTGAAAGAGCAGGGATGTGAGAAGTGAGAGCCTCAGTTAGATGCCACCGGCTTGTGTGGGCTCACTTCTGGAATGACACCAGAAAGAGCCAGGGAGGGAGGAAGACAGAACAGGGAAGCGAGGAGATACAGAATAATTTTGAGAAGTCCTAAAATAACTGGAGACAAGTCTTGTATGGCTCCCGATGGCTCTGTTCTCAGTTGGCAATCGTGCTTTGGCTTCCTGTCATCTGGAGTTGCTGGCTTTTTTCCTCACATCTCTTGAGAAAAGGTGATGAATGAAAGGAAGAGAAAAGGAGGAGACAGTCAACAGCATCATGAGCTTTTCCTCTTCCAAGTGAGTCCTTTTAATCATAAGAATCAGTGTTGTGTATTTTCATTTGCCTAGTGTGCAACAAGATGCAAAAGACTGCCAAGAATGGCAAATGAAATGAGCTGATTCCAGGGATGCCTGGTAAGAAGGATGGAGCTTTCCTCTCTAGCCTGCTGGACTGGGGCAGGGGAGGGTGCCATTCCAGGGAATGGAAAACCCTTTCATTTAACACATGTAAAGACTGGATGAAACACTGAAAACTGAACAGTGAAGAAGAAATCCTGCCCATGTGCCCAAAGGAAAGATCTGTCCAGCAAACTGGATACCCTGAGGATGGTGCAGAGCCCTGTAACTCGGGCTGTAGGCACCTCCTTCCCTAGCCCATCTGCAGAGCCCTCACGTACTGAGCCCTTCAGAGGGGTGATCCCTTCCACACGTCCTGACACCCTGTGCAAACAAACCCCACTGCATGCTCCTATTCCTACTACACTGACCAGCTTCCTCAAAGCACTTTTCCCTCTTTCTACGGCTTTGTCGTCTTCATGGATTTTTGGCCCTTTCACAGCTCTTAACATCTGCCCTTCGCTATCCTGAAGCTGTCTTTGCTTTGAGCCCATGCAAAGCATTATGCATCACCTTGCCCAGAGAGAGCCAGGATATAGAGTTTATTTAGGAAGTTCACCAGGAATGCTGCATCAACACAGAGGCGTCGAGAAGCAGCCTATGAACATGAATCAGCCCTTCAGGAACTAGAGGACCCTTCCCATGGGGATGGAGATAACCTTCACCTTTGGAACTGCAACAATCCCAGGAGCATCCAGACTTTTTTGCTGTTTCCATAGTGACCTTTCTAAAGAGACTAAATTCTACACTCTACTACACTGTAAAGACTACATTCTAAAAGGATGCTCTGCTAATATCCTTGCAGAGTCCCCTATATTCCAGCAGCGAGCCTCACTTCTAGCTAGTCATGAAGGAGCCCTCACAAGCTGCAAAGAACCATGTCTGCTCCAGGGAATGCGTTTTATAGCTTTGATTTGAGCCTTGCTTATAATTCTGTAAAGTACAATAAGAGCTTCTCATGAGAGAACGAAGGTTTTCAGTGTTTGCTAGTTGAAGCTATTTTCTTGGAAATAATTAGCATGGGGAACATCTGCTTTATTAGGGCTGTGGATTTCTGTCAGAATGATGGCTTTTGGATAACATATTAGCCATTATGCCCTCAGGGTAATATATATCCCTCAGAGGAGATAATGCACCACCGGAAGGACGTGGTAGTGAGGGAAGGCAAACAGAAACAAAAGATAATTATATTAGAGAATCTGTCTTGGACAAAATGCTCCATTACAACACATCAAAGCAAAGCAAAATGAAGACGGCAAGCTCAAGTGAAGTTTATTATTTTTACCTTCCCACAAATCCACTGTCTGGAAAATGTCTGTTGTTCTTACTCCATAGATTTCAGCAGCTTTTAAGAACTGAGAAATTTGTTCCATCTGCCTGAAGGCCATTTTTGATTCGGAGATCTTTGCAATGGGCTCATTTCCCTTTGGATGTAAACTGTTTATTAACTTGCATAACAGCTGAGAGAGAAACACAGAAACAGAATTACGAGGCAGGCACCAAACTAGAAGGCAATCTCTGCACATGAAATGAGGCTGTAAAGTGGTTTGACCTGGTCAGTTTTTGTTGGGGACATCATTTCTTCAATTAAAATCAAAGAGGAGAAAATCACAATCAGTAGTGATCAGAGTATATTACAAATGCATTAAAGCTTTCATTAACTGGTGGTGATAGTCTTGCCAAATAAATCCTAATCTGCTAGAAACAACAAGGCAATCACTGGTAAAGGTTATGTAACAACTGAGAGAAAAGAAACCCACATGCCTGGACCGAAAGAAAAAGCAATGTCAATTGAAATATTGTTAAAGTCACTTTGGCAGAGATTCAATGATTAGCCTATTCCACTGCAAACAGCAGCATTTGTCTGTTGTTCAATAAACCAGTGGAATACAATGTTTTAGCTACAGAATTATTCCCAAGAAGAAAACAGTTATGACAATCTACTGCGTCAGATTCTCTGCATCTATTCACCTTTTTCTCCCAATACTGATTTCTTATGCAAAGAAAGCATACATTGATTTTAAAACCAGATCTCTGTTAACTGCATGAAAAAGGGTGCTGGAGGAATGAGTCATACTCATATATAGAATACATGACTCATAAGAATCATAAGTACTGCACTAATCCCCGCACACCACCAGAATAATTATTTTCTGAAGTTAAGATTTCCTCATCTAAAGGAAATCAGTCAGTTGCCAAGATGTATATTTCTATAATCATTAGGAGCTCCATTCAGTTTAGCTGGATGAAAACAGAAAGAACCTAGATGATAATACATACAAATTCCCAGGAATGCCTATGTAAACATAGAGGTGCAGAGCGAGATAAATCCCTTACCGTTCCGTCCATCAGCCAGGTCTGGAAATGTTGCCTCCCGGGCGGAGGTTGCTCTATCTGCTCTCCACACTGAATAATAATCCAGTTCACCAGCCTAGACTCCAATTCCGGGTCATATTTCTGCTCAATCTTCTCCTGAACTTCCCGGCTTAAGCCGTAGCTTGGTCCTCGGTTAGCCATCTCCGGCAGCGAGCCCCAGCCGGGTGGGTTCCGCCCCACAGCTCTGAAGTGCACGGCAGAAGATTCAATGGCAGAGCAGGGAGCAGCCTGCGAGACGTGCCGCACAGCGGAGCAGATGCTCGCCAATGCTGAAAGCAGCTACACAGCAACGCTCAGAGCAGCACAGCAAGGGAGGGACCAAAGAGGGAATATCCCTTTTGCAAAGGTGCACATCCGCTAAAAAAATCCTTAAAAAAAAAAAAGGAAGAAAACCTCAGGGATAATCCTCCTCCCTCCCCCTTAAAGCGCAGAAATGGAGTGAGAAGAAAAGGAAGATTTTAAGCGCGGCAGGTTTTAAGAGATGCTTCTGCTCTGATCACAGAGAACACAATAGACTTCTCAGATGGATGCTAAGGCTGCTGCGAATGCAAAAGCCCCTCCAAATTAAAGCCTACCTAGTACTCGCTGACAGGAGGAAGGTGACGCATGGGCGCTCGAGGAGTCCTTTGAGGGACGCGGTCGTGCGGGATGGATACCCGGAGAGCAGCAGCCGCGGGAGCGCCGGGCGGTTTAGGAGGAGCCGGAGGCCGCGGGGGCACCGGGCCGCTGCATGGCGCGTGGTGCACGACTCCCTGAGCTCGGCTTTGCGGCGCCGCAATCGTGAGGGCAGGGCCTTGCCGAGGGCACCCACCCCACCGCGCCCCACATGCGCACTGTCCCCCATGAGCGAGGGCGAGGGCAACGCCGCGTTGCTGCTGCACCTGGTGCAGAGGAGAGGCAGAAGCTTCTTGAGCCCCTTCTGCGCTGCGGTTGGGGCGCAGGCGCTCACCCCACTGCGCCCCACACACACACTGCCCCTTCTGCCATGCTGCTCCCGGCGCAAAGGAGAGGCAGAAGCTTCTTGAGCCCCTTCTGTGCCATGGTTGGGGCACAGGGACTGCCGCTGTGCATGGAGTAGGGCGCGAATGTCATGGTGGCAGGGGCAAAGTCAAGGAGGAGAGGGCATTTGGGTGGAACAGTGAGGCAATGGCCCTGTCGTCAGTATATGTTAGTTCATCAAACAGGGTCCCGAGGAAATAGCCATCAAAAATAAGCAAGAGCCACTAAAACCCAGCAAACATGCTTAAAACACACACTGTTAAATGTTTTCTGTGGGTATGAGTCAGCACCCCTCCGCTGATAGCGAGGGAGCTGTGTCCACGTACGGACATTTAAATTTTGATTACAGCACTGCAGTGATGGGAGGGAAGCAGAGGAAAGCAAGGACAGCCAAGAGAATTTTACTTCGGTCTCCTCTGTACATATTAGTCCCTTACTAAGCACATTAATTTTGTGCCTCTCCCAAGTAGCACCAGATTTCAAATATCTTTTAGTCATGTTTCAAACCTGCTATAAAGCAGCTCCCTTACGGCAAATGTGTCATGTTTAGTTTGCAATGCAGGAAGATTGGTAAACCCAAGGTGGATTCAGTGTCAGTTCTTTGCCAGTGAGATTGCTTCTCTGCTGCCTAAAATAAATAAATAAAGTGCAAGTCCTTGTCTATCTATCTCATAATGGCCTCCCCCTCCATTACTTTCTTATTTAAGGCTACGAATTGTCAGATTCATCCTGCCTGGGGTGCTCCTGGGCTTGAGCAGACTCAAGACATGAAAAATTTAAGAGAAGACCTAATTCATTGCTCTCCTCTACAGGCATTCCATTGAGTGCTTTCTGTTCTGTGTGCTGCTGGCTTTAAAACCCCATGCAATAGCCCATTACATAACTGAGCGTGTTACGTGGCAAGGCCTTCACTTGGGCACTTTACCTGCTGGAGAACAGGGCACAGCAGAGAGCAGCCACTGAGCACGAGAACAACGGATACAACGGATAAAAACTTAGCCTAGAAATAGGAAGAAATGGCACCACTGTAATTTAATGGCCTTCAAGGCCATCAAGGGCTAGGCCTTACAATCTAGCCAGAGCCACAGAGAAGACGAAACTCTGTTTTGTGCTTTCAGATCTTCTTGTATCCTTCCCTTGAAAAGGCCCTCGCTCCATTGTCTGGCCATTCCTAGTCAGGCCAGGGTGCTTGGGGCTCACCAGGTTCATGTACCTTCGTGTCAGCTTCCAATTCACTCCCTAACTTAGGGGCAGGGGTGAGTAGCTTTCCTGTCAGAAGCTACACACTGAACGTCTCCTCCTCCACAGATGCTGGCCATGCAACCTGCTCTCATTCCAGGCTTTGAAAGCTAAAGAACAGGTTTGTCCATCAATATTAAGTTATTATATGGCTTGGAAATCCAGGAAAGTTGCAGAGGACTGGAAAAATGCCAGTCCTGTTCCAATATCTTCAAAGGACAAGTAATCGAATCATAAGGCTGCCATTGTGACTTTAGTCTTGGGAAAACAATAGAGTAATTTTGGTTTCAAAAGGAATAGTGTTAATGCAATTTGCTAAAAGCTCCGAAATACATTAGATGTAGCTACCACATGACACATTGATTGGGGAACTAACCTCATTTAGAAACAATAACACAAGACACAAAACAGATGAAAGCTGCTAACCAGTAGATCTGCTAATGTGATTGTAATTGAGAAAACCTCAAGCATCCAGTATATTTTCATTCACTTTGCCCAAGGATATGTCCTCAGCACTGAACTATTTAATGTGTTATTGGCAACCACCCTGAAAGACCAAAACTCCGGGTAAGAGCCTAGCCTAGGCAAGCTGCGATTAGTAAGCAGCAGATGACACTGTCTGAACGCAACCTACCTGGAGTGGACAAAAAAAACCCACATCTCAGCGTGGCCAAAGTGACAGCGCGGGCAGGTTTTGCTTCGAGGTTTCTGTCACAGGGACCAGCAGCTTTAAAAAACAAAACCAAACAGGGCAGGAAATGCAGGACAAACAGGTGGGGATGAAGTCGGGTGAGACACTGCAATCAAAGGGCTGAACAGAGCATGGGAGGTGGGAGGG
This sequence comes from Nothura maculosa, assembly GCA_032353885.1. Lineage (NCBI taxonomy): Eukaryota > Metazoa > Chordata > Aves > Tinamiformes > Tinamidae > Nothura > Nothura maculosa. Next base: position 3,337,862 of record JAUBOD010000290.1, on the reverse strand, counting down.
TAACAGCCAGAAATGGGATGCGGAACAAGGTGCAGGTTTTGGGCAGCGGAGCCATCGCAACAGCTCAACTGCTTTGGATGGCTTCCGTCTTGTTTTATGTTCAACCTTTCACCCCACAGAAAGAGTCTGGAATTTCAGTCACCTCAAGGTCGTGTCTTTTGCAGTACGCTGGGTTCAACTCCGCTCAGAAGAAGCTATCTGAGAATTAGAAAGCCCGGTAAGTGCAGGCTGTGTAATTATGGATCCCCAACTATGTAAAAAAGCAAGAGAGAGGGAAAATAAAAGTATTTTGGGAAGATTTCCTTTTGTGTGTGTGTGTATGTGTGTGCATTTCCCTGCACTTGGAGGCGTTTCATGGGGCCTGTTCGCAGATGGCCTCTGCACATGTCCCTCGGGAGGCTCCTGAGGATCCACAGGGGCTCCCAGTGGGAAAGGGCCTGCTCTGAGAGGCCCAGGCAGAGCCATGCCGGCCCGTGGCTTTGTTCCCAGATGAGGAAGGAAGGACCCGTGAATCCGCACGGCAGAGCAGCAGAACAGCAGCCAGGCTGCCACAGCACAAGATGTGTTGGGGATCCGTGAGGCATTGCCCACCTTCCTCAAGAGCAGTTACTCCCTGCCTCTGGAAGCCAGGCACTCCTGTTTGCGCACCTCCCTTCAGGCCCGCTGCCCAGGATGACCCTGAGGGGAACGGTGCATTTTAATTCCCAGGCTCTTTTAAACCTTGCAATGAGCTGACAGACTCCTTGAGGGAAAATTATTTTTTTCCACCATTGTTCACCATTTCCTACAGAAATGACCCATTTTGTTCAGACCAAACTGAGGGCTAACTTGATCTGAAAATTACACGGCCATGCACACTTACCAGGTGAACAGGAAATAAAGGCAGCGTCTCCGTTCCACTAAAATATAAACTAAAACAGAGAACAGAGTAGATCTACAGAACTGCCAAGCCAGATCAATGCTCTGTCCTTAGCACCGGAGAGTCAGCTCTGCAGAGAGGGACCGATTCAAGACGCAGCCCCCTAGAGACTCGGGCGAGCCCCACGGCAGGAGCGGCGCTGGACACGCTCACACTGAGCACAAGACAGGCCTCCGCCGGGGCCCGGACCTGCCCCGGGCAGTCCCTGCTTCCCTAGGCATGGCTTTCCTAGGCCAGTGGCACCCAGGCACGCCGCGGTTCAGCCCAGTGTCGCCGCATGACCCCGCAGTCCGATGGCACCGAGAGGAGCGCGGCCCCTTGGGTGCCGACCCACATGTGCTGCGAACCCGCGCGGCAGCTTCAGCGCCAAACGCCTGGAAGCGGCAGCAGCTGCCGCTTGCTTTGCATTCCTAAGCATAGAGTCATTGTGTTGGGAAAAGACCTTCAGGACCATCAAGTCTAACTGTAAACCCTCCAACGTCCCATCTGCTAAACCATATCCCTAAATGCCTCATCTACACGTTTCCTCAGCACTGCCAGGGCTGGTGACTGCACCACTTCCCTGTGAACGCAGAGCTTCCTAGAGCCATTTGCTGAGCATGAATCCAGGCCCTGCAGCGGGCCGAGAACGTGGCTATTCCTCACCTGGACCTGGATCAGCAGCAACATTCCTCACCGAATGGGGGATGCCCTTTTCTCTTCAATGAGATAGATGTGTTGGGCCGTAACATACCTAGGCAGGACCTGAAGGAGAAAGATGAGGTCAGGCCTTCAACTGCACCATACCAGGCCCCGTAGCTGAGATGTGCAGGTCCCATGTCCCAAGTGGAAACTTCTAGCAGTTTTCTACTTGGGTATACATCAAAGCAAGAGGATGTTCTACAGCCACAAGATCAGTCTGAACTGCACAAACTGATCTATGAGCAGTTACATCTAGGGGCAGTCTCTCTTTATCCTTTATCCCTTCTCCCCAGATTTCCCATCCACTCGGTGCTGGGCTGGGACCAGGGCAGGGCGAGAGGCTGCAGCGTCACCTGGGGTGTCTGGATACAGGTTCTTCCCACTGCTCTTCCCTGGCACAAAGCTGCACGGAAACTCGGTGCTCTTCCAAACCTGGATGAAGTTGTATGGTATCTCCACGCAGGGATTGCTCATCTTAGAGACAGTTCTACTGCTTCCCCCACAGGCAAGCCTTTATCTTTGAATACTTTCAAGACAATCTTTATCCTAATTTTTTAAGCTATGCCTTGTATCACAGGGCGGCCTTTTCTAACAGTGGGATCGAGTTATTCCCCGGATCATCATTTTCCTATCCCCTCAGAGCCAGTTGGGAGTTTCTCTCCGAGCACTTTTCCCTTGGCACCCTAGGCATGGTGTTAGCAGCCGAGCCCCAATGAATAACAAGCAGCCTGCCCAAGAGAAAGCCCTTAATCAAAAATTAACATCAGAATGAAGCGGCAGGAGGCAGCTCCTCTGAGGCCCTTCCAAGCAGGGGTCTTTTTGCCAACTGCGCTTTGTTTATGGTTAGTGTTAAAGCAAGGCTAAAACAGAAAGTGCGTGGAACACTTCACACCACTTGACTCAAGAAAGAGGCTGTTGTGTGCGATACAAAGCCCAACAAGAGAGGAGTCAAAACATGAGTAATGTATGACAAGATAAAAACTGCTACGGACACAAACTGCACTAGTACTGCTCCATGGATGCAGAAGAGGAGCATTTGGTGAACAGTAAAAAACGCTGCAAAGCTTCACAGATGCTTTTCTTGACTAGGAAAGGTCAAGAAAACAAACCCTGAGACCAGCAAGATCCAGCTGCCCAGATTGGTGCATTTGGAAGTGGGGAAGCCTCAGGCCATGTTCCATGTTGTGCAAATCCAGCATACTGTTGAAGAGATGCATTTTATGTTTCTGTAAAATATACCTTGTGCGGGCCAGCACATCAGATGGTCATTAAGAAAAATGAGACAAAAGTAATCCCAAACAAACCAAGGAACAGAAGAATCCATTAGAAAGGACTCCAAAAACCCGCACCATGCAAAGCTTCCTTTCCGAGCACAGAGTACACTAGTTTAAAAAGAAAACTACAAAAGTAGTTTTTTAAATGTGACTAGCATTAAAAGCAACTCACTTCCTAAGCACCTACCGGCAAAGATGACAGACAGGGCTAAACATCCGACGGATTAAACCAGGAATGGCCCTTCCCTCAGGTGTCTGAGCATGTCAAGTTGACAGGAACCAAAACGCAGTAAAATCCAGCTTGAATGCACCGGAAAGGCTGTGCCTGGCAGTGCAACATCCAGGAACTACTGCAGCCAATGTAGAGGAAAAGTCTACTAGGCCAGCTCAGAACCATCCTGGCATTTAAGAGGAATGCTGCCTGGATGCGGAAAACAGTAAGGGCACTTGGAGAACAGTGCGTGAGCACTTGTTGCCTCTGTAACAGTCTGTGAAGGAAATACGATCTGTGTCTTGGTATTTAAGCAGCGTACCTTTCAAATCCGGAGGAACCTGGAGCAAACAGTTCCCCTTGTCACCTTAGTGAGAAGAACGGGAAGAGCAACCCAACCCCACGGGGCAGCAGCTGGGCAGCTGGCTGCTGTCGCTCCTTCGGGAGAAGCGCTGCGCTCCAGGCACGTGGAGGTGTCGGCGCTGCGGGATGGGGCGGCGGGATGGGGCGGCAGCCAGGCCGGCAGGGACCGTAGCCGCTCACAAACCCGGCACGGAGCTTCCCAGCAACTGAAAGAGCTGCTTTAATAACGGCGAAAGGAAACAGAGCTCCTACAACTGGTAACCCTGTGCCTTGATCAAAGTGATGCTGAACTGCCACTATCTGCTTTATTTACCTGTGTCTTCCCTTCAGAGACCAAGGAAGCTAAGAGACAGGACAAAAGAATCAAAAGAGCAGCAGCCACAGGCAAGTAAACAGCAAGAAGTTTTAAAGTAACTTAATTTTGATTTGGTTCCCCCTTTACAACTCCCACAAATCTATTTTTCAGGTTGTAACAGTCATATGAACGCATACAAAGTTAACTTCAACAGCAGACAAGGATGAACACAACTCACTCTTCAAGTATGTAAGCAGGTAAACAATTTCCACAAGCAGTCTTATCATTTTTTTCCTCAAAAATATGTAATTAAGACTCTTCAAAGTTCAAGAACATCATCAGTGGCGTATTCACGCTGGCAGAAAAAGTGTCTCCTCCCTTCAGAAAACAGAAATAACCAGCAACAACATTCCACAGAATAAAACAGTTCCCAAGACAGATATTCCTGAGCTAAATTTAACCCACTGGGGAACTAGTAACACTTAAACCAGAAGGGTCACATCTACACTCTAATTTTACTATAACTTTCTTTTGAACTAGAGCCATCTTTTTGGATGCAAAAATTTCACATCAAAGCTTATTTTTTTTCAGTGTTGAAGCCTACATCCAAAGAAGACATCTGAAATATAGTTCTTTTTCTTTATTAAATGACTACCTCGACAAAGCTCTGTATGACGAATTTCTACTGAGAATGCTAACACTGGAAAAGACAAATCCTATAGAGCTACCTTGTCCCTAGGAGCCTTAGTTTTCTGGGTATGAATAGTGATGCTACTTTATACTTACAATAGCAAAGCCAGGAACTAGCAAACGTTTCTAACTGAGGCTTCACTCTGAGGCAAACAGGATTTATTTCACTCTCTCACCTAAGTTTTCATGTTTATTCCAACAGTGTGGATGACACCTTGCTTTTGAACAAAGGAGAAGCAATAGTCCCCTTTGCCATTAAATCCAGATACTATTAAATTCTGAGGTGATTTATGTTTCAGGAACTATCCAGCTATGCCCTCTCAGTTAACAGCTGCTCGTGTTTGCAGTTGTGCTCCTCCCGCTGACTCCAGAAGACAGATAACCCCCGGCAATCCAGAGGCTGCCGAGAGGCCGAGTCCGTGTGCTCTCATACTCTGCACTTCGAAGCAATTAATATAAAAGTAAACGTTACAGAACTGATCCAACTTAAGCTGCTTTATACTAAGATTAGGTATTATTTCCTTAATAAGTCTCACTAATTAAACACTATGCCAAGGTAGCTTGCAGAAGATGACAAATCCCACTTGTAAAAATATACAGGGAAGCTAAATTTGCACTCTGAGGCACTGAGACTTTCAGACTCTTAAGACAGCAACAGTGGGATTCCCATGCATGTTGGGAGTCATGTAACAGGCTTATGGGTATTTGACTCCTTAAAACAGTGACGATCCTCTAAGCAAATCCCAAATCCTTAGCCAGCACGCCAGGCACACCATCAGGCCTTACAAGCCTTTAATTTCACAATTTTAACACTATTTAAGGGCACTATCATCATTTCATTTGAAACCTGTTTATTACGCTTCAAGTTTATTTACTGTCTTTTTAATGCTAATAACTTTGCTAAACACTTTTGTTGTATTTTGGCTTTCACAGAAAGGTTTCAGACAGAAGCACAGGGCAGTAAAGGTGCCAAAGAAATGAGAAAAAATAAGTTGTGTTGTACAGATCAAGCAGTAACAAAACGAACCAGTGGCACAAAACCAGGAAGGTAAATGTTTCAGTAGAAAACAGTGTAGGAAGCTCATTAAAAAAAAGGTCTAAGTGGTGAAGGAGAGATTTCGGAACAAACAGCAGCACTCCCTTCACCCTTGGAACTCTGTGCAAATGCAGCATTAATAGAAACACCTGTATTTACAAGACAGAGGTAAGGAACAGCAGGCAAAGCTTCAGTTCCCACTGTGATGGTCACCACCCTGGCACCACCTCCTGAAGAGCAGCGTTTCCGCTGCTTTCGGGAACGAGTCGGGCGCAGAGGCCGCGGACTCCGTGGGCGCAGAGCTCAGGTCCCCGTGCTCAGCTTGTCGATGAGGTCGTCCACGGTGTTGACCAGCAGCTTGGTGTCCTCCTTGTCGCTCAGGCGGTGGCGGCCGCCCTTGCGCAGGATCACGTCCACGTCCCTGCTCAGGACCCGAGTGGCCACCTGCAGGGAGATCTGCCACGGCACGTCCTCGTCCTTCAGGCCGTGGATGAGCCGGATGGGACACGTGATGGGAATCGGGCTGTTCAGCACGCAGTGGTTTTCTGCCTCTCTGATGAAGTCGTACGTGAGAGTGTAGTAGCCTTCCTCACTGTGCTTTGTTGGAAATTTCCACTCGCCTTTATCTTCTATTTCTTTCTGTGTCTACAAAAAACAGCAAAGAATACCCAAGAGAGGTTTGCATTTTTCCCTGAGACCTCCGTCTTTTCACTCCTGCTTTAAATGCACTAAAACTCCCTCCAACTTTTTAAATTTCCCTTTGCCCAGTCCTATCAGCCAACCAAGTATGTTCTTCCCAGCATCTGTGAGGGCAAAACCCCTAACATGTCACAAAAGCGAGGCTGCAGCCCTCACCTGCACTGTATCTAGCAAACAGTCCTCAGGTAAATGGAGCTTCTCAGCCACAATTTATCGGAAAGAAAAAGACAAAGTCACAATAAACAGCAAGACTTTCTACCTTCACTGACCCTCAATCAAGAGGACTCCTAGGAAACAAGAATTTTCCCGTGACGAGCCCTTTCTGGCTCTGCCATGATAGTTATGATCAAATAATGTATTTTCTGACTCTGAAGATAAATCTGTACATCTTTATCCTTTAAGATTTTTTTCATCAAGTCAGTATTTTTTAACCTGCTTTTCATCTTCCATTTCTTCTGCTAAATATAG
>JAUBOD010000290.1:3260971-3282580 GCA_032353885.1 Nothura maculosa | reverse complement strand
GGGTGTCCCTGCTGGAGCAGGAAGGTTGGACTAGATGATCTCTAGAGGTCCCTTCCAACCTTGAACATTCTGTGATTATGTGAAATAGCTTGTATTACAGCAAATGAAATAACCACAAAGCTGGATGGACTCTGGGACACGGATTCCTATCTAAACCACCCCGACTGTAAACCCTGCTTTGAAAACTGCCTTCTCCAGGAGAATTTCAAGTCTGCACCCCTGGGTGCAGTATTTCTTTCCATACAGTGTTTGTTACCTTGGGTGTGATACTTAAGTAGGAAGATTCCGTGGAATCCTTGAGGAAGCCAGAGGCAGCAGCAGGTGGGGCCTTCATGGTTTCACTGAAGTGCTCGTCACCTTTCAGGCCTCGGGAGGGAGGGAAAGCGCCAGCGCTGCGGCTGTGACTGCTCAGCTCCGAAAAGTCCGAGTCGCTCGCCGAGGATTTCAGGGGGTTTCTGAACCTCGATTCCAGATTCATTTGGGAATCTTCAAACACCGAATCCTCATCCGATAGCTGCAGTTTTTCAAGTTCTTTGTTAATTTTCTGAACATCAGCAACTGTGGTGGATGTAGCCGGGTCACTGTCGGGTTTGGAGTACTCTGCGCACAGGTTGAGGATGGTCTCCAGCCGCTGACGCTCCTAGGGAAAAGAGGGATATATCACTAAGTCAAAACTAAATTTACTCTTTGCTTTAAAAAAAAAAAGGAGGAGGGGAAGATTACAGTCATGCAATTCCATGTATGCCTGTGACAATTAAAGATAATAAACAGATTCATATAAATAAGTACAGTATCATTTGAAGACCCAAAGGTAACATGCATGAAAATCCTAAAAAATAAAAGGATGTTCCCAATTTACCTTAACATGTGCTGACATGTACTTCTCTCTCCAATGTAGAAGGTTGATATTAATATTGTTTATTCACGCTGCTTTAACCAAACTCCATTTCTGTGTTCCCTTAGCTTAGTTCATAAATTGCTAACTGTTCCACGTTGCACTTTATGCTTTGTACTATATGCTCTGTACTTTATGCTCTACCCCTACTGAACTGTGAAGCACTGCAAAGGTCTTCCACGAACTCATTTCTCTCTGATTTTGGAAGATTTTCTGTAAATTTTGATTCCCTTGAGGGTGCAGGGGAATTAATCCACTGTTGAAACACCCTGTTGAGATCCCTGCAAGCATAAACGCAGCATCCCAGCTAACACACAGCACATGCTGAATGTACCAAAAGGAGGAAAATATTTACCAGTTACATCAAACTCCACAGAGATTCAAACTAACATTTAAGAATCTGAATTGCTGTGTCCGTTTTGAGCTGACATGCTCCAAGTTCCAGTAAACATTTAATTCCTGATTTTTGTTAATCTCTATGATACTTAATGAAATGGATTTAAACGCTCTACTTGTTCGATTTTATTTTATGCATAACTTCCTTTAACCTCTAGATTAGCTCAAACTGTTTGAGTTTCTCATTCCTAAGGCATGCTGCTTCTACAGAAAGTTATGTTTCTTTTGCTAAAGGAAAAAAAAATAACATACATTGAAAATTGCTTACCATAAACCTATGGAAAATTCCGCAGGAAAAAACATCACTGTCAAAGTTCCACGCTTGGCATTGACACCTGCACTAATTATCCCAATTATTATTTCTAGAAAGCCTCTGATTTGCCATCATGTTAAAAACAAAGCCCCAAGCCAGCAACCAGCACCCTCCTTCCCCCTGAACCGCTGCAGCAGCCTTCAGGTTTCCAAGGTCCACCTGGCAATGCCTTTTCAAGCAGGATTTGCCCAAGGCTGCTTCTCCACGATGCTAACCCCCTAAACGCAGCAGCAAGTGGCAGCAGGAATCAAGCAGGAGTTAGGGCCATGTGCCCTAGTTTAACACTGGCTTAAAAGAACCTGGCTCCTCATGGGCAGACTACACGGCCAAAGGCACCACACATTTAGAGACCCCAGAGCCCCCCAGCTGCAGCCCTCCGTTAGACCCCCCTTCAGAGAGACCCCGTGTCCATCTGCTTCCAACTGGAGCAGAGTGGGAAGCTTTGCCTTCAAGCAGCGACGCTTCCCCACGTTGGCCCTGCCCCTTGTTTGTATCCTTCTTGGAAGCCACCTGGAACAGCACGGCCAGAAAGAAGCTTTGGAAATTACTGAAGCCCTCCGCAGCTTTGGGGAAGCAATTCCTCACTCCAGACTTCCATGAAATATCTGCTTCAGCAGATGCTCCAGGGATCCATCAACCCCCAACGAACCCAATGCCAGTGGCCCTAACCTTGTTCCCACCATGTATCTACCCCGGGCTCCCGGGCTGCTCTCCTTCCCCTCCAGAGCTGCCCTCCTCCCTCTCACCAAGGCGTCTGGCCACGGAGCCGATTCCCAAAGCGCCGGGCAAGCGCTGGCTTGGATCTCCGGGAATTGCGCGGCTGGCCCTGCTGGGCCTGGCCCCATCCCACAACGCTCACACCGGCTGCGGAAGGGAGGCACAGCGTGAGAACATAAACACCAGCCCTCCCTGCAACAACACATCCAGCGCTTCCCACCTGCCCACCCCCTGCTCCTCCAGCACCAGCAGGAAAAGCAGGGTTTAAATTGCAACTGCCCCCTCTCCTAGCCACAATGCGACGGTACGAAACTCTCAGTGCAAACGTATCCCTTTGTGAGATTCCTTCTTCCCTCCTAAAGTCTCACATGGTTGGGAAAACTTAAAAGTTACAGGGAAAGCTGTGTCAGTCTTGTGCTTCTGCCGGGATGTGCCGGGAGGCTCCGGGACAGGAAGCTCCGGGGCTATTTTCTGGGCTCTCTTCTCAGCACTGCACCTCAGCCAGCTCCTTCCAGCACACCTGCTCCTGCGCGAATGTGGAGTGCAGGAAAGCTCCCTCGCCACGAGAAAATACCAAACGGCAGCACGTGGAAAATCCAGCAGAGATTTTACAAGAAATCCCAGACGTGCTCACTGTGAGGCCACAGCGGAGGGGAACGGGGTGGCAAAAGAAACAGGATGGGCTGAATTGGTTCTGGGGGGAGGGAGGGGTGTTGAATCAAGCCCCAAGCAATTTTACCCTCTTTCAGGGTATTTACTCATAGAATGTCTTTTTTACTAAACCAGAGCATCTCCAGGGATTCTCCTTGGATCTTCTGGCTGTTCCGAGAAGGGCTGCCCAGGGGAGCGCTGGCTGCCTCCTCCCTTCAGGCAGTGGCAGAGCTGCCTACTGTGTAGGAGCGGCTGGGGATGCAGGTGCAGCAGGAGGATGGGATGAGGCCGAGTAACAACCTCCTGTGCCACCGATAACCAGTGACATTCAGAGCCCTTGGTGGCACACTGGGAAGAAAAACACCCTGGAACAGCAGAGATAAGGAACTGCCCCCGTTCTCAGGCACCACGTCAACGAGGCCGGCGTTCACTCACCTGCTGCATGTCACATAGGCAGCTTTACACAAGCGGAGGGGCGACGGCAGCCGCGGCGAGCGAGGAGCTTGGCAGATAAAGTGCCATCAGCAGCTGCACCACCCAGCGCCTCACTAAATACACAAGGGTTGTCCCAATTCTGTGCGGCCAACGCGGACGAGAGCTCTGGCTGACCCGGGCTGCCTTGCTCTGAAGGGGAGGCTGCTGCTGCTGCTGCTGCTGGGTCCCAGCTCTCAACACCAGCCCCTGTCCAGGGCTGCTCTTTAAAGACCTCATGCCCAGGCCAACGAGCAGCCTCACGGCGTAAGCGCAGGGCAGCAGCCAAAGAGGAGGGCAAAGCCACGGAAGGATGGGAGAAGGCAGCGGGACAAAGCTCCCCGAACCTTCTCTCTCGCTCACACCTCCAGGACGCCGCGGTCACGAGGCTGGCGAGAGGCTTCGCTTTCCTTTCCGTTTTTTTAAGGCACCGGTGATTTCACATTTGTCAGATACCAAGATAGAAACCGATTTCACAGCTAGACTTTCACATGGGGCTGCAAACAGCCCCATGGCTGCTCTTCCCTGTCTCCTCCCTCTGCTTCGCAGGGCTTTCTCACTTCAGATTCTGCAGTTTCCGGGCCCTGTTTTCCTGCCTTTGGCCTTACGGCTCCAAGCTCGGGGGAACTGACACCAGGGGGAGGCCGCAGTGGCACCGGCCGTCCTCACCATCCCCACACGGACACAAGGGAAATGAGGGATGGGAACGGGCCAGGCTGCAGCCGAGCCGGTCCCGGGTGGACGCGGCGCGGAGCTGCTGCGGAATCGGCCCTGCGCTGCGGGAGGGGATCCGGCTCCTGGCGAGGCAGCGGCGGCAGCTCCCAAAATCCCTGTGTGCACTGAGAAAATTGCCTTTGAGCACCCGCCCCGCTCAGCCCAGCGCTGTGCCCGGCTCAGGCACCGAGTCACAGGATGGCCGAGGACGGAAGGGACCTCCGGGATCACCTGGTCCAAGCCTGCTGCTCCTGCAGGGACACCCAGCACACAGGGCACAGCCCATCAAGGCCTTCTGCTCCCACAGGACTCGTGCACACACTCATCTTTAAAGCACACTAAGGTTCACAGCCTAAAGCACAGGTTTTAGCACGATACCTACTTAAATTCTGCAAATAAAGTAAGTTCTATTGAAATGGATTTCTGTCCGGCCCATCCTGTTCCATTCGATAAAACACAGTTGCAAAAATTACATATATATATATATATATATCCTTGAAATAAAACTATGCATCTATTTGGACATTAATTATTCACCGTATTTTGGAGTTAAACTAAATCCATACTTCAGATGATTAAGGATGCTACAGAAATATTTTGATTAAATATATATATATGGCACTCATGTTTTTAGTAAATTAAGTGGTTGTTAAATAGGCATTCTGTAACACTATAAAGAATGTCAGGTATTAGTGGTAGAAGAACATACCTTGATCTAGCCTTTATTTATTCCTCTAGAGAAACAGAGCAAGACTTCAGTCATTATGCTCTTAAGCACAGCTTGGATACTGCATAATTAAAGGAGCTATAAAAAGATGCACTGTCAAAATAATTTTTGAAGCATGCATGTGAGATTTTCAAGCAGGGCAGGAGATCCATCAGCTCCATAAGCTCTCTTATCCATAGTTTTAAAGCTAAACCACTTTGGAAAGTGCAAAATTTCCCTCACAGGAGCACAGTGTACAAAATTGTACAGAATGAGGGCTAAACACTTTGCAGAATATGGGCAGTTTTGTGTCATTTGCTGTGAATAGAACAATGCTGAGAAACGACTGCTGAGCTGACTGTGGGAAAAAGACAAAGGAAAAAAATCCTCAGAGTTGTCATTGCCCTGAGAAGCTGAAACTTCTCCAAGTATAATGTAGCAAAACTATAAGCATGTGTTTACAGATCCGTACAGCCGGCTGGCCCAGGCAAGTTGTCTTTTAACTCCAGCCCAATAAATTTTTAAACCTCCAGCACCATCTGGAGGAAGCACCCGGCACTGCTTCCCTGTCACCATCGCGGCGGGAGCGATTCCAAAGGGTGGGCGGCAAACCAAGGGGGCGGCCTTGGTGCCTGTCCGCACACACACAGCTCCGTGCGGGGCCCTGCCCGAGCTCCTCCACGGCTGAGCACAGCAGCCCTCCATCCACTGCAGGGGCTGCTGCAACCCGGCTTCTAGTTCAGACAGAAAAATGAGGCTCATCTTCTTCTCAGGAGGAATTCCAAACACATGGAATCACAGGATGGTTGAGGTTGGAAGGGACCTCTAGGGATCATGTAGTCCAACCCCCTGCTCCAGCAGGGACACCTGGAGCATGGGGCACAGGGCGGCATCCAGGTGGGATTTGAAGATCTCCAGAGAAGGAGACTCCACAGCCTCCCTGGGCAGCCTGTGCCAGGGCTCTGGCACCCTCACAGGGAAGACGTTCCTCCTCACCTGGAGATGGAACTGCCTGGGTTGCAACTTACACCCCTTGTCCTGTCACAGGTCACCACTAAGAAGAGCTTGGCTCCTTCCTCCCTACATTCTCCCCTCAGCTACTTACAGTCACTAACTGAATCTCAGGGAAAACAGTCATACTGCAGCGTGCAAGCTTTCCGTGCTGTATCCCTGCCCTAGGCTAACTTTAGCACAGCTTCCCCTGACTTCCACTTGTTTAAAACTTGTATAAACAGCCCCACACCAAGCCTGAATGCCTGGGCAGCCCTGCTGGAGAGGGAGCCCAAGGAGCCCCTCGTGGATCCAGCTTGTGCTGTGCAGAGGGGCTGCGACAGCCACGCTGCTTCCTGGCATTTCTCAAGCCACGGATGGGAGCAGCCCGGCCACCTGAGGGACGCTGGCGCTCTGCTACTTTGGGTAAACCTGCCCATAAAAGGAAAAGCCAAGAAAGCAGGAGAAAGAAACTCCAAACACATACGTGTATACACATAACCTCTGCGCTGGGATAACAAATGCCTGCGCTTTAAAAGCAAACCAAGCACACGTTTCCCAGATTTCACAAGTAAATCTCACAGAAGAATTTCTATGGAAAAAAGACAACACCAAAGGCGGACAGTTAGCTATAAGGTGTGCAGGCCCAAAGCTCAGGGGTGAATTGTGACTGGCAAACACAGCACCCTAAACCCGCTCCCCGCCGGCAGGAGCTGCGGGAGCAGCACCAGTGCAAACCCAGCTGCACGTTGTGCCTGGGCTCTGCGGCAGCCCAACCCTCTAACACGAGGGCCACGCTTCCAATGAGGCTCCACTCGTATCCCAACAGCCCTCCACTCTTCTGTCGCCTACACTGCTCCAAAAGCACAGCACACACGAGCCAAAAACGGTATAAAAATAGACCGCATTTCCTCGGCTGTTTATCTACAAGCTGCTCCCCTGGGACACTCCTGAACACCCCTTTTGCTGTTGAAGCTCTGCTCTGCTTGTGTCTTGCCCCTAGAAGCAGATGTGCACAAACCCAGGGCGCCTCTCACCTCTGCCCATGGCCTGTCCCGGCGAGCCCGGGCAGAGCCGCCCTCTCCAGACTCCAGCTGGATACACAAAGATCCTCTTGGGAAGGCTCAGGGGCTCTGGACGCTGAGAACGCCCAATACGCTCCTTGCTCGCACAGATCTGGGATCTAGTTTTGTGGGTTATTCCCTCTTACTCCTTGACCACGGATGGTGCCCTGATTATCAGCTCTTCAACTGCAGAAAACAAGGAAAAATCACACTCAGCACAATCCTGATGAGAAGATGAACTGAGGCAGGACAAGATGCCTTCCTGTTTAAATTATATGCAACAAATAAAACGTGATCTTATTTTAAAAAATAAGAATTGGGAAAAAAATAGGCAAACTCTCTTGCTAAAGTATCAGGACTTAAAAAAATATTGTCCTGGGAAGTGAGAAAAAATACATCCACATATAATATGTATGTTATACATACAATAAATATCAGGGCAAATTTTAGCATTACTGATGGTGGAAATAACCTCCTAATGGCTGCAGCTCCTCACCACAGAAGAGTGGACTATAACATATACAATGAAACGCAAACAGGTTACACCGTGTTGCCTTTTATGGCTGATTATCCCTCACATTTAAGGAGCTCCTGAATGAAAAAAAAAGTCTGATAATAAGAAAAGTACTGTACATCACAAAATATTAAGTCATGTGTTGTTTTCCAAAGGACTGGAAGAGAAGCAAATACAAAATGGAGTCAAATAACGTTAGGGAGGAGAGGAACAAAGAGCAATTATGTGTACACACTTCTGCTAGTGCCTTTGGCTTTTGTGTGCAAGGTAACAACTTGTTTCTGAGCGATCCTCATCCCTTCCACTCGCTACTGACCCCGCTGCCCTGGTCAAGTCTCCCGGGTGCCTCCGAGGCGCCGCAAGGCAGAGCTGCAGATGGGGCCTGTGAAGGTTTCCAGGGGCAACTGCACAACGTGATGTGGCCCAGTTGAGATCCCAACTCAAATGGAAGCGGGAAAGGGGCAAGGCCCACAGCTTTGAGAAGCCCGGCCCAAATCTCCCATGTGGGACTTCAGCCATGCCACGCTGAGCATTTTACAGTGTCCTGCAAACCAGTACCGTGTGCTTTATAAAAACACCCCTCGGAGCCGAGCAATAACGAGAAGGAAGGACCTTGCCCTGGTGAAGGAGTCCTCTCCACTGGGGTCGCACCGAGGCCGCAGGCGGCGCTGCAGGGAGCAGAGCGTGACCCTGCATGTGCCCGCGCTCAAAGCGCTGGCTCCCGCACACGCCGGGCGCTCTGCCCCGCGTGGCCGGCGCCGCTCCCGCCGCCTCGGGTTCCCTCTCGCCTCTCCCCGGCCAGCTCAGCCTCCCCAGCCCTGTCCGGCTCCCAGGGGCCGCAGAGCCACCGCGCAGGACAAGGCAGCTCCGTGGCAGCCCTGCCTGCACCACGGGACAGCTCGAGGAGCTCCCCGCTTTCACCTGCCTCAAAAAACACATAGAACTGTATTTAAAGCACACAGAACACAAAGGTACTGCCACAAATCTAAGGTGAGTGCTCACTAATATAAACTTGCCCATTTAATAACCTCAAGTTCTTGGTGAACAATAAAATCTGTATTATTTGAATTCATGTAAACAGGATGGTTAGACTTTATGGCTCCTGCAAAAAAATATTTTGCATAATTTTTTTCCCCTATTAGGGGAAATATATATGAAACCGTTCTCCTTGTATGTTCTGAATACTACATAATATTCTGAAAGCACCTTCACCCATGTACACTCAAATCCACAGGACGGCACAGAGACAACCAAGACTCCAAGCAGCTTATACTGAAGCCACAGGTTGCAAAGGAGCAGCCATGAACTAAACCAAAGTGCCAGATCCCTTCAGAGCAACTTGTGGGCTTCACATGGGTAGACGTTAACAGAGGCCACAGCCTAACTGATTATAATTTATGTGGGTCTCAACGTTATTATTATTATAAGATGGCTGCAGGATAGAATATGAGCTGTTAAAGCAGTGTACTATTTAAGTATCAGCTTCAAGGGCTGCCATAATAAGCAATGTACCTCAAGCAGATGAGATCTGAATTTCCAAACACAACAGCTTAGGTTGTACTGCACCCTTCTAACGGCTAGGTTTGGAAAGGGCATTTTGCAAACATTAACTGTCAGGATAAAAATAAAATAAAATAAAATGAGAAATTACCAGACGTTCCATCTCTTGCTCCCTGAGTCTCTCTTCCCTCTGCCTCCTGTGATAATCCATGAGGTCCTCTCTTCCAGAAATGGAGCTAATGCTGTTCTTCCGTTCTCTTACAGAAGTTTGCAGCGAGTTTGGTGTCTGTCTGAAGTTTTCCAAATCCATTTCATCAAACTCTATGGAACTAGTGGAAAGGTTTCTTCTGACAGAGAATGATCTGTCAAAATCCACAGGCGAGAAAGAATTACTGGGACTTGTTCCTGAGAGCCCAAATCTATCAAAATCATCAGAAAGAAAGGAGGAGGATGAAGCCAAAAGCATTTTTTTAGCAACTCGAGGGCTCGGCGGAACACTAAGAGTGGAGCTAACATAGGGATTATTCTCCGGCACAGAATTCGCATGTGGCAAAACCCCTGAGCTGCAAGAAGAAAAATTCAGGTAATTATCAGCATTGAATGCATTCTGAGGTAGATCTTTCTCTCCAAGTTTCTTCCTTTTAGTATTACCCAGAGAGTTTCTCGGGGGCAAACTTAATGGCACCAGCTGGTTTTCCGTCGCTTTATAAAGTCTGGGTAGGGAACGACTGTACATCCCCATATGACTCAGAGATCCGCCGGAGTATTTCCTAGCTCGCGAAGCCAGGGGCTCCGCCACCGCATCCCGGGGCTTCACGGGTCTCGTGGGAAGAGCCAGGCTGTCGTGGCCGTTGAGCCTCCTGCCTTGCTTGGGGCTCGAAGGCATGCTGGCTGCCCCCGAATGGCTCCCCGCGGGCGCCAGCGCCACCTCGCTCCCGTTCCACATGGTGAGAAGAGAGCCCGAGATCTTCTTCGTGTCCAGCATTCCCGGGAAGTAGACGTTGTCGTACGATTTGTTTTTCTGGCTGTACTTGGAGTAGTGAAACCTGTCCACGTGGCCGTGGGGTTTCTCATTTTCTCGGCTGCCGTGGATGTCAAAGTCGGTCCTTGCCAAACTGTAGGCGCCAAAGGATGGAGAGGAGCCAGGTAGGGAATTCAAATGCTTGGCAGAGATGCTCTTCTCGGAAAGGTAGGGGCTCTCAGCCGGGAACAGCTTTCCTCCTTGAATTTTGGTAATCGAGTGGGTGTTTTTAGCACTGGAGGAAGGACTGGGTTTCACGGGCACCGGCTGGGAGAGGGTTAAATAAGAACCCGCGTAGTCTCCATTTGTTTTAAATTTGAGACTTGATGAGTATTTCTTTGGGTTGAGGTTTTCCATAATATCCTGGAGACCATTTTCAAGTGAATTCACCACAGAGCCCTTTCCCAAACTAGCGTTTTGTAATTCCATCTGGTTTTGTGTGTGGCTGTACTCTGCCATAATCTTACTGGAATCTGCAAGGAAGAGAAGAGGAAAAACAAAGTGTTTAGAAAGTAAGGAGGGAGACTCTTGCACGTATATACCTGTACATTAACCCTAAAAAATACCTTTTCTATTAATTATCATGCTTGTTATCAATGCATCTCAGATCATCAAGCAAAGGAAGGCATATGTAACCTTCCAATACCCATTTTTGGAGTTAAAAACTGAGAAAAGGGGGGACCAGATTCTCCCTTTGATATGCTATCCATTTCAGGACACCGTGGCTACCAGCCATTATAATCCCGAGTTTCCCGAGATGTCCATGAGGTAGGGAACCTTACCTACTGCCCCTTTTTTCCTATTATTGTCACAGCTGAGGAACTGAGCTACAAAGGTAGATGCGGAGCTGCGAGAAGAACCGATGCAAGTCTCAAAGTTCAGGACACGGACCCGTTTGGGCTCTTTGTGGACTACCTTTTCTTTTAACCCTCACGAACGACGCCCTTTGCCCAGGTCAAAGCTCATCAGCAGCCTGTTCTGCTCCCACGGCTGTAATGCAAAGGTTCACAAAAAAGTGCTAGACTGAGGTCCAGTTTTCAAGGTGTTTTAGCTCAGTGCTCTGAAGTTCTTAAAAGACAAAGCCACACAGCGATACCTGCAAAGAGCAGTTGGAAGCTTCAAGTTCAACGCCGGCCTCCACAAGCTCATGCAGCCAAAAAAATTAATCCATCACACGACCATTAAAAATAGTGACAGCAGTTTGAGGTTCCAGATGCCTAACACGTGTTCAGAACTACAAATGATAATCTGGAGGCAGACACAGATGCCTTTGTTGGTAGCTGCCACGATCGACCTATACGGCAAGTTCCAGCCCAGAGTCCTGAGTCCCACCTTTCGGAAGGCAGAGGAAGAAGCCCAGCTCCCGACGGCATCAGTTGCTGTGGCAGCCAGGAGGGCCCTAAGCAGGCTTGCTCAGACATCAGCTCATGGAGAAATCGCCCCATTAACCTTTAGAGCAGCTTCCCAGACATGCTAGGCTCTCTGTGCTTCAAACCCATGGGGCAGTCACTCAGCAGCGTCAATTCCTACCACACTGAGCGTTGCCTCTGAAAATCAGGATCATTTCTGGGATTTACTCTTGGGTCAGTCACATTTCACCTGTGACTTCGGACAGCTCCTGCCAAACGTAGTCTCAGACTCCACCCTACAGGAAAACCAGACATCTCCGCACATAAGGCGCTTCCCAAATCCTCTGAGGTGCCACTTTAATCCCTTTCCAAATATCATTTCAGACAATTGCATTAATCCAGACACACCACTCGTATTGCAGCCTTCCCACTGTCAGCTTCAGAGCGGGGATGAGGCCCCTCCAGCCCCACACATCTGCTGCACGTGGGCGATGCCTCCTCTGGGGGTCTTGGTTGATGGGCCCTGCCTTGTGAAAATCATCCCCAACTCACCCAAACTGGGTTAAATCTAGGTGCACAATAACACATTCCCTACTCTTAAGGGAAAATAATAATAATAATAGTAATAAAGAACAAGGGTAACTGACATAAATAATGGAACTGAATACGCAGAGGATAAAACAAGTGAACGTTATGGAATAAAGCAAACTCATCTCCTGGAGTACCATGGACCTGGTAAAGAGAGCGTTAATTACAAGCTCTACTAATGGCTGAAAACATTTATTGCAGCTTCACACTCAGACCTCTGCTTTACTACTACACAGAACTGAGTATTTTTTTATGCAAACCATATTTATTTTATTCCCTATGCTTCTAACATGTTTATTATGATACAAATAGGGTGCGTTTGAAGCACTAAGTTTATGGGGCTCTCTATCAGACTACCATCGCTGTAAGCAAAATTACTTCTTATCATGTGACATTTTACTTGATTTTTTTAAATTACTTTCACAACTTCTGATGAATAGCAATGACAGAGTTCAAATGTACCAAAGGAAGAGCGTGACCCCTGTTAAACACAGCACTGGCGAGACAAAACCAGGCCATGTGAAAGAGATCAAACACCCATCACACTAGTGGTGCTATAAAGAAGAACAACATGTGAAACAGTTATTTGGAAGTACATATATATTAAACACAGCCTGTATGCCTTGCATACTTGCCTTCTGTTCTGCAACAGAAGGTAACCTCTATTTTCTTTCCACCTCCCTTTCCCAAATCTCCCTTAAATATGAGCTAATCTCAAATCAAAAAGGTACTGCACAAATCAGGATGTGAACACAACTCCAGTTCTAATGTTTCTGCATCCCACCAGCTCCTATATTAACAGCTCAGCAGACATATTAATTAATGGAGCCTTAATAATTGTTTATTACTCCCTTGCAACACCGGCAGGACACATTTAGTCCTGTGAGGGCTAAATGCTTTTGCCAAGCCCCAGGTTAGCTCATGGAAACTCTCAGGCTCGTTCACCACAGCAATGAAGGGTTCATTGTCCTTTACATCCAAACAAGCACAGCAAGAAAAGGTCACGGTACCTTCGCACAGTCCCTTGGACTCAGCTCTATCCTAAACCTTGTGCCAAAGCCTGTGTTTCTGGCGCCAACGCCGCAGCACCCACAATCACAAGGTTAAACCCCAGCTGGACTACAGCACATGTTTAACCGAACCTTAACTTCTGCCCACAAACCAGGGCTTGTTTGCTTGGTTAGCTAAGGCTTGGGATGCAGCTTTATGAAGGCGTCCGAATGTGCCGTGTGCCCCGGCTGATGCCGGCCGGGGGCTGCGCGCGGCGGGCGCAGGAGCCAGCCCTTTTCCAAGGAGTCCATCCTTCCCCTCCAGCCCGGTTCTTGTTCCTCATTTCCTTTCTTATCTTACTTGCCTGAGCTCTTCCCTGATCTGATGCGATTCCCTGATCCCTGAATTCCTTCCCCGATCCCATGTGAGGGTCTTCAGGATGCATTCCAACCTGATGCGGCCTGGGCAGCTTGACCGGGCATCATGTATCCGGAGAGCACAACTGGCCTCAGTTTTGCAGGTAGAATGAGCTGAACGTGCGGTAAGAGCAGAGCACTCAGTGCCAGCAGAATGAAAGGACCAAAGAGGACACAGTCAGAAACATCTAAGACAAATAAATTTCATTTTTATTTATTGATTACCTGAGCCAATATTGTGAAAGGAGGAGAACTTACTTCTGTTTGACACCCTATTTGTCGCCTACAGGAGGGCTAAAGAAAAGCTAAGTTGAGTGAATCGGATAAATTTTGACCTGCAAATAAAGTAACCAAAGGAAAAAAAAATACTACTTTCAGAAATATATTCTGAGATCATGTTTAAAATCATGTAGATTGACCAAACCTAACTTCTCTTGTGCAGCAATTTCCAGACACAATTCATAAAGAATAATGTCAAAAGATGTTTGGAAAGGACACTCTAATGTGGAGGCTCCAAAAATATTCTTGTACTTCTTCTATCAGTATAAGAGGCCATTTCCCTGATTTGATCATTTGATATTAGCTATGGTGTCAAAGCTGTGCAGGTAGTTCCTACACCTAAAATTCTGGATTTGGTTGGGTCTGCATTCCTGCGGCTTCCTTAAGCATTAGGAAGGTTGGGCTTCTCCATGCAGAAGATGATTATTTTTGAAAAGCCCTAGCACAAATTCATCCCACTTAATGCCAGCATCCAGGACTTGCAAAAAAACTACCTAAAAATAGGTATGCACAGAAAATGTTTTGTCATGAAACAATTTTTAAAGTTCAAAGAAACCAGACTACAAAGACTAAGTGATCTTTCAAGGTCTATACAAAATTTTGATACAACTATGAGAAAGACTTGGCTATAAAAGAAATGCTGTAATTAAATCCCAGCCACTAAAGACTAAAATTAAAGCAAAATCCCAGAAGATCTGCTCTAGTCAGTTCCTCTATCTAAAGCACAAAAGAAAAGCTTTTATTTTTTTTCTCTCAGACACACATCTGCCTTAAAAGGTTGACAGAAAGGCTTTTAAAAGTGCATCAAGTGACAAAATTAATGGTGACCATCTGCAGGCCTTCTGCCCTTCAGTTCTGGGCAGGCAAACAGAAACATGGCAGGAAAAATAACAGCAAGAGAGTGGTGCCAGATGGCCCGGGCAGCGTGCAGCCGAGCCACCTATTGAGCCTCAGCACCACAGGCTTGTTATGCCCGGCCTCTGCTGCACCCGCTTTGCTCCCCCTGCCTTTTTGCACCCTTCTCCCAGGAGACCAGCCCCCAAGGAAGGGATCCGACTGCTAAATCCCTCGGGAGAGAGACTCTGCAGAGGCTCTGGCTCTTATCTCCTCGCTTTCTTCCCTTGGGAAGCGCTTTCCTGCTGTGCTAGCCAGGCCCTCCCCCTCCCTTGTTACTGCATGAATCATATCCATGCTGATCTCACTTGATAAAAACTTTTGTTATTATTATTGTTATTATTATTTTTGTCTTTTCTGACTCCTCCTCAGCTTTTGGAAGAGGGGTCATCCCCGGGAACAGCATCTTCAGCCCCTTTGGGCACAGCTCTGCCCCTCAGGGGTGCTGTAGGGGGAAGAGCCCCTCACAGCGCCCTGCTTCCCCGGGGCCGCTCAGGCCCTGCATCTGCCTCCTCCAGCCTCACGTTTTCCAGAGCAAATTGTGGGAAACCGTCTGGATAGCAGAGAGCTCTTAAACCAGAGTTTCACGC
Organism: Nothura maculosa; assembly: GCA_032353885.1. NCBI lineage: Eukaryota > Metazoa > Chordata > Aves > Tinamiformes > Tinamidae > Nothura > Nothura maculosa. The sequence continues at coordinate 3,267,522 of JAUBOD010000290.1, read as the reverse complement.
TCGACAGGTTATTTTATTGACATTAAACATTTACTGCTCTTTCCCCCTGCTGGGCCTTTCGCCTCACAGGGAGATTCCTTCTCTAATTCCTTCCAGTTCGCCTTGCCCTCTCCTCCAAGCTGCCTGCGACCACTAACTCTCCCAACTCACAGTCTCCTCCTTTCCTGCTGGGAATGCGACAGGCAGGATCAGCCCTGGGCCTCAGCACAGGCTCGCTGGAGAGACACAGCCAATATGCAGATCCCTTGAGCTAGGAGGAGAGCAGGAGCTCTCCCTAGGGAGGGCTTGGAGCGGTTCACAAACACTAAGGAATGGGACAGGATTCCTGCTGAAACTGCCCTGACGTTACCATCCTGGCCTGCTGCTTGGCCAAAGGTGCTGCCAAAACTAACTGGTGCTGGGCACTGGTGCTCCCCAGGAGAGAATGGAAAACGTTTTAACCTCTCAGGATGGGTTCAGCTTCATCAAAGTCGGTGTCTCGCAAAATTTCATGTTGCTCTATACCAAAAAGTGTAATTACATTATCCACCAGAAAATAAAAATAAGCACAAGCCAGCATCAAAAGACAAAAAGACAAAAAGAATGGTGGGTTGCTTGAAAAAAGAAAGGCAAATAACAGGACTTCTTGCATTTCTACCTGCTTTTCTTGTTTAAAATGGTTGTTAAAACCATCAGAAAAAAAAAAACTCAGCTAAAACAGCTGTTTACTCCTCATATATTTGCATCCTGTCTATCTTGCAAGACCATGGCTAGCACATACTCAATACGAGAGACAGTGAAGAGAGAACAACTCAGAGGGAAGGATTTATAACTAACTGAAAATCCAATCTCTTGTTCATTTCGAGAAATACTTAGGTTTGCTAATAGCCAAGATGAAGAATGTCCTAAAAAGATTAAATATTTATCCAGGTCTGGTTCAAGTTACAGAATTCATTGCACATCTCTCTCAGAGAATGAGAGATCAGAGAAGTCATCCAATTAACCATAATTGGATTTCTTTTTTTGGGGAGGGAGGGGAGAGAATTTTCCTTTTACAGATCTCTGCTATGAACATAAATGATAAACAGCAAAGGATTTAGGGAATTAAACAAACAGCTCAGAATGAACAGTTTTATCTGCTCCCACGAAATCCTATTCCTTGAGACCGGCATTCATTCTAGAGGAGGGCCTCATCCAGCAACCAGCTCGACTGATTTTCATTAAAGCTGCACTCGGCCTTGTCTGGGAGGAAGAAAAATGATTTCATCTGGTATTTATAAAGTCATCAGAAGTGAATGTATACAGCATTACCAATCGTGTTTCATCCGCACGGTGCCCAGGCCAAATTAAGTTTTGTTTTACTAACGACCAGAAGAAACAGTGATTCATGTCTCAGACAGGCCGTGAGGCAAACAAAGGATTCCAGCTTTAGGATATTATAACACAGGGCCGCATTACAATCAAATTCCTTCCGCCCAGCTCAGAAGGGCAGAACTGCAGCTCTACCAAGCCACAGGTACATCTCTGGCCAGCCTTTATTTGGCAGATTTGAGTAGTATTTTCTCCTCACCTCCAGTTGTTTGTCCTTCCTTTGTGCCTCACTGATACCCACCTCCCTTCAGCGGAGCCTTTCATGGCAAACAAGTTACTGCTACACTGCCAACCAAGTCAGTTCTACCCAACAGGAGTAGCTGAGGTCTCCCTATGACTGAAGATCTATTAAATAAAGTTCTCCCTCACATCTGAACCTCTCTCCCCTAGGGCTTTTTTGATCTTCACTGTTTCTTCTCCTGCAGCTTCTTAGCAAACGTTACCAGGAGTTGCTGCCGGCGGTTCCTGCCCTGCTGTGCCCGCGCGGAGCAGCTCCTGGACCAGGGCACTGCTGTTCCTGGCAAGCACATGGAGACAGGAGGAACAAGGCATCGCCATCCCAGGCCACCCACTGCAGTCACAGGTGCCTCTGTCCAGCAAGGAGAAGGCTCCTGAAGGACCTGTGCCCGTCTCACCTGCCCCGACTCAACACCTGAGGCCAGGGAGGGAAGGGAGCCTCCCACCCTCAACCAAACGCCCCGTGCGAGGCTCACGGCTCCCACACCTGCACATTCAGTTCTCCCCGTTTGCCACACCTAAGTCCAAAGAGGGACCCCGCTGATTTAATTCTTTCCTGCTTAATCTTAAAACAATGTACTTGCTCCTGATTAAATCAAGGCTGAGTTTTTTCCTCACCTTTGCTTATTTTTAAAGAGGAAAAAGGGCTGGTAAGCTCCAAGTAAAACAGGCCTCTATAATCCAAAAACACCCATGTGTAAATGAGTTCTTCTCCAACCTCTAAAAGCCTCCTGTCAAAATACAGTAATATATTAACAAAAAGCAACCTGCACAATTCAGTTGAGATTTTACACCCATAAACTAGTGGGGACACCTCCCTAATGGGGATCCCAGTCACCTCAGACAAAACTGGGCAGCTCAGCAGGGCTGTTCTCTACACATGCACTCGCATTCTGCTCCCTCTCCTCCTCCCCTGCAACACAATACAGGAGACCTCGAGATAAACCTAATTCCCTGCCAGCACAGCCTCGAACACTGCTCAGTCCCCAGCTTTGCATGACAGAAATCCTACAAATCCTTCCTCCCTATGGTTCAAATGATCATTAGGTCGGGTTACAGATACAGGCAGTTCTGGTTCCCAAAGCACACAGCTTGGCACTTGCACCAACATTAAATAAATTAAAAATCAAGTCTCTGGGAATCAGATTTGACTAAGCCCCTCCCTTGTAATCCTGCAGGTTTCCGATGTGGAAAAGGGAGTGGCAGAGGAAGCCACTCTAATAGCTTATCTCTTCCTCCAAGAAAAAAGAACTTCATGCCCTTAATAAATCACACCTATCTCACTGATGTAACTACCTCAGCTACTTGAAGCAGAGGGGCAAAACTGCACCCAAATACCTGGCTTTTCAATTAGTCTGTCCTACTTTATAAGCAACATTCCATCCTACTTTATAAGGAGGGATGCTGTAGAAGCTGTCGCATCAGCTGCCCTTCCAGCAGAAGGAAAACCTGTATTTTATCAGGTCATGAAAACTGCAGATTTTAAATATTCATCAAAAATGAAAATATTCATTACCATGTAACTATTACAGCTCAGTGATTACAACTTGAGATCTTACATAGCTGATATGGAGACATTGACTGCTGTGAGAAAGCAAAAGAAAATTACAGTGGAAATATTGAAGCTTTGTAACTTTTGTTCAGCAACAGCTATTCTTAGCTGAAACTAACTGTAAAAGCACACATTTCAGTTAATCCCATGCCTACTCACCTGAAAGCACAAGAGAGATTAAAATACTCATTTAGATTGCCTTATTTTAGCAGGTATCACTGCCTCCCCTTTCATCTCCACTCACACAAACTCCAGTCCATCTGGACTAGTTCAAATTAACTAAACTGAGCCTGGAAGTACTTTTCTAATATGAGAGTCGATCCTTTCTGCTCAAACAAAATCCACTATCAAGAAGAAGAGTTTTAGCAAAACAGGGCTAATAGCGACCAGGAACTCAAAAAGTTGTATTCCTTTTCTCTGCCTTGGTACCTTTCCAGTGGCCAAGCTTAAAGTCAGTTACCTGACCCAATCTCAGCTATCTGAGATTCATCTCAGTGCAGTAACAATGACCTCCCAGACATTTTCCTACCTCCTAGGAGTTTCATTAACTACTTTCCTATTAAAAATTAAAAGATTTGCCAATCAGGCTTAAAAAGGGAAGAAAAGCAAGCAGACATGGCTAAAGGTAAAGGAAAGGTCTCCTGGTGGCCTATGCCTGCTTGAAGCTAAATGTGCAGAGCAACACGAACAGAACAAACAACATATGTGCTGGGGTTGTAAATGCACAGCAATACTCCACACAGATGCAATTTTCATTCCTGCAGCCCAGGAAATACAGCCTCTCTTGATCTTCAACTAACCTTTCGGGAGGGGCTTGATCCAAAAGCAAGGGAAAAGTTCCTCCTTTTCCATGTTACTTGACACAGTAAAGTTGCCTTCAGGCTGCCCTTTCCATGTCCGACGTGAGCTTGTCACACACAGAAGAGAAGCAAGCCCCAGAAAGCAGATTAATCCAACAGCTCTAAAGATCTTCTCCTCCTTTTTCCTCCTTGGATGCCCTTGTCATTTTTTGCTCTCTATTATATTACCCTCCTTTTGGAGGCAACCTTTGCCCGTGATCCACTTTGCCTTGCCCTGATTCCTTTCGCTGCCACTTTGGGTCTGTCAGTCTGCTTCATTAACCAGTTCCCTTCAGCGCCCACTTATCCTGACAGGTTCTGTCTATGTCACTCCCTTTGTCCTCTCCTCCTCCGTTTGCCTTCCTTCCCGAGACACTTGCCCCATATTTCCAAACATACCCTCCAGCTCCTCTAATGCTTCTTGATTTCCCAGCACTCTGAGGCAGTGAACGTGCCCTCAAACAAAACGCTTCTCATCACGAGCGCTCAGCAAACCCCATCGTGACAGTGACAGGGACAGCTCAAGCGGCGTGAACGCGGCCGGACGTGTCCTCTGGGGCAGCTGGGCCACCGAGCCCCGTCGCGTGCCTGCCTACACAAACACAGGAAAACATTCCCGGCACAGCTCAGGCCTTCATTCCCTGAAGTGAGGGCTCCATGTGCTACATCTGCAGTGACACTGTTTTAAATAATTAACACAGGTGAATAAGGCAGTTCAGGTAGTATCTGAGCACATCTGCAAGAGATAAAGTAAGAAAAAATCTCTTGGAAATCTCTTGGATTTCCGTGGCACTCTCAATGTGCCCCAGCAGCCTAAAACAAAGCCTAAAGGAACAGGGCTGCTATGAGCACCTGGAACACGGCATCACCTTAGAGCTGCTCACTTAACGGAAAGGGAAGCGCTGTCTGCTCTTCCACCTGGACCCAACTCCAGCCCCACAGGGAACCTCCAGTTTTTATCTGTCCCATGCTCTGCTTCTCATCTAAGAAATAATCCCAACTTTTATCACAGCCTTGCTCTTTCTCAGTTATGGTCAAGTGGCATCTTCACATACTTCCAAGACGCTGGTTGCTCACTGTACCTGGTAAGTACTGATAAGAACTGTTGGGGAGGAGGAGGGGGAATGGTAAAGAACAACTGCCTTCTTGTCCTGGTAGCTGCCAAAGACTTCCTGTCCCTCAGTGAAAAAACAGATACCCAAAGAATTGATTTAGTGTTTGTCAGGATGGAAGGGGAAGGAATTTCTGCTGGGGAAAAGGAAGCACTTATTTAAAACAATCATAAACAGGCATTAGTGGCTCTTAAGATGGTAAGCGGTTACCATTTGACTGCCATGTAAGCAACTCTTACCCTGCTAACCACAGGTAAACGCTCTCCCAAGTCATAATTTTTCCTAGGCTATTTCCTTTCACGATGGGAGAGCCAGCCCTTCTGCCTTGCTCGTGATTCCCTTCCTCACCAGTGTCTTTTCTGCCCCTCCAATTCCCTTCATCTTCTCTGGCAGTACCTTATCTGTGGGGCACAAAAAGGACCTAGAAAAGAGGAGAACGCTTAAGAATTTGCCAAATCTGAGAATTGGCAGAATTGCCTCTCTTGTGGTCCACAAGGACCAAACATTCACCACGTCCTCACAAGCAATGCGTCCAGAGTCACCCTTGGGAGGCAGAAACATGGGACCTGGCCGCATGATGAGCCAGGACAAGACCAGCACGTGTGGACAAGACCTGGACACGATAGGGAAAGGGGGAAAGGAGCTGGCGACCAAGGAACGCGCCTGCGCTGGCACCGAGCTCCACGGCAGGAGCAGAAACGCCGTCCCTGGATCTCTGTGTAAGCACAGCCAGACTGTTGACACTTGTGCACACGGGGAAATTTCTCAGACAGTTCTGGCGTGGGAGGAGGCGGCGTTGGGACCATCAGCTCCCATCCTGCTCCTCCTCTAGCTGGGAGCGGGCAGCTTTCTGAGGAGGAGGAGGAGGAGGAGGATGGGATCCACAAGCACCATTTGCTCGGAGCTCCGAGTCCCTTAGGGGCAACACGGCCCCTGGGCTGGCAGCTCCACAGAGCGGGGCCAAGCTCCCCGCGGAGACCGAGGCCAGGGGTGGAAATAAAAGCGAGCCTTGGTTCCCCAAAGCCAAGGCGAGATCCCCGCTGCCCAACTCCAGGATGCCTGGGGAGCATCAGCCCGGGATCCCGGGGGCAGCCAAGGGGCGGCGGGAGAGCCCAACAAAGGGGCGCGCACAAAGAGCCCGCTCCTGCCTCCCGGCGCGGCGGGCAGGCGCCGGCGGAGGCGGGCGGCAGGGGACGCGTTTGTGCGGGAGCGCGGCGGGGCTCGGGCTCGGCTTTAGGCTCGGGCTTAGGCTCGGCTCCGCGCCCCGGCCCCGCGCGCTTTGTGCGCCCGCCGCGCCCAGGCGCAGAGGCGGCGGCGCCGGCGAGGGGCGCAGCGCGCACAGCTCCCGAGGAGCGGCGCCGAGCACGGCTGGCACGCCGCCGCCCAACGGCCACCAACGGCCGCCAACGGCCGCCCAACGGTCGCCAACGGTCACTAACGGTCGCCCAACGGTCACCAACG
>JAUBOD010000290.1:3217810-3235814 GCA_032353885.1 Nothura maculosa | reverse complement strand
AATGCTAGTTCTTAGCTGAAGAGAGAGGGACCTCTACACAAGTGCCACAGTCCAGCAATCCAGGTCCCCTTGATGATTACTTAATAGCTTGGTGCTAAAGGGTGCGAGAGTTCAGAAACATAGGGCAAACTCGAGAGGCACTATGTATGATCAGATAAAGAAACTTCCTTTACATCTATATTATCTTCTAAGATGCTACAGGAAATATGAGCCTGTCACTGTGGCTTATACTGTCCTGGTAATGCTGAGGGAACCCTGGCAGGACTGTGCACAACCCAGAAGGCTGTGGAGTCTCCTTCTCTGGAGGTCTTCAAAATCTGCCTGGATGCTGCTCTGTGCCCTGTGCTCTGGGTGTCCCTGCTGGAGCAGGGCTAGATGGTCTCTAGAGGTCCCTTCCAACCTTAACTATTCTCTATTCACCAGGAGATCTTGGCCAAATAAATCCTTGAGCCTGAAGAATATCAGATTCCATCCTTACATTGCCGATAATGCAACAGTTGTCCATCCCCAAGCCCACCCTCTATAGCACTAAGTGTACTGCAATGGAGACAAGCTTCTTGCTTCATGAACTCAAAGGTTTTAAACTTGCAATGCAAAATGATACACTGTGACAAAAGCAAGCCCCTTTGGCTAGCTGCAATTTCCAAGCAATTCCATGCCAGCTGACAAAGTGGGGGTTTTTTTTTGAGTAAGAGTAAAATAGAATTTAAACCCATAGTTTGAGTGGGATCCATTTCACAGTAGGCTTTTAATTATTTGCAAATATTTAGTCACTGATGTGTATTGCTAAGAGCATTTGTGCCTCCCAAAATATTGATTAATATTAACAAGATTATTAAATTTACAATGCCAGCAGTTAAGCGTATTTCCTTTCTTCCCGCTAATGCTCTCTGCAGAGTGCTTGTTAGTTATGGAGTGGGGGAATAGAAATAGAATCATCGCGATTACTAAACCAAGCTCAGGAAAAAAAAGCAAATCCAGAAAATATGGAGCAAACTATACATGCACCATATAAGAGTGACTAATACCACATATATTTAGAGGAAATTAGAGTCATTTTGAAAGTAAAAGCCAACCAGGGCCAACTACATAGTCAGCACTATATGCAATGGCCAGCACTAGCAGCAGTCAAAACAGATATGTCCATATTTGTATGATGGACTTTTTTTAGCTGCTATTACTGCAGTTCTGAATAATTAATTCTCCATCACATCCCCATCATCCAGACACATTGCCTAATATGTAAGTGTAAATTGCTGCATTCCTTCTTTTCTCTTCTTTCTTATCCAAACCACAGATAACTCCATTATGTAGCATATTATTAAAACTTCTGCAAAGGCAAAAGTTAATAACTAGTTTCTTTTTAGGAAAACATTTTATGCCATGAAGGGATTTATTATCTCAAGTCAGACAGGCTGCAAAGTTTGCTGAGAAACAACCTCTCTGCCATAGTCAACTGTTTTGACAACTGTTAAATACAAGTGATGACACACTCCAAATACCTAGTCTGGAACAAGATAAGATGACTACTTCATATTAAAAGCTTTCTTGTGCTAGTGCCTGTTTTTTGCATGTATTAGCATCCAGAGCAGAACAGCACTCGATACAGATGAAAGCAGAATTGGAGTTTTAACCTTTACTGCGAGTCAGACGTGATTCATAGCCTCAACTATGCCATTCCTTTCCATACTTACTTATTTTCAAATAAATAACGAACCCTTTAACTGCTGCCTCACCAGCCCGGGATGCGCAGCCGCTGGGTTACGCGCTGCCAGCTCCCATCTAGGCCAGGACGCGGATGCACGGAGCTGTCACTGCCGAACCCAGGGGTTCAGTGACAGGGGCTCTGCACGCTGCAGAGCGATGGCTCCATGTTTCCAGGCCCCAAGCTGCTGCCTTTTCCTCCCCTTCCCCTCTTGCAGGCAGAAACATCTCTGAGGGAGGTCCCAAGGTAGGCAGGAGCTCCAGGTCTGCTGCAGTTCATGAGTGGAAACCCCTGAGCTGCAGAGGACTCGTGTAGGTGCTGACAGCTCTGCAGCGTTGCTCCAGGGGCTCCTCAAGAGCACAGCAGATGGGGAAAGAGGCCCTGAAAGAGCTCGGCGCACAGATCATTGTGCAAGACCCCAAAATTAATGCATTAATAATGCGATAGGAACAGGACAATACGCAACCAGGAGGGAGGTAGTTTGCCAGTAACCTCCGTAAGAGCTTGTGCGAAGTAAATATTGAAAAGAAAAATGTTTGTTTCTAAAGGTCAGAGGAAAAACTCAGCGAAAGAATAATAATAAGCCCAAGTATCTACATTAATGTAATTGTGCAGCAATTTGTAAGTAGGTAGAGAAAAACATTCTTCAGGTAGGCCAACTGCCTGGTCGCATTTGAGACTAAGCCTGTGTTTTGTTTACAGTGTGAATTTTCTTGAGTCTAACTTCCAGACTTAGCTTACTTAGCTAACAAAATGAGTTTATTTCCTCTGATAGGGGCAATCAGTATCTCTTGAATGTTATTGCTCCACCCAGGCCCAAGTGACTACGAGCAGCGTGCTTGCAAGCACTCAAGTACAGCGCACGGAGCAAGGCATGTTTGTTTGTGGGGTTTGCCTCTCCAAAGAGGGTCCGAAGATGCCAGGACACGAAAAATGAAACTTCGCTGTTAAAAACAGAACATTTCACACAGCTGCTGGCAGAGCTTAGCAATGGTTATTCTGACTCGAGAGACATCCTACCTGCTCACAAAATCATGAAATTTGCCCAGAAAAGCAAATACTGTTGAAGATGCAGCGGTAAACTTCATTTGGTATTTCAATATCAACAGTCACTGGTGTCACTTGTGTCTTCTAAATAGAAGCATTCACAACACAGCGAGCTTTGGGGCTTCCTTACAAAGCAAAAAGCTCTAATGGCAGCAAAGGCTAAAATGAGGTTATTGCAGCAACCTGAAAGTGAAATTCTGAGCTTCGTGATGTGAAAATGTCAGAATTGGGCAGAGCAAAGCATGGCAGATTTCCTACTAACTGCCACCTGAAACCTTTTGGGAGGCAGCGGGTGAGGGTTAAATTGTTCCTAATCAATCCATTGCAATCTGAAATCCACTATCAATATTATTCTTGTTACCTCTGCAAGCACATTGCTACATTTAGACATGGTGTAAACTATAGAGGCTATATGAGTTACTAAACTGTTTCTCCTTTTTTGTAGAGAATCTGTATCTATTTGCTGGTTCAAATACCATAAAGCATGTCTCATTCTGTTCTTTAATAAAATATAAAATAAAATCATATTCTTCCCATTTCTGCTTCTGTTGGGACACAAAAATATAGTAAGCGTCTTTGCCAAAACAGAGACAGTAGTGACACTGCAGTGTGAAAATCTTGTCAGCTATTGAGAAATGAAACAAAGGGATTCCCATCAACTCCTCTGGTAGCACAAACAGCCAGGCACTCATAATGGATGGCTGTCTGCAGTTACAGGGGAAAAAATTCGAAATAGAGGCTTATTCATAGGCATCTGCACTGACTTCAGTGCCAGCTAGCAGATGTTAGTGTGAAACTAAGATAACCATTTAAGCTACAGATCCGGTCGGTGACGTGTACAAAGCCAGTCACTAACTAAAGCCTGTTCACTTTCAAAAGTCGTGTTTTTCCCAAGGATTGTTTGATTTCCAGCTTATTTAAAAAGAAGAACAGGACACTCACTTGTCCTCCACAGCAACTGTCCATACCCAAGATCTATACTAACCTCCTCTAGGCAAAGTTTCAGTACTTCTGTTTCATCATATTTAAGGCTCAGAAATGAAATATAAGATGACTGCTGCTGTTCCGCTCCACGGAGTCATGCAGAGGCAGCTCTGGGTCTTTGTGCCTCTCTTTCCCCTCCTCATGCAAGCCGAGCCTCTGCATACAACCCTCTTATTCAAGAAGTGGACAAGGGAAATCACATTTCATGCTTCACGGTTTAAACCGATCACTATATGGATTAGGAGAGAAGCAGCGTCTCCCCCTCCATGTGGGACTATCGCACAAGTTCCTAGCTCTGTCACAGGGGTTGATTTGCTATTCTCCCAAGAAGTGCATAGTCACTGCTGTTGGCTGCTGGACACGCATCTTCTTGTTGCTTTATTTCAACTCACTCATTTTTGAAACTATGCCAGAGCACAAATCAAAAAGACAGTTTCGTTGGTGTGTGTTGAGAATACTCCACAGATTTGTAATTCACTGCACTTTCACATGCTATTAGTGTCTCACTAGGAAATCCCTTTGCAGTGCTCACTAAAATGCACAGGAAAAGGGGCTTTGAACATCTTCAGAGCGAGTCCTGCATCTAGCCTTTAAGGCAGCTCTAGCACTTTAGATTAAGTCTGATCACAGCCCCACTAAAGATCTTTAGCCCTTCTGGTAGCTTTGAGGAATTTTTTTAACATATTTTTTTTTGTGGGTGCAGGGAAGGAACACAAATTTTGCATCTCAAAAGCAAAACTCAAAGTTCTGTTAAAAAACAACAAAAAAAAAGTAACCTTTTGTCTCCCTTAGCCCAACATAGGTGGTTCTCCATATGAGCTGTAAGACTGGGATATCTAGCTGGGGCCCCTCTCAGGAATTGCCAGCCCTCCAGGAGCAAACATTACGGGCTTCCAGAGCCCCAGTCCCCCACACAAACGATGCTGTAACTTCTGCAGCTCTTGCCAGCCCGCAGCAGGGCCAGCTAAGCATTCGGAAACATGGCAGAGAATATGAATCATTAGGCACGGCTTCTCCACACCAGCCCAGAGAGCAGAATTTGGCAGGAACGTTCAGAGCCTCCTAGAGATACAGCAGAGACGAGGAGGAAAAAGGCTTTGGCCCATTCTCCACGATTGTGTACTGAGCTCTGTGGAAGCAGCAGAGCTGCCATCCCTTCAGAAAATGTGCTGTGAGGGAGGCATTCTTCACATCCCACACCTTTGGCAGCCATGTCTCCCAATTCCTCCTTCCATGCACCATTATTGCTTGGATTTTGCTCTCTTTGCTATACATGCATTGCACCCCAGACATGCAATTTCCATGACACTGTGCTGTCTGCACAAGGAAGAACTGTAATTTTGCCACATAAGACCTGCCATGTAATTGATTTTCATGCCAGCATTGCTGGGTCACAGCAAGCGCTCGTGCTCTGGGGAGCCTTTTATAACCAAATGACTTCAGATTGCTCTGAATAATCTGTTCTGACAATGGTTATTGTTTGTGCTTGAAACTCCAGTCAAAACTGGAGCCCCACTGATGCCAGATAAACAAGCAGGTAAACACAGTCCCTGCCTGAAAGAACTTGCTGTGTAATTGATGTCAACAAGTAGGTGAAATGGGGAGGAGTCAAAGTTCAGGAAACAAGCACAGGGACAGGGCTGAAGAGAGCACCAGCCAACATGTTATATCACCATAGAGTTTTGTTTGTTTGTTTTTTCTTGATCATCACCATTTTATCTCTTGATCATAGAATGAACAGCAGTGGATGGCACCCATGAATTCACACCAATTAACATCAGTCATGAATGACAGAGCTCCAACAGGTCCTCCTTCATAGTACATTTATCCACATTTATCTAAGCAGAAATTCCACCACTTGCTTGGTCCACTGTTTCAGTCAGAAAGATCATCTTAATGCCTGCCCTGCCTAGTGTAGGCCACAGAACAAACTGCTTTTATCTTGGCCAAAAATCCTTTTAGAAATTACCTTTCCTTCAGCCTTACCTTAACTAAATTATACAAGTCCAGTTCTTTCTGTTCTTTAAGTCATGGTCTAAACTCTAGTCATCTTATTCTTCCCTAGCTCCTCTCCGGCTAGTCTTGAAGATGAATTATAATTATTTTCTCCACACAGAGTAGGGTCACTTCATATGTCTTTTGTCATCTCTACCTAACCTTGGAGGATAAGTGACTATCATTACAATAAGCTGTTTCAGTCAGTCTCGGATCTTTTTCCGCAGAACTCCAACCTACCCATTTGCCTCCCATCAGCCTAGCTGATAACTGCTTGTTACTTGTGGAGAACTTCACATTTGTCTTCAGTGGACTGTATTCTATTTTCAAGCCATCTTTCCAATTTCTCAAATCATTTTAAACCACGGTCACACTCCTCAGGCAGAGTTTTCCATTATCAAGTATATTTCATCCTGAACTCAATGTTCCACCAACCAAGTCATCAGGGAAAACATTGCCTGGTTTTAGGCCTATAGATATCCTTTCATTTGGACCATGATCTGTTGGCAGTTACTTTAAGAATGCTTTTCTAATTTGTTCTAGATTATCAAGGAAGATAGTATCAAAGCACAGTTAAAAGGTTTGGTTAAAAAAAAAAAAAGAACATACACTGGCTTTATCATGTTTTAAAGTCTGATACAAACTGTTCTCATATGAAAAAAAATCTAAAAAAAAAAAAAGCTTCACTTCTTTCCTCAATGGAGCACTGGCAGAAAATGGGTATATTATAACCCCTTCAACAAGTATGGATTTAGTAAGTGGAGAGAGGGAGTGACAAGTGCCCCATGCCATCCTGGTGAGGATAGAGTTCTTCCTTCCCTGATAATTGATCCCTGAGACCTAAACTGAGCCAGACTAGTCCTTGCTCTGCTTTATTTTCCCCTGAGAAAGAACTGGTCACAAGACATTCAAGAGGACAAGAGAGGTGTGACTTGCCACCACATGCAACAAAACCTCCTTTTTCCCTCCTCAGTCCAAGGGTTTTCATCTGACAGCAAAACCCATGTTATCTCTACCCACTGGACATGCCTGCAACGTTCACAGGGAGCCAGCTACCCTGTGAGGCTGCCACCCCTCGCAGAGCTCCAGATGCTGCTCCACTTCGGCAGCACACAGCTGGAACGCAGCTGTTTGCACTAGGGAGCTTGTGCCTGCTGCACCTTGCAGAGTGCAAGCTGAAAGAGGAACTGCACCCATTAACAGAAAAGGTTTGGGTCCAATTGATTTCAACAAAGTCAGAATCCAAAGCAGACGTTAAAATAATAGAGAAGGAACGATGGCAAATCCACGCTGTCATTTAATTTGAACAATATCAATGAGACACAGTTAATGATCAACAGGACCTTGAAATATTGGAGGTTATTTTCCATTATTTTCTAAGGGGAATCTGAGGTGAACTTAAAATATGGATTTTAAAACTGCTAAATTAAATGCTTTTGTAGCAAAATTCTGATTTACTGGTCACAGCTATATGCCTTTTGTTCTATATTTAAAAAGGATATTACAAATGCATCATTATTGATTCTAATAACTCTCTTTCTTGCAGACATTGGTCAGTGGATCTTTCACTTTGAAAACTGAGATAAGTGGGCTTATTTGATATGTTTGAAAGACAATCATTATCTGTCTTTCAAAGGCAGTTAAAGTTGGAAGTGAAAAAAGTAATTTGTCATAATTAAGACTTTAAAAACACTACAATCTGTTTCAAGTGGTTTAAAAACCTGTCTAGTACAATTCTGAGCTTTTTGCTTGTAAGTAAAATGTAAATCTCAGTGTTTCATAAATCTTACCATTTTGTTAACACAAAAATGTCTTGACACTGTTACATACCACTCCACAAAATAATATGGATAACAAATCACACCAGTGGCATAGGAAACGCACTCTTAAATACTTTTTTTTTGAAGAATGTTAAGATGGCAAAAATAAGCCTTTTTCCACTGCAAAATTTATCAGCAGCAAAACTAATCTGCATCATACTGCTGCTTTATTTCATAAGTGTCCTACATTAACTCTAACTTAGAGAAAAATAAGACAAATACCACATAGGAGTTATGTGCTTCCTTTACACTTTCAAAACTTAGCCATCCTTCCACAACATACCACTGTCTGGATGTTTATGATCGAGTTGTTTCTGGCATATTATTTAAGGGGAGTAACCAAAAGAAACCAACCCAAAACACACTCTAGCATTGCCTAAAATATGATGAAGTTCCATAGTTAGTAGGATTTCCTGCCACAGCAGGATGTAATATTTTAACGATTGTTGTGAACCTTTCTTAGGTTCACAGTAGAAGTTCTCTATTAGGCTGCGGCCGAGTGTAAGGAATAGCAAATACCAGTATCTGGCTCATAATCCAACCCGGAGTCTGTTCCACAGAGACCACCCCAAAGTAGCAAGAATTGCCTTCTATTCCTCCACCTTCACTCAAACCACTATTACTCCTAAAGTCATCATAACAGCCATGGAAAGAAAAGGATAGATAAAGCCCTACCACATTTAACACTGCAATGAGGTAGCACATTTCAAGATAGGCAACACCTCAAAGTCTCATCCAGAGAAAATCTCCATCAAGTGCTGAGAAAGTACAGGGAGAACATACAGAAATACATTAGCGTTTGCATCTGTGAAATGCAACTTTGCCAAAGGCACATTTCTGTTCTTCCTTCCCATTCACAGAATTTTTAAAGCCAGAGGGAGCTTTAAAACTAGCCTCTTCCCATATAACACCCGGCATAGGCTTACTCTTAATAATATTAATTAGCTCAATAATGTGTTTATCTAAGCGGGTTGTTTCAGAAAGACATGCAGGAAGGTGTGGCTATAATTAAAGACACCAAGTAGCACAGAGTAGAGCACGTTCTCTGCCTTTTAAGAGCCATTTAACGCCCTAATGGAACAAAGCCCAGGGTGGAGATTTGGCTTATACTGACTTCATATTTTGTTGTCATATGTGCAGTTTCCCACCTCCTCCTGTCATGCTGTCAATAGGAGCATGAGACAACCAAGGGGTCTTGGCCCTGTCTTCACAGGATTTGGTTGGAATATGGAATACTTCTGGGCTCATAAGGATGGGGACAGTGCCCATCACCCCTGCCACACACTGCAAAATCCTCCCCTTATGGCATCTATAACTACCCTCCAAATACTGCCTGGCCATCTCAGCTATAATATAAATGGGTCCCAAGGCAGTAGGGCTAAAGAAACTGGAAGGACAGACAGCAAACTCCATAGGAGAATCCAGGAGATCATCTGTAATTTCTCTTGCAGACAATAACAGGGTCTCTAACTTTTATTTCTCTGTTTGCTTTTGCAAAACATGTCAGAACTAAATTATACTGAGTGCTTTTCTTCTTCGATCATGTGCAACCAAAACTGGACAACAAATGCATGGGCATTTGTGTAGAAAAACAAAACAAACAAACAGGCATATGCAATAGAAGGCTTGATCAAACAAGCTCTGCTTCCTCATCTTCTTAGAGGTTAGTCTTACTTTCCCTCGCTCTGGCCTCCCACTTAGTTCTCTGACCATTATTTTATGCTACTAGCTACCTTTTACATTTACTGGTGTTGGACTGTCCTATCCAATCTTTCCAATTTTTAGGTACAGTGTAGAAGTCTTGATTTACATGACTTCACAATGAAATAAGAAAACAGGTATGAAAGCATTTCCTTTATATTAAGGTTTATATTATCTATTCCAAAATAAAACCTAAACTCCAGCTCTAAACCCTTCTAAGTCCCACGTACAAAAAGCTGGTGCATGTGAAGTATGCAGTGCTGGCTTGCAGCTAGCTACAGATTGATTCCTATTTAAGAATTTTTATGCAAGACAAGAATAGACAGAGGAAAACAGCTCTTGGGCTCCAGTGAGGAATATGCCCTTTCCCAGGCCCCGTGCTTTTCTCCACGGTCCATCCGGAGCCTCTTTCCAGCCTGCGGGAGGCTGGTGGCCCAGCTGCCAGGGAGGGGGGCTCTGCTCACCCTGCTGCTTCAGCAAACCCTCCACTCCCTGCCTCGTCTCCCAAGGATCATTCCTTATCGGAAACACCCTGTTAACTCATTTTATCTCATGATATTTCCACAGGAGGCATGACATTAAATTAAATAAATAAATAAAACCTCAACCTCCTTATTCTCCTACCAGTGTTTCAGAGGAGAATGAACCTACTGCACAGGCAAAGTAGCATCAGCTCAGGAGATCATTAAACACATTCCCCTATGTTACAGGAGATGACTAAGAGCAGCCCCATTAACACTCCTCCTCTCCAGCAACACCTCTAGCAGATGTTCACATTGCTCCCCTGAGGTTCTTCATTGTCCTTGATCCCTAGCTTCCAACAGAACCACGTGCCCCAAGTCCGAAATAACAGCTCTGCCCCATGTGAGCTCACCATCAGGTTTGTCAGCAGGTGCCCTATAATTATAACTTAACTACCAGCCCATTGGGAAAGTCATTCTGCACATAAAAGCAGGCATCCACCCACCATGTTAGGTTGTTCAGGATGTTTCAGTTAGGCAGCCATCTTCTCCCCTCTTACCTCTTTTGCGCCCACCATTGCAGCCAGGCCCAAGAGACAGAGCAGAGCACAAGGCTGCATCTGCTGCCGGCAGCACACAGAGACAGGAGAAAACCAAAGCACCAATACAACTGCACTTTAAAAATAAAATTAAAAGGACAAGGAGTGTTGTCCCTGCACAGCTTGCCTATGCCTTGCTCTGAAGTCCCCCTTTGTATCCGTTTCCTTATTTCCATATAGCATGATAAAATCCTAGCTAAGCACAGAGAGTGAGGTGGGGAATGATGAAGTTATAAGCCATATTTATAAAATAATAATAATTACAGAATAACATAATAAAAGTCTCTTCAGTATTTAGGAAGATACTTGGATTAAATATTTCATTGTAGGTAAGACAGTAAAGAATCAGTTTGTTCTTCAAAAATATTCTGTTGTTTCAAGAGCTCATTCTTAAAAAGAATAAAAGGCTGAAAAAAATCCAAGTTCTCTAAGTTACGACTGCTAAAGCAGCTCATGTCGATGTAAATTTCCAATTTCAATGCAGGGAAGTATTGTCTCAATATTGTCTCAAGCTTTCTGTGTTCACTTTCAAATGCATATTACAATATCAAATAGTTATGCTTTAGCATATTCCTTAGTGAGCTAAATGAAACATACCTTCCCAAAACTTGCTTGTGTTGCTTAGGTGTATATATGTTTCATTTCAAAATGAAACATTCTCATTTTATCCATCTAGAACCAAGGAGAAGAAACTAATCACCTTAATTTCTGCAGAGAATTTCCCCCACAAAAAGGTTTCAAAGGAAGTGCTTTGATTTTGATAAAGCTGCATGTTCTGTCCTCTGGAAAACTCGTGCACTGGTATTTTCCCAAGCATCGCCGTGTACAGTGCTAGGGCACCTTTTGTCAGAGAAGGGGGTCCTATTTTATCTTATCTGCAGCTCTCACTTCGGCTCCCACAGTGGAGGCCAGTGTTTGCTGAGAACCGTGAGCTCTGTGATTTCAGCCTGATGTTGCCCTCCTGCTCTTGGCAGATGGCTATTGCGTCGGCATTGATAAAGCCACAAGCTGATAACTTATGGCCCACATCATTGTTTCCAAAGGAAAAGCAAGCTTCCTCTCTTTCTTCTCGTTTCCTGAAAAACAAAAAAGAAAAAAGAAAAAAAGCCCTAATTCAAGAATCTGCTAATGCACATTTATCCATGCACTTGTTCCACAATAAATATTCTGCTTGGAACTCGGATCTTACGTTAACACAGAATAATTTATAGTGTTCAAGTCTACCTCTCATCTTGCAAGACTCTCCTATCATGACGGCACTTATGCGTTCCTCCCTGCCCTATGATTAGCTGAAAATAAATAAATAAGCAAGCGTTTGGTCCAAGCTCAGATATTCCCTCTGAAGCGTCCTGCCTTGGGTGATGGGGCCAGTCATCTGTAGCCAAGGCACATCCTCTCTCAGGGCCCCGGGGAGTGAAGCTTGGCCATCCCATTGCTCCAGGACCAAGCTGGACAGGTAATAGAAGTATAAACAATAACTCCTGTAA
This sequence comes from Nothura maculosa, assembly GCA_032353885.1. Lineage (NCBI taxonomy): Eukaryota > Metazoa > Chordata > Aves > Tinamiformes > Tinamidae > Nothura > Nothura maculosa. Next base: position 3,224,015 of record JAUBOD010000290.1, on the reverse strand, counting down.
TTAGCAGCAGGGCATTCACTAGCACCAGATACTGGCATTTGGTTTTCAGGAGGCTGCACTACAGCTTCATAGGAACCTTTGTGCCTGACGAGTTTATGGGCCAAACTTCAATGTATTGTGCTAATTATTTTTTTTTAATGGACAATAAAGAGGCAGCATTGATAATCTCATTCAAAAGCTTTGGACTCTGGGACTGTGCACAGACACTTAATACCATTCCCTCATACAGCGATGCCTCAAAGGCAGCTGCTCAGCTCAGGTCAGAGGCTGGATGGGGGCACATTCCACCCAATAAATATTTAAGTCACCAGTAATTAACCTATGAGGGGCCATGAGAGCCCTTGGGTGTGCGAGCGCCTTCTCCAGGCAGATAAGCAGAGGGAGTGGGTCGGCTGGTATGCACAAGGCATTCCGGCCATGAATCCCAGCACTGTGCACCTCGGCACGTGGGCGCAGCCTGGGAAAGCCTCGTGCAGGATCTCCACGCACTGGGAATGTGGGTGGTGCTCAGAGGCCAAACAGAGGCAGCAGGCACAGTGATAACATTAGCATTACAGAAATCCGATAACTGTTACTGATCTCACTGAAAGCCTACTGGGGCTTTATAAGTGTTTTCATTTTTTTTTGCAACATGCTTTGCCCACGCTAGAGGAATAGCTTGGATCCTATCCAGGTCCTTCCCCTCTACAGTGACCCTATGTTGGCTGCATCCCTACCTCCCTACCTTTGCATGGAGATATGGTTTCTTGATGGTGTCAGAGTGCATAGTAAGGTGCTGCTGACCCAAACTCCATAGCTTGCCTTAGACCTGATGCAGAACAAGAAATAGTCACAACCACATGTCTTTGGGTACTGGACAGAGAAAGCCACTGGTCTGACTCTTGATTACCTTCAGTTCCCAATCCCTCACCCAGTCCTTCAAGATCAGGACTTTGATCTAAAACAGACTCCCGACACACATTCCAAGTCCTACTTGTCATACAGCCAGTCCTCAGCTCCTAAAACCAATTCCGTATCATGCAACGGCAGTGTGAAAGCAGACTCAGCTGTGATGATGAAGTCCAGAATCTCCAGAACAAAGTCTTTTCCTGACATGAAGACGGAGATGCCACGAGCATACCTTCAGCTAGACATGAACCACGCGCAGATCCAGCCAAAGCCAAACATTTACACAAATATTTGGATACAAAGCTAGGCACACCCTGAAAAAACAAACAAACAAGCAAACAGCAAACAAACAAACAGTGACCAATACAAAGTGTCACCCTTGGACATGCAAATGAATTGCATAAAGAATGACAACCCTCTGTTTGCTTCGAGCCCTTTACTCTGGTTTTCAAAATCATTCACAAAAAGACCAAGAACAGCATTCACAGTCAAAAATAACAGAGGTTTTACAACATTTCATACGCTCAAAGCCCTGTTAAGACTTTAATCCACACAGTGCCTCTGGGAGCTAAAATCCTTCTCCATCCCACCACCAAGCACAAATATTCACAGGAAGGCTGAAGGCAAAGTTTAACTTCAAAATACTTTCAACGAAAAGGGGAAAATGGTTTCAAACAGAGCAAGATAGCCCCAAACTACTGGCCATGGTTTTTTTTTTTTTTTAAATGTGGAATTTTGTTTTCAATGAACCCTCCTTTCCTCTGAGACTTTTCTCACAGGAAAAATGTAACCAGCTATGCTTGAAACTTTTGTACCGTCTGGGTGGTGATATAAACACATAAAGAGACTGTGGCAAGTTTAAAATGACTTTCTCAGGAACAGATACCAAGACAGGGTTGTGGCTATTGTGCAGTTGGATCCACATCTGCTTCTATTCACGATGCAGCTGCAGCTACATCCACCATGTCATCAGTAAGGCTGCAAGCTCGCGCGGCTGCTGGCTCTTTTCAACATATCTGAAAAGCATTTTAGACAATTCATATTTTCATCAGCTGCATAGTAAGCTTGTGAAGCAACTCAGTTTGAGGGGCAACACGTTCCTCCTGGAAGTCCCACTTGTACTCATCGTCTCAGCCTGTCCTTGACATCATGACCTGAAGTCATCCTTGACTAGGAGGGTGTAAGCTGGTGTTTGGCTGTTGTTTATTTCCCAAATTCCCCTTGCGAGAAGCATAGCTGAGGTACTATTCTGCAGGGACTGTGGCCTGTAATTACTTCCGAGGAACTAAATATCTCTGTAAACAGCAGGAGGATTTAACTTCTACAGTTTGGGCAGTGCCGAGATGAAAATTAGCAGTTTCACCACCCACACCTTTTTATTAATAGAAGCCAGCGCTTCCTCTGCCCGATGGCTCCCAACAGCGTCAGGCCACACGCTGCCCGTGGCTCCTCTCCGAGTCGCTTGGAGCCGGCAGTCACAACAAGGTCAGGGCAACGGGAGGCTCGGGCCTCCATCACATGCTGCTCGGAGCCAGAGCCCGCATGGATCAGCACCATTTCCAGCTTGTTTGGAGTACAGAATCCAGCATTTAACCATCAAAGACAGTGGAACAGATGATGCAGAGCTCCCTAATGTAGCTAGGTTAGAACAGTGGTTAGGTGGTTCGCGTTATATAACTCCTGCCTATCTTTGCTTCTTCATTACTACTCCCTTTACGCTCTCCACCTCAGCCCTGTTAATGCTGATAGTACTCATACCTAGCAAAGTCTTCTTATGGGCAATATTTTAATCACTACTCTTGGGGACTTTTAAAAACAAAAAGATATGTGTACAATTTCTACTAGCAGACATTTTGTAATCTGGTACTTTCCTTTTTGCAGGAGCAACATTTCATAAGACATACCTCCCCATTTTATCACTCAGCCCATATCAGAACCTAGAGTCAATATTTATAATCTAAAACTATGCACATTACTTTGCAATCTTCTGTTTCGTCTAATTTCATTTTTCAAAATGAAAATAGTTCTCCACAGGAAAAAGATGACAACAGCAGCAGCAGAAAAATACAAAACAGGCAGGAAGACAACATATTGTCTCAGCTCACAAAAATAATAGTCAACTTAGTTCTGTTGCCTGCTTAGTCTAATTTTGTCTTTGTTTTATATAACTAGCTATCTTGTACCCAAATGTCTTCTCAGTGAAATCCAAACAAGCTCCGCCACCGTCAATGTTTGCATTTCTGTCTGTTCCTCCTCAGCTTTCAATAGAGTCACTGCTCAAGTTACCTATCCTAGTGCTGAGGGGCTGCTGTGAATTCGCCTTTTCAACTAGAGGGATGTTGGAAAGCTGCAACCCTGCCAGAAAATGGATTTGTTACCAACACAGCCCATATTCGGCAATGGACCTCAACCTCCCATGTAAAAAGCACATACTTTCATCCAACAAAGCCTGGGCTTCGTACAGCTGAATCCCTAGGGACTTCTGGATTCCATTTTTGCATGGCCAAATGAGGTAAAGCAAGAATTTCAAAAACGCATACCTGGACTGAAATTGCCTGCAGCTTTAAGGAGCTGTTTTTAGGATTTGTTAACCTTTTGTTAAGCAGAAGATGCTGCGAGTCCTTCATTTTATTACTTTCCCCTGACTAGTGAACTTCAAAAAACAAACAAGCAAACAACAACGCACTTCAGAAAACAAGTGAGTTTTCAGGAAATGAAGTAGTGGGACATCAGGGCTACAAACAACAATAAAAACTAATACTAAGGAAATCAAGGTGAAAACTTCACATGAAATTACAATGTTCAGTTCCAGGCAGCCTCTCCTCTCTTTGCACAAGTAAAGGAAGTTTGATTTGCCAGCAGACACTGCCTGGGCATTCTCCAGATGGGAGGCAGGCCCAACACTGTTCGGAACCACACAAGAGGGAATACAGTAAGATTGGCACTGAATTTCCTTGAGGTATTTATTTTTTGCCTATCACTGTTGAACTCCACTATCATCCTTGCAGTAAGAATAGCAAACAAGTAGCAAAAGATTTCTCTCCAATAGATTGAGTCATTAGATATTTATAGGAGAGGAGGTAGGACCAATATTCTAGGATTAAGCATGGAACATCCCTTCTGAGATTTTTCTAAAGAGGAAATCTGACTTGCTTTTTTCTCAAGTCTCTTCAACCACAAATGCGTTTGCTCTCATCTTCTAGCACTGTCTTCACTTTAAGATGCAATACCCTAGATCCACACAGCTCACAGCAGCCCAGAGATCAGTCTCCACTATGAATGTGCATTGAAACTGCCTGTACCCAGGTGTGGGAAAAGCAAGCAGCTCCTGCTATGGTACCTGAAGAACACATATGTTGAAGTTGCTTGGCCTTACATTCAAGAAATACAAGAAAGTCACCAGAAGTGATGACTACATGGATTAGGTCTTCATTCAGGGTGTTGGGAAGCATGAATTTCTCATGAAGCTAGGAATGAAAGCAGAAGCTCAAAACTTTTTGTTGCTACTTGTTTCAACTCAGTGAAGATTTATGAGATGTTATTGGCTTCACAGAGAATTGAAGACGTGGCTACATTTGCAAGCACTTTCTTGGTTTTGACCTTCACAAATACTATGCTCCACAGGGTCACATCAATGCTGTTTCTCAGCTGGCTGCTAGTTTTTGTGGAAACACTGTCCTATTAGAGATATATTTGCACATTGCCTATTGGTCTTAAACTGATATCACGGGAATGCCATGTATCCATGCAGGACAAAGAATCACAGAATCATTATGGTTGGAAAAGGCCTTCAAGATCATGTCCAACCATAAGACCTTAAACACCATCCTTGCTAAACCACAAATACCTCATCTACACATTTCTTGAACACTGCTAGGGATGGTGACTTCACTACTTCATTGGGCAGCCTGTTCCAATGCTTCACCACTCTTTCCATGTGGAATTTTTTCCTGACACCTAACTTGACCCTCTCTGAGCACAACTGGAGGCCATTTCCTCTTGTCCTATTCTGAAGAAATCCGCCTCTGCCTCACTACAACCTCCTTTCAGGTAGTTGCAGGGAATGATAAGGTCACCCCTGAAAAGCAGTACTCACCTACAAAACACCAAGGTGCACAGGCGATTAGCAGCTGGCACTGCTTATGTGCTAACAAATCACAAATCCATGCCAGCATCATTAAATTAGCAGTCATAGTCCACTGTGCCCAAGTTGAAGGTGAAAGAATAGCATTGAAGTTCAGCTGTCCCAGAAAATAGGAAAGAAGATTTAACAAATAGGAAAGGCAAAAACATTTTAACTGTGAACCATATATACCTTTTGCCCTAGTGTGCAAAAGGCACAAGGACACAGGCTGGTTTTATCCACTAAGATCTCTGGTACAGCAGATCTCATCCCACAGTTCTGTAGCCCTTAGGCCAGGAATGTGGACCAGAAAAGAACCAAGCAGCCACACTGACATAGCAGGACCATCCGGATTGCAAGTGATTAAGGGACCTGTGAGAAAAACAGTCCAAACTCTCGAATTTTACATAAGCCAACTTAAGAGGTATTAGGAAGCAGTTTCCCTCTATCAGCAAGTTATGTTCTAAGTCATGTGGACCTGCTTGCATGACCTCCATTAGTCACGCTCACAAAAGAGCTTTGGTCTAAGAACTAATGGATTTTGAAATGCATGACAGGCTTTTTCATATTCAGAACAGAGGAAACACAAAGGTCCAATGTGAACGCTCTCTGATTTCGAGGGCTTCCTCAGACAAGACACCTCTGGATAAAATGACTTGAACAAAGCAAAGCGTCTGCATTATTTTTTGGAAAGTCGGACTGCTCAGAGCTAACATTGCTGATTTCAACTCTGTCCCACTCAGTTCAGGATTATAAACTTCTCAGATGCAAAGCAGACACACAGAAACCTGCTTATACAACCAATCCATTATTTAAAAAAAAAATACATAAATAATTAAGCTGTTACAAAAGCAGGGAGGATAAGGCTCTTCTGCCCACCCAGAGCGCAGCTGGGGACCTGTGGAGAGCAGGGCTCTCCAGCAAGGCCTGGGAAACTGCACCTCAGCTCCTGGCTTCTGGCCCAGGATCTGAAGGAAGGAAATGCCACAGCAGCTGACAGCACTTTGAAACAGACCTTAAAACTGCACAAGTTCCCTCCTGCTTTCGTGTGTGTGTGTGTGTGTGTGTGTGTGTGTGTGTGTGTGTGTAAATATATATACACACACACACACGTACATATATATATATATATGTATCTATATATGCACACATATATTTACTCTGAGTATTGTTATATAAGACATATACAGAAAA
>JAUBOD010000290.1:3157248-3169608 GCA_032353885.1 Nothura maculosa | reverse complement strand
GTACTGGTGTCCAGGGTTATTCCTCCCCAAGTGCAGGACCCTGCACTTGCCCTTGTTGAACTTCATGAGATTTCTCATTGCCCAGATATCCAGTCTGTCCAGGTCCCTCTGGATGGCATCGCAGCCCTGAGGGCTGACAGCTACTCCCAGTTTGGTATCATCAGCAAACCTGCTGAGGGCATATCCTTGCCTTCATCCAGGTTGTTAATGAATAAGTCGAACAGATGGGACCGAGGACTGACCGCTGGGGACACTGCTAACTGCAGTTATGTAGCAGTGAAATGACTGTGAAGCTGCAGCTGAAAATAAGCTGGAGAACTAATACACTTGGCAACGTTATCACAACTTGAGGGTCATGTGAGGTTGAATCACATGAATCCCTATTATTGTACCTTTTCAAGAGACTCCAGATCACTTTGTATTTGCAACTGAATGATAAGATTGTATTACACTTCCATTTTGCAGAATCTTTAATTAACTTTCTAACAACTCCTTTGATAGAGCCCATGAGGCAAAGGAGAAAGCATCATCTACTTACTTGCTGTCGTCAAACTCTTATTCAAGGCTGTGGTGTTTGTATAGTCTTTTGTCTCTGGAGTAAAAAGCATCTCTCCTATTGAAAAACACAAAAGTTTGCTAAAGTTTCTCTAGAGGACACAGCCGCTTGTGTCTCCTGTGTTTCCTGACCTGTCTTCCTTGTTTTTTGACCAAAAATGTCAAATAGCTATAACTTATTACCTGAAATTCTAGTTTTGCTCAAGCAAGCGCTCTGCATCAAGTTTTAAAGTCTGTCACAAGCTACAAACACAAGATGAGTTTAATGAAAGCATGGATAAGCTTTGAGAAAACCTATGGAAACATAAGCATCGGAAGAAGCCTAGACAGATCTACTGGTTGCTTTAGTTGCAACCCAGTAGGTCTGAGTTCTCTGGCCTGTTTTGACATAAAATCAATACAAAATGATGAATAATTGCAGGTAAACCAGAATTCAAACAGAATTTCACCAGCTCCTATGAGATGAAACTGTGTTCTGCTCTAGTGGAGAGAAGTTTTGAGAAAGTTACTGTACAGGAGCCATGCTTGTGATGTTCAGTATCAATTATCAACTTACTTAACATTTTTCCTTTGATCTGTTTTTTGAAGCACTAAGTATTTTACAGCTCAACCAGCTATTCATCTGATATTCAAACACAGACAGATGGTGTTTAGCAAATAGACCTCTATTTGCCCAGGAGGACTATTTCACATTTACTAGAAGAGCTTGTCTTTCCTAACACTTGTCTCATTATTGGAAATATACCGTTAAACCATCTGAACAAACCCAAGGTGAAATGAAGCTATTACACAGCATGAGAAAGGCTCATGTGGAAGACAAATGTGGAGCTGCCTGCAGTTTTATGAGTCTTGGTTTTGTTTTCCCTCCATATGCCTTCCAATTCTGTGTGCTCTTCCTTCACGCACATTCCCGACTATCTCCTGGATTTTCATTAGAAACTTGCAAAATGACAGACACTGAATCAAACCTTGTTCACACAATGGCAAACTTAGGTTCAGCTTCTGGATGCAGCTGCTTCCCAAGGGCTGATCAAGAAGACTTTGGTGTGCCAGCTTAGAAGCAGCAAGGCTGAGGGATGAGTAATGCCAACCAGTGCCCTCAGGCACTGCCGCCTGCACAAGGCTCCTGATGGAGGCCGCACGACTGCTGCACAGCCAGGGAGTTGGTTAACACATAGACACACAAAATCACACACAGAATGGTTGAGGTTGTAAGGGACCTCTAGAGCTCATCTAGTTCAACCCCCTGCAGGGACACCCAGAGCACGGGGCACAGGGCTGCATCCAGGTGGGTTTGGAAGATCTCCAGAGAAGGAGACTCCACAGCCTCCCTGGGCAGGAGGAGCCTGTGCCAGGGCTCTGGCACCCTCACAGGAAAGAAGTTCCTCCTTACATGGAGATGGAACTGCCTGTGTTGCAGTTTGCACCCATTACCCCTTGTCCTGTCACTGGCCACCACTGAGAAGAGCTTGGCCACTTCCTCCCTACATTCTCCCTTCATGAACTTACTTATACATGTTAATCAGATCCCGTCTCAGCCTCCTCTTCTCCAAGCTAAACAGGCCCAACTCAAGTCTCTCCTCATACAAGAGATGTTCCAGTGAGCAGCCATGGCTAAACATGTGAACCATTAAGTGAAGTCTAAGTACTTGACAAATAGAAGTGTGTAGGTATATCTGTTCCAGATGATGTGTATTTTGAATGGAAGTATTATGCTAAACAGGCCCAACCCACTCAGTCTCTCCTCATACGAGAGATAAGGTGCAGTTAAGATGCAGTTGTTTCTCAAAGCCACTCAACGGAGAGAGGAATGGCTCATCTCCAGTAAACACCATGGCTTGACCTCCTGTCTCCCCATTCAGCGATAATATACAATCCTGTCAGGAGAATCATCACTGTTGACACTGTATATTTACAGTCTTTGTTATGAAATTAGTTGCTTGCCAGAGTGAAGAGAGGCAGAGAAGGCTTTTCCTCCACTTCGACAGGTTCTTTGCTCACCCCAGGTAAGCGAGGCTTTGGAAGTATCTCTGCTTTGGAGTATGGAGAGGGCTGCTAGAGAAACAGCAAGCTGTAAATTCAGGGCCATTGCAGCCCATATTCATGCCCTGCCATATCTTGTCTGAATTCCTTGTTCCTCATGGCATTACATTAAGCCATCCAGACCCATACAGCGCTCTGTTGGGTCATGACCAAGCCTATTCTTCACCTTCGTCCCCTGTTGCAGCACACACTGACAATTGCAGTACTCTTTTATGTTTCTGTAGATATCTTTGTAGTGCTTAGTGCTTATATAGGTTACTTTTAGCCAAGTGTGCAAGACTGAATTCCATAGTTGAGGAAGGTACTCAGGAAAGTTTGGCTCTTGCAAAAGACTTTGTGTTTGGGAAAGTAAGGCTGCCACAGACACCAAAGGGAGCCTCAACTGTGGATCATTTCCCACCATAGTTTTGATGTTGCTCTGAAGAGGAAGAAGGCGCTGAAGAATGACTTGCTCTTTTGCCTCTTCTTATGCTGGAAAGACTGCCTTTGTGCACAAACTGCTTTCCTCCCAAACAGGCTCATTTGTCATGGCTGTGCTTACTGGGTCCGTGTGACAGTCAGTGCAGCACTGTCTGCCAGTCAGAGCAGCAGGAACGCACGTCTAACTAATGCACAAAAACAACCAGTCCTGCAGGGATGAATGACTGGACTTCAAAATCAGAGGAGCCTTAGAATAAAAAATGTTTGCTGACAGCCTTTGATGCAAGAAAATCCACCCCGCTGGGGCAGTGGCTGCTACCAACCCTGTATCTTGAGATTGGGATCCAACAAGCTAGAAGGTCGAGCGCTCTGTCTGCTCCTGGTTCATGTGGGCACTGCTGCACTGTCAGGTGCACGGGAGCCTTTCAGCACACACAGCTCTAATCCCTTCCTATCTTTATACAGTGGTTAATTAGAGATACTAGAGAAAATAGCTATTTCCAAATATGTATACTTCATGTCTATTCCCTTGCTAAAATTAATGAAATTAATAGTGAATCGAATCATTAAATCAATAGAGCATTTTCTCATATATTTAAGCAGTGACCTTCCTGGTAATAGAACATATTAGAAATAGGGCTTCAGTGAATATTAAATTGCATACTAAAATATGTTTTAGCAAGATGTTTATTGTTTTTATGTACCTTTCTCTTACATTTTTGAAGCAAGAGAGAAAAGATTTTGGGCTGGATGCATTACCTTGTGTGGTGGTAGCCAGAGCCAAGGTTGCTTGAGTGGTGAAATCCCTTGAGGCCAAAGATACAGACTGATGCTCTAAAGAAAAACAGATCACATGATGTTACTTAGCATCACCTTCAGCTGGTAGAGTGTTTTAAAAATAATATTAATAAATATTATTTGATATTATAATAATGATTTATAATAATGATAATATTATTGACTGGAGATCACAATTATTCTGCAAGTGTTGGGTAAACACAAACTCTTCAGTGGAAATCCCACTACCAAAGCTTAAGGTTAAAAGCTCAGAACATATACTACAAATTCAAGGGCATTCAGACAGCTATTAATGCGGAGACTTTCACATGGGCTAGCTATATGCTTCATTTATTTCCTTTTTTAATATATAGAGTTTAGCTGCTGTGTCACCACTTTACAGTGGAGCTGTCCTATCAAACCAGGTGCTCTCCAGAAATGGTCCTGTTGACACAGAATAACTATCTAAACCTGGGGAAGCTTATAGTCCCGCGGGTCCCCACAGCCATTCCTGAAGCAGGCATAAAGGACAGCAATTGATGAAGATGGTTTTACATGGATAACTGTAAGCTGCTCAAGTGAAGCAGTGACATTTATCTTATATCATCATTAATGAATGGGAATGATATGCTACTATTAGATTAAGGAAAAGCAATGATTTCAACCTCTCTTCTATCACAACCACCACTCTGTCATAATAGAAGAAATTTATTTGTAGCTGTATAGAGTTTTTATTGGGTTTTGTACAAAGGTGCAGAATAATATTCAATATTCAGCATACTGCGTTACATGCTGTCCTCTGGTGACAGAATTTTATCAAGATTTGTGTTAAATCTTCCTGGGTAACTTCATAGCTCAGAAGTTCCCAGCAAACGACACCACAGGTACCGTGGGTATCAGAGCACACTGACCTTTCACTGGCACTCCTCTCCTCTGTGCTTGTGACATTTAAGCACAGGGCAAAAAGAGATTGTACATCGATTAACTGAGTAATAAAGAGGAACATTTTTCACCTGAGGTAGTCATGATGGTTGATGGAAGTGCTGAATTTCCAAGGTTTGTAACAAATCAAAGCAAACACATTTAATCAGGATGGAAGAGTTATTCCGGTTTAGAAAAGTGGGTCCTTGTAGGATTCAAGAAAAAGAGCACATTGCACTTATTTTCTAAAGAGCGTTTCAATGTGCTACATTGTGGCACACTGTGTGTACAAGTGGTACAGCAAGGAACAAGAAGCACCTGAATTAGCCACGCTGTGAAATTGCTAGCAAAGCAACCATTGTGCTGGAGGGGTCTGGAGTCCCAGGCTCCTCCAAATTACTGATGTGCCTCCTAATGAAAACACAGGAATGAGCTACATGTGTTTATCCATACAGGCAGATGCACCTTATTAACATGCAGTTTGAAATAACATGTATGACCCTAACATATATGATTGGATAGCTCTATCCGCTAGATATTTTAGGGCATGCAGCTCCTACAGAAGATTGCAAAATATATCTTCAAAGTCCTCCATCTGAGGTGCAGAAGACCAATTTTATCTATTTGCAGGAAGCTAAAAACAAGACAAACTTGCAGGAGCCCAGCAAGAATTTAGCAAAACTGAACAGATTAAGGAACATTCATCAGTCCTTTAATTAGGCAAGAATGTTTGGGATCTTGCCTGCTTACTTAAGCAGAATGCAGCACCATTAGTAGAGATGTTATTTTTAATTATCAGTTCAGTGTTGAAAGAGCTATATTCAAATGCCAGCTCAAGCATCAGAAATAACATTAAGTGCCCCTCAAAACTGGAGTTTAATTATTCTTGGACTTAACTATGATAGATTGCCTTACAAAAATATCCCTTCATTGAATTTCCCTGAATTTGTAGCTGCAGAAAAGGATCCATAACAATGAGTCTAGAAACAAGTTTTCAAAATCATTTCTCCAGCAGATTTAAGAATGTTTTAGGAATATATAGATGCATTTTTAACATGACCCAAATCATTTCTCTTTTTAATTTGTCCTACCTTCTGAAGTTATGGTGGAAAAAGCTTGTGTTGAGACTTCATTAGACTGATTGTCTGTGAATTAAAAAAAAAGAGAAAAAAAGAAAAAAAAGATGAAAGTAAATCTTAAAAATAGTAAAATAGTTGGTCTTTTTTTGTTTAGCCTGGCTTTTGTGTCACACTGTGCATTAGTGCAGCACAGTCACAGAACATAGCTGAAACATATTTTCCCCTTTCTCTCACCTCTAAATACATTAACATTTTTTTCATAGAGTGGATTTATCTTTGTGCTAGTACAGCCTGCAGACAAGAACGTAGACTTCTTTAATGGACAGCTCTCTGATTCGAATAAATTTTTACAAAGCTGCAAATTGACTGAAATTACTCACTTTGGGGAAAAAAAAATCATCTTCCCATCCTCCAGACTTAAATTTCAAGGGAACAAAGCTTTGATTCCAGATATGGTCTGTCCTTGTGGGAAAAAAAAAAAAAAAGGAAAACCAAACCAAACCAAAAGCCCATTCCCAATAAGCACATCCCAGTCAAAAGTGTGTACAGCTCTAGTACTGAGCTACTTATTGAGCTCAGGTAGGTAGCTACCCAGGTGCATGATGTACCCCCATAGGCCAGCATTTCAGGAACAAGTATATTATCCTATTCCTTCCCTGCCAAGGAGCACACCTAGCAGAAGAAAAGCTGTTAGTTTGCATTTTAGTCTGAAGCACAGGGATGATCAGAAGGAAAACTGGATCACCCTTCTTGCCAGCCACCCTGTAACATGCCATTAACTTCTTGACCACTGTGGCTTTCACCAGCTATCAGAGACAGTGTTTCTCCACATAAGCCCCCTGAGCACAGGGAGCAGGGAAGGTTCTCCATTGCCTCCAGCATTTCTACCATCTTATGGACTTTCTGCAGCTCTTCTGGAGGATGTGCAACATAGCCCTAACTCCACAGCTTTGAGTTTTCAGAGAGCTGCACTGCCTGCATGCAGATTTACTCCTGGGAGTGCTCATAGAGAAAGGCATAGTTACAAGAGCTTGCTGCTTAAACTAGTAGATTTTTGGCTACAGGAATTGCAACAGGAAACAGTTTAACAAACAGCAAGCATTTTTTTTTAACTATGAGCAAAAACTTTATTTTCTTTTCAATCGGTTAAAATTCTTCAGGCTTTTTTTTGGACAGTTTTTTTAGCTCATTCAAAGTCTTTGTTCAAGGTGTATGATGAATTTGTATAATAAAACCTCCATGTGCTTGGCATTTCCTCAATATTTTGAATAACAGAACATGTATTGAGTGTTCTTAATGTTCTATATTTCAGATATGTCCTATCTGTGACCTACCAAAAGAAAAAAATATTTCTTCTGATGAAATATTCCATGTTTCATTCCCGGGAAAGGAAAACAGACATGCACATGAGAATATCTTATGAGCCTTTGGGGTCTCATGTAACATCAGTGTTGACTGTAGCTGATAGAAACCTTCACTATCTTGTGAATCTTCTTGTTCAACAGATATTTCTGGAAATAAAAAAGAAAAGCTGTGAGGCCCTTTCATTACACTCCAAACTATAAACCAGAGCGGTACAAAATGCTGGCACTAACAAACAAGCTCATATGGCAAAAGGCTTCTTTGCTGAGACCCTATTTGGCAAGCGTAGCACACTCATGCCAAGCTGTCGTTCCCACGAATGGCAACGGCACGTGGCGGTCCCGGCTGCTCGCCAGCTGTTCTCTCCTAGGATGCTTGGTACTTGCCTTCAACCGGGGAGGCAGCCCTAGGCTCCCTTCAGCAGGAATGGTGTAGCCCAAACTGCTTTTCTTGTGAACATTTCTACAGCTGCTTCATTAAGGGGTTTTGTTACCTCCAGACTGGTCTGTGAGGATCTCTCTGTCCACGTACCACACCAGGCTGGGCTTGGGAAACGCCTTCCTCACCACGCAGCTAACGTTAGGCTGTGGAGAAGCAAAAGTCAGTCATTAGTCCTCAACATTTTTGATCTGGTTCCAGTTACTGAGGTCCAAAATCTGCCACAAGCAGAGCTGCTCCTACAGGCTCATATGTTCACCCTCCTACTCAGCAAAGAAGTGTTTGCTTCTTCTTCTCTTGCCTTTTCTTCACAACATTTTTCTGGTTCAAAAGATTGTTGAATGAGATTTAAGGGACACTCTCATGTCCCGAGCCAGGCTGGGGGTGACAGGATTCAAGCACCACTCAGCTTTACGCTGCAGTCATAAATGCATAGGGTGACCCTCATCCCTACCTGAGCACTCCTGGTAAATCCCCCACAAAGAACCATGGACATTGGTAAAGGGCAGCATGCCAGGGAAAGAATAAGACACTCTGAGACTGCCACTTAAATTCTTCCTTCATTAAGCAGATGAGACAAATTCCCTGAAAAAGCCTACTTAGCACAACAATATTCTCAATACACAAAATTAGACACCTTCACAGAGGGCAGAATATGTCAGAGATTTCCAGAAGTCACAAGAAATTGGCCATATCAGATGGAATAGCCCTGGTTATAAGCTAGTTCCTCTGAAGAGTAAGTGTTTGTGCCTTATTTACTTTGTTGTCAGGCAGGAGGTGGAAGGATCAAAAATCAAGGCTGGATTCATGGATAGACATTAGAAAGGTGGGAAGTCCTGTCCTTATGCTGCCTTGATGTTGTAATTGATGAAAGTAATATTCATTTAGCAGCTTTTCTAGCACTGAAATGGCCTTGTCTATTTAAACACAGAAATTCATGTTACTACCCACTCATCACAAAGTCCTCCTGCACTCTGGAGGAGTTAGTACACACATTTAGCTGAAAGCAAGCCTGATGTATTGCAGCCAGCAGAAGTCAATCATTCAGTATGAAGACCAAAACTACCCAGCTGGGATCTTTTTCTTGCCATGATTAAAAAAAAAAATCAGACTCATTGTGTAATTGCTTTCTCCTCTTTTGCCTTTATTATTCACTTACTTTTCAGTCACATTTTGTTGGTAGTATTTTTTTTTATTTTATAAGGAAAAACAAATCTGATCTGCAGAGTAAATTCCTACCATACAAGAAATAGCAGAAAAGAGAAGGAAAGGCGGCAGTGTTTGTCTGGAGGTGAAGAATGGGCAAAGGCTGGTGGAAGTTTCCATTGTTCAGCTGCTTGGTAGCAGCAGCCCTTGCCCATGCTCCGCTGGACAAAAGCCTGCCGAAATTTCCAACACTTCCTTTGTGCTGCTCTTTTCCTAAGCTCTTCTCCAACACTTTATAACCTCAGTTTTCCATTTTTTTGGTCCACCACCAACACCTCTCACTTTCCTGTGTCTTTCTTCAGAGCATGACCAACATTTCCCTGCTCCAAATACACCCAAGCTTAGGGGAGGGATCACATCTCTAGCCTTACAAGAAAGGAGCCAAGATCACATCAAGCCTTGCTCTTTCTCTGGAAAGGGATTTTAAGCAGTGTAAAGATATCTGTACTCCATTGACTGATAGCTGGTACATGAGGAGCAAGAAGGAGCACCACAGACCCTTGCAATCCACCCCATCTCCTCCACCCTACCCTGCAGCATTGCCAATGCTGCTGCAAAGTCTGATTTTTAGCCATGGCACAGAGGAACTCTCAGCCAGCTCTTATCTTTGCTCACTGAAGCAGCTCCCTGCAGCACAGTAGGACCAGCTTGGGAGAAGGGATATGAATCACATCAAGATGTTGACTCACGTTGACTCACTTCTTGCCATGTGAGCTCGGGCAGCATGAAGGGTCCCGCTAGGTCTGAATCACTCAGGCCATCTACCTCAGTCAGGCTTACTAAGTAAAACTGAGCAGCATTATAGTTATGGAAAGTTGCTCTTTGTTCTGAAACTACTCACTTTTTGCAAGGTTCCAGCTGAGCCCTCTTGTAGGATGACAGAGATTTCAGGGTAGGCTGGAGAAAAAACAAAAAATATGGTAATGAAATGGACACTGAAGGTCTTCCAATGCAAGCTAATAGTCTCATTTCATCAAACAAGCATATGTTGAATCCTACACCTGGCCAGCTACCTGGCAGGACAAAAGCTTGCAGAGCTCCAGTTTGAGGTTAAGGAAGTGGTTTACAAGCATAGATCAGCAGTATCTACCACAACATCATCTTTCTAAAAATTCTTGTGTTGCTTTGATGGAGATGTTAGCTAAAAACATCTTAGAGTCGTAGTCCTAGTAACAGAGCAGTTCTTTCAAGGCCTTCTGAAAAAAAGCCATTGTCCAACTGTTGTCTTTCCAGATGTTTGCAGATCAAAGTCCTCAGCAAAAATTTTCATCACTTTCTGCCCTTGTCACCCTACCACTCCCCAAAGTTCACTGGCCTCGGGTACCAACTTCCACAGGTCATCTGAGCAGATTCAGGGCAGCATCACAGCACAGGATGTGCTACAGGAAACCCAGGACTTACCTTCACATTAAAGCAGCAGGTTTCTGAAGACCACATCCACAAGAAACGGAAAAAGTGTTTGTTTGTTTCTTTTGTTTTCACAGCATTAAAATTGTAGCCATATCTGATTATATCAGCAAAAGCTACTAGAATTACTACCATAACATTTCTAAATTATTAAACCATGCCTTTGCAATCACTAGTTGCGCAGTAATATCAAGTGACTTATTACAAAAGAACTGTTAAAACTGTGATGACATATAATGACTCTCAGAAAAATCATTCTTCTGGCCTTTTCTGAGCCTCAAAATTGGCTGGAAACAAGCACAGACCCTGGATCACCAAGAAGGTCTGAGTCTTTCTCTTCCCAATCCACAGTGCATTTACTTTCCACCATTGCATCATTCTTTTTTTATTCTTTTTCTTCTTTTGTTATTAAACCTGCTAACCAATATAGAGTCACCTCCATCCTTTACTTCCTCCCTGGGTTAATGTGTTGATGTTTTTCTGTCTCTTATATGGTGGATCCATCTAAGACTTCTTAGTATAAGGAAAACAATATTTTAAAAATTCATCCTTGTTTCTGTGCTTTCAAAACAAGATTGTGGCTAGCAGACAAGGCAACCATTCCTTTTCAAAAGTAAAAAGAAAAAAAAAGTATATGGTAAATTGAGGCTTCTAAAATAGCTGAAAGTTGACAAGAGTTTAAAATACCATTTAGTCAGTTTCCTGTTCTCTTTTCAGCCTTTTTTTTTTTTTTAGTTTGATCAGAACAGAGTATGTTTTTCCAAAGATGTATTGCATACTGTTCTCTTTCACAAGACACATTTTTGGGTAATTATTCTGTATAGCAACTTCCAAGCAAAGCTCTGAATCATTCAATAGATACTTTCCATTTGACATCTCAGCCCCTGTTAACAGTTTGACATTCATTTGTCTTGCTAGGATATTTACCAATGTTTTGCATCTAGCAGAAATTCAATATTTAGTATAGTGGTTTCTACTGCTGAGCTTTTTCTCTTACAAAAAGGATAGATCAATATTTGGCAAAGTTAGACATACAAAGGCCATGCATCTTCACAGAAACCTGAGTCTGAAAGTACTGTACTCAAGAAAAAAAGAGTATTTTTAAACATTTCTGTCTAAAAGTGACTTCTTAAAGAAATTGCTCTCACCTTAATATCTATATTTACTCAACCTATTGAGTCTCCTGCTGTCAATGAGACTCAGTGATGCTCTCGCTGTCCCTTGCCTGCCAAATCCCTGACACATCATGTACCAGTACGTCACTGACTTGCTGTGACCGGAAAAACTTTGCCAGGTCTCAGCTTCCCGTGGGTCTCTAGTCATGTCCTTTCCAAGGACCAACCTGGCCAATACCAGGCTCTGCTGACATCACGCTTGCTTTCTGCAGCGCTTTAGCTTCTGCTGTGGCCATCTGGGCCTGGATCTACCCAATGGGGTGTAAATGCACATCTCCTCATTCCCTGTTCAGCTTTGGCACTACGAGCAAGAGAGATGCTGTCAGCTGAAGTGGCTTGTTGTCTGTCCTGGAAAGGCTGAGCCCTTGTGTCAGAAACCAGTCTGTGGTGCCTGGGATGGTGGTGGCACACTCAGAAGAGCCCAGCACCACAGGGCATAGTTCCTCTTGCTTGCACCTCTCTCCTGCTGTGCTGCCATTCTCATGGGTGCCTGCACAGGCAGCCATGCATGACACAGTAACACAGAGAATAAGGCAAATAATAAATACAGAAACCTTATAAATTAACAGATACAAGGAACAAGGCAAGATGGCCATCAGAGGAGAGTTCCAATATGTCAGTGTGCTTGAATGATTACCTAGTTAATGCTGTAGCTACCTGACAAACATGACTATATCATGCAAATGCAAGAAAAAAAAATCTCTTTTCACTTCTCTTAAATCAGACCAAGAGCCTCCCCAAAAGACATTGTCCTTTTTCCAGCACTCCCTGCTGGATCTCTCTTTGCACTCTGGTTGCCAGCCTTGCATAGCTACCCTATTCCAGAGCCTATTGCAGCAAGTACACATGGTTAAGGCAGTGTTGGGAGAATCTCTCCCCAACACCCATTCATTTCAGGAGCGTTGGAAATATATTTTCCAGATGCATTTCTCTGCAAGCAGAAAATGTGAAAATGCAGTCCTGTTTTCCATTGGCAG
>JAUBOD010000290.1:3128041-3152874 GCA_032353885.1 Nothura maculosa | reverse complement strand
TGTGTGCAAGCTTATGCAGCCTCACTCATGATATCCTGCACATTTACACAGTTCCTCCTTAACGTGGCTTGACTTTATCAGGGGAGAATTTCACGCAGCTAACAGCACTGCTGACAGAGATGCAGCTCTCACCGCTCACCGCTGCTCTCTGCCCCTGCCCAGGTCACCTGTTGTTGCTGCTGCTGGTCCCAATACATGAAGTCCTGCTCTACATGCAGTCCTGGGGACAGGACTATGCACGGGTAATTTAAATATCCTGCTCATCTTGCCAACTTTTTTGGTTTTCCTACATAATTTGATATCTTTCAGGACAAATAAAGTTTCCTAATTACACACTGGGTAACAACAGCTAGAGAGCCCCTGGTAAATAAGGAACTAAGCAGACAATGTCATGCAGTGCACCACTGTAGCTCACAAGCAAGTCAGGAAACTCGGAAACTTTCTTGTATCCTGCTATTCCCTCCCAGCCTTGGTTATGAAAAATCGACATCTCATGGATAATAACTTACCTTCTGCTTCCACAACAAGCTGGATACTGTCAGTCTTTGTCCCCAAGGGAAAAGTAGCGAGGTTGCACTCATACTGCCCGCTCAGGGAGGAACTAACGTTTCTCAGGTGCAGAGCATACTGGTTGCACTCCAGGAGGGTTTGGGGGCTAGAGAAACACCAAGCATCTTGCGCTTCGCTGCTGCAGCAGTTCCCGATGCTGAAGGACACCGAAAAGTTGGAAGCCATCTCATGGAATTTAAAGTACAGGGCGCCATAAATGGGGTGATAAACAGCTACTGCAACAGGATGGTTGCCATCAGTCTTTGACCAATGCACCTGCACTACGTGGATGTGATCTGATCTTGGGAAGCTGCACACAAGGGTCACGTTGCTACCTGGCAGAGCATGGACCACTTTTGCTTGTGTGATGATGTCTTGAAGATGGCCTTAAAAACAAACAGGACAACTTTTAGTGCAAGGAAAACTTAAGGAGAGCTCTTTTCTAACTTGCCTTTGCCGTGACTTGGTGCATTAGCTAGAGACAATTACCAGGACCAGAGATTCAGGCCTGGAGAGGTAACTACACTTTCCAAAGAGATTTAGAGGGGAGAAGCAGATCACTCCTAATACAAACTGCAGGCAAAGAGCTGGAAAAGCAAATGAGCACTATTTTGAAAGAGGCGAGGGAGTTCCCATCACATGAGCTGAAGAGAAATGGGAGCTCCAAGAGGCTCTGTGAAAAATGGGAGTCTTTCAAGAGATATAAATAAAGGAAAAGCTGGGGCCACTTATTCCCCAGCTCTTTTTCAGGAACAAACAAATTATCCCTGCTGGCTAATTCCGCCATGAACAATTCCATCTGCCTATTTCTATTACCTTTGCTGGTTTGACAGGGAAGGCGATTCTTTTATCTCCACATTATTAAACTGCTCCTGCGTGGCCTCGATGAGTGTCCATTTTGGCCTCAGAGTGAGCACTTCTTGTACCTGTGCTTTCTTCTCAGCTAATTTCATGCAGCACGTTGGCAGTCCTTGGTGTGCCGTATAAAGAGGTAATGCACTGGAGAAATAAAGGGGCTTTCTGTGCCTATACTACTTGTTTTTTGCTGCTGTGGTGAAGTTGATTTTCCCCTCCTCTCCCTACCAAGAACAAGAGGTCCCCCACAGGGTTCCCCAAACCCATGTGCTACAGGGCTCCAAGGCAGCTGAGCAGCAAGGTGCCTTGCAGGGCATCAGGCATAGGAGACAGAGTGCTCCTTGCCACCCCACATGGGGACATGAGAGGGACCCTGCGGTACCCGCTGCCCAAAGCTCTGGTTTGGGGCCAGGAGAAGCAGTGCAGGTTCTCACAACACTACAGAGCCAACTGGGATGTGGCGTCTGACCACTGAACTGCAACATAGGCACGCAGAAAGCTGATGCACGGGAAAAAAAAACTAGTGCATATTCAGAGCAAACGCTCATCTTGGGTTTTCATCTATGTGCACACAAAGCTAATCTTTCAATTAACTTCCAAGAGGTGGGAGGCTGAAGAAGAATAAGCCTGGTTGGACAACTGCTCTAAGGAAAAGTACTGAGTCCCTTTTGCATGGGGTCAAGGAGCTTATTAAAGCAAATGCTCACTGATTTCACGGGAAGTTTTGCATGAGTAAAAGTTAAATAAAAACTAATTATCACTCTTGGGATCAGAATAGCAAGCAAAAGAGACAAGCTTTAACTCCCCTACTTAGTAACTTATCTATAATGTTCATATTGATGCTCCATTAGGCTAAAGGACCATGTAAAGATTGCCTAGCAAGAATTACTTTAATATTTCATATTAAGATGAAAAAGTCACATATCTAGAATCAACATTTTTTTATTATTATTATTGTTAATACCCTAACTCTGCAGGCTACTTTAACAAAGTCCCTTTCATGCAAAGGTGTTTTAATCTTTTTGCCAGCATGTTAACATAAGAAGTCTATTTTTAAGCAGACTTCGTATTTCCAAGTCAAGTCTGTGCATTAGCTCATGTCTGGGCTCCATGGAATAACTCCCAGATATTTACATCCTATGGAGGTAGGTAGGGTTGGTACTTTCACCTTTGAAAGTCTTCAGTGAGGATTTCATCCAAAAAGGGAGGAAAAAGTCTATTTTTTCTCCAAAATAATTCACTCCCCTGTCTAGCTACCCACCAGAGTATACGTGAGGCAGAGATAGTATTTAGTTGCTCTTAGAAAGAACAGTTTCCCTTTTAACCTTCTTGAAAGAGTCACATACTGCCCCAAACATGAACAGCATCACCCCAACAATGATTCTGGTGAAAACAGGCTATATATTTTGGATAAAATGATTTACTAGCCCACACAAACTATTACTTTTTTAGCAGTGCATTATAACTACAGTTGTTACTTGCCATTAAGCCCCAAACCCTTGCTAGTAGGTACAGCTTTGCTCTAGCGAGATACACGAGCGAGCTTTTCAGCCTGGCTCTGCAAATGCCCCCATGCCCCTCAGCACCCTCCTCAGAGGCTGGGTAAAGCCTTTCCCCTGGCACTCACCTGTGACAGCAGGCACAGTGACACAATAAAACATGGAGAAGAGCCATCTTTTGTCCATCTTTGCTTTGCTGGTGAAGTTGTGTTAAATATTTTGTACTCTCTGGGCCTGCTCCCCGCACGTTTGCTGAAGAGGAAGTCAAAACTGTCCACCCCGAGCAGACAGGCAGATGCACGACACTGCCAAGCTCATCAGTCTAGCATGACTTCAAAAAAACTTCCTTCTATGTGAAAGCCTCAGTTTCCTGTCAGAGCAATAAAATTAGTACGTCTTGTGAAGCTTTCGTTTCTAAGGCCCCGTTGAGCATATTTCATTTCATTTTCTTTTTTTTTCTTGCTTTTACAGACAAACTCAAAATAAATAGTGTAGCGTGTTAAACACATCGTTCTTGAGAGACAGGTAGGCAGGTGTTTAAGGTTGAATACATGGCACATAACATACAAGAAGAGTGGTTTCCTTTTTTTTTTTGACCCTGATTCACGTCCTTCACATGTTATGCCAAAAAAGATTGTTTCCAACTTCCCTACATTCACTAATTTTCAAAAGAAATGACAAGATAACAAAAATAATTTTCCTAAGATAAAATAGAGTTTGTTGAGAGCTTCCATACTCTTGTTTCTTTATGGGGAAATGTTAATTACGGGTATAAGTTGAAACACCGGCAGTTCCATCTCCATATGAGGAGGAACTTCTTCACTGTGAGGGTGACAGAGCCCTGGCACAGGCTGCCCAGGGAGGTTGTGGAGTCTCCTTCTCTGGAGATCTTCAAATCCTACCTGGATGCCGCCCTGTGCCCTGTGCTCTGGGTGTCCCTGCTGGAGCAGGAGGGATGGACTAGATAATTTCTAGAGCTCCCTTCCAACCTTGAACAACCTGTGATTCTGTGATTATTTTCTGCAGTGAGGAACTGCAGAATGGCCCATGACGGCATTACTCAGAGTGGTTTGCCAGCTGCACCCTCAGGAGGTGCCTTTGGTGCTGTGGTGCCCTCAAGCTGAAGCCTCTGCCAGAAGAAGCTGCCAGGCTTCCAGGCAGAAGCCGCCTTACTCCAAGTCAGTTACAAATCCTTCCACATTGCCTTGTAAGTATTTTCCATTTCCACAAACTAGGCATACACCTATCAGCAAAGCATCCCGTTAAAGACAGATCTTGGGCAGTATTTCAGGTTCCTGGAACCATTCCCTACAGCCTGGCTTTATTTACTGCTTTCTTCCCTGCTTCCCACAGATGTTACTGCTTCTTCAAATACAGGCACGAGCACATCTTCGGGCTTTAATAGCACTCAGAAGCAGATCCAAGAAGCAAAAGTGAGAGGAGTATCTTTCTAAGAGCAACATCTCCTCAGGTAACACTCATCTGATTCCCTTTCTCATCACTAAGACATCCGCATTAAAAAAAAAAGGAAAAAAGTGCTTCTCATGATAAAAACAGTTCAGCATTCTGCCTCAGAGGGTCAGAGGAATGGTTTTGGTTTATACTAAAGTTTTAACCACAGTAGCCTTATCTTGTGCTGGAGAGAGGTCAGTGCTGTCCTGAAATGTTTGTCCTCGCTATCCACACAGCCACCAGCCTGTTGGTCAAAGGTGCTCTGTGCATGTTCTTGAAGACGGATGGTGCCCTGGGCATGCCAGCATGAGTGCAGCATTTCCAGAGAAGATTCTCTAGGTGTTAACCCAACATATTGCTCTCTGCTTCTGCTGCATGTTGCACGGCCATTGCAGAGCAAATTGGGGGCATCTGCTAGAGGTTTTTGGCAAGAAAATAGATTTGAGTTTTTGTCTATCACATTTCTTTCCACAGGGAAAGGAAAAAAAAATAATAAAAAAAGGGAGGATATCTCACCTACACAGCTTGCACCTACAGTATCTGATGGCTTTCTCAAGTGTTAAGATCTGCCTTCAGACACCCAGCTAAGCAGGGATCTGGTAATTCCTGTTGCACCCCTTCCCTGGAGCTTGTGGACAAGGCTTTGACATTAAGTGAGAGCTGATTACAGCCCACCTGTAGGGCAGTTTGTTGGTACAGTGAAAGTGACTGACTAAAAGCACAGTCCCCCAAGTGGGCACCTCTCTCCATAATGGTGCTATGACTTTAGCAGCTGGTCCATCTGAGGGTTACCCGGGTCCTGAGTTTTCTTTACAGAAAGAAGTTCTGTAAAAGGTGCTGTCAGCCTCTATCCTTTTGCAGCACCTCCCTTGGCTCAGGCAAGGCGTATCAAAATAGTTTCGCCACCACCAGGAATTTTCTTCCCAACAATTTTCAGTTTCCTTTCTGACTACCCAGCTTCAACTGACCATGGAGCTCCCTACAGCTGCAGCAACACAGAGCAGAACAAAAAACAAAAAAAAGTAAAACAAAAGAAAAAACAAGCTCGCTAGCTATTTCCCTATTTTGGACACAAGCACATGTAAGCAACATCTATACCAGTTCCCTAATCTGTGCATATGCAGTCTTTGGATTGCCCTTTAGAGCAATCAGGTTAGTGCTGGCAAGGGTAAGGCCACGTCTACATATACATGTCTTAGAGGTTAAATGTTAGAGCACTTTTCTCTCTTTGCATGTATTATTTTCCTACCTGAGGAATCACATTAAGTGCGCTAAGTGTACCGGATGCTCTGATTACTGGTTAGGGAATATGAGCAAGGGCTGAAATCTCAGATTGTCACTCAGAAGCATGACAGAAAAATATCTGTCTCTGAGGATCAGGAAACCCTGAATCACTGAATGCACAGAATATTCAAGTCACTGTATTTACCAGGAACAGAAAAGAGAAAAAACCTTAAAGATATATGTTCTGATTTCCAGTTCAGAGCAGAGGCCACAAAGGAACCGGGGATTATTTGCAGGGACCAGAGCCTAAGAAAATCGGACTTAAATCTAAAATTAGGACTTTCTTTCGATCATGACTCAGTTATCTTTGCTTCTTCTGCTGATCAGTTCTTGCAAAATTTATAGTTACTAAGAGCAAATGTATTTTGTGCAACATGCAGAGAAAAAAAGATCTCAGGTGATCCATTATATTGATCTCAAGCATACATCACAATCTGACAAGACAGCACAAACACCACGTGGTATATTAAATAGCCACAGACAAATCCCTGAGCAGCTCCTCCGAGTTACTGGATCATTATGTCTTGCCCTTAGAATTTGTTTCCCTCCCTAAAATAGCATCCTGACAATATTCTGCTGCCACGACATCTTTCCTTGGCTGAACACAGCCATTGAGGGTTATTGCTGAGATTGATAGAGAAAGCAAGAAATAAAAGACAGAAAACTTCCACCTGGAGGGATTTTTGTTCATTCCAAGACTATGCTTTGCCAAATTTCCTACTTTTAGCCCAAATTCTGAAGTCGTCATTCACCGCACTACTGATTTGCATGTACAGCCGTGCACATAGGGCAGCAAAAATTACCTCAGACGTGCCACTTCCCTCAGTCTGCCAGCAGGGAGCTGTCACTTCTCAGAGTAGACACGAGTCCCTGCTCTCAGCAACACAAAGTGTTTGGAGAGCTTTTTTTTCTTTTTTTTTTAATTTAACTCCGTCCTCAAAAGTTACTTATGAACATCTTAGAGGTTCTCATGAGCCGTTATACACGGGATTGCAGGGTAGGGATGTCTGGGGTGATATGTAGACAGGTCAAAGAGGTCTGGGGAGTCGCGGCAAGCCAGCAGAGGCAACACCAGGCACTGTGCATGGCT
The DNA here is from genome assembly GCA_032353885.1 of Nothura maculosa. NCBI lineage: Eukaryota > Metazoa > Chordata > Aves > Tinamiformes > Tinamidae > Nothura > Nothura maculosa. The sequence continues at coordinate 3,146,145 of JAUBOD010000290.1, read as the reverse complement.
CCAAGCATCCCTGGGAATGACCCTGGCAGTGCCCTCCAGCCACCTCCACTGCCTCATGACGATATTTGATTCCTGTGGGGGAAAAGAGGGGAAGGTAGCAGCACTGGGGGGTTCCTGTAAGTATTTTCTGAGGATTTGGCCACCACTGGAGCCGGCATTTTAAGTGTGACAAATGACTCTTTCCATGGCAGTCATCTCTATTATGCGTCATATTCACAAAAACCTCAATTGCAGCAGTTCTTCCTGCTCAATTACAGCAAGCTGCATCCGAGGAGGCAGAGCTGTAGTCAGTCCTGAAGAAAAAAAAAAAAAAAAAAAAGAAAACGCTGAACTCCAGAGACAAATTCAATTATTCACAAAGAGAAGCCTTTCAGAAACACTGGTGCGCAAGCTATTCCTGCCAGAGGCGAGGATGATTACCCTTGCAGACTAGTGTCCTCTAAACATTGCTTAAAGAAAGCGCTACTCCCTGGTGGAGAAGTGGTGGAGGCTTTGAAGCAGGAATTTCATTAAGCAGGAGACTAACCTTTCAGGGGCACTTGTCGCTTAGCACAAATACTCCAACTTTGTCATTGTGTTTTGTTTTCGGACTCCTTTGAAAACCACACTAATGACTCCATTGCCACCAGGCAACTTTCGGCAAAGCAGCTCCTGTCACTGCAACCGCGTGAGCAGGGGAGGGAGCCTTATCTAGGGAATAGGTGGGGGCGAATCTGCTTTCCAGGCTCCTATCTGCTTTTTTTCCAGTGACCTTCAGCTTCCTCACACCGGTCTTCCCACTCTTAACACTGTGCTGCTTGTGGATAGAAAGTGTTTAAAGATCTGCACGGACTTTTCCTGCCTCCTTCCTCGCTGGAGGCCTAGAGCAGGAGTGAAAATTAAGGGCAGTTCCATCACAGCCACCTTGCTCTCTCGGTGCATGGTCCATGCTGGCTGTAGTTGCAGCTCATCCTGTCTTTGCAAGATCTTCAGCCTTTCCTAGGCCTTCAGAATTAGACAACTCTTTCTACAAACATTTCATTTGCCATGACATCCTGCAGACAGTTTTGGGCCAAATCTAACCAGATGACAGCTCTTTAATTATGCCTTTTGTTCATCCCGTTGGTAAATATTGCTTCCTTCACATCAGAAGTTGGTAAGTGGCTTGTGAATTGCCTTGCCTAAGGCTACAAGAGAAACTCAGTGGACCGACAGGCAAGAAGCACAGTCCTTTGGTCCTCATCTGCTGCCTATGGAAAAAAATATTTGTTTTTCACAGAACCTTTCAGGTAAGTCAAGGAGGCATTTTCTGGAGAAGCATGATGACCCTGCAGAAGTCTCTTCAAGTGTTAAGCTCCTCTGTATACACATTTCTGACTTTCCATTTCAGTGACAAATAAATAGGCATAGGGAGGATACAAAATATAGCACTGGTGTTTCTCATTACAAGGCCTAATTAACAGTAAATGTTTCAGAAAAAAAAAAAAAAAGATGGAGCCAAGTTAAGTTAGGGGATATACTGAAGATCATTGATTTCCTCATCTTCTCTACCATTCTAAGCACAGGTCCCGGTGAGCCACATACTCCGAATTAATGTTATTTCTCATCAATGACGGGCTAAAACAGCGTTAACTGTTCAGCATTGCTTGACTACTTGAAAAGCACAGAGAAAAATAATAATATAAAAATCAACCAACAAAACAAAGCAAAACTAATGAGAAGCAAAACAACCCAGCTACACGCCAATGAAAAACCACTGTGTGAAAGCCAGCCAGGAATTTACACCAAATGAAAGACTGTACAGAACTATTAATTTCAAAATGAAATAGAATCTGTACATGAGACCAGCCTTGTTAGTTGATTGCTGTACACTGGCTTTTCCACAGCACTAGCTAAGACTCCTTGCTTACATGTCTCTTCCTCCCATATTTTATGAGAAAACACATCTACCTAGGTGAGAAACAGAGTAACAAAACATAATGGTACATGTAGCTTTAAAGAGGCTAATTAGGAAAAGGTCACTTGCTGTCGGTGTTATGAAGCATCTGCTTGTGTTAGACACCACATGAGTGGTACTGTTTGTTTTGCTTTACAGACTAGTCCTACTGGATTTCATTACATGAATGGATTAATTTTGATTCCTCCATACTGTTGTATGTAAATGTCATCTCACTGATCTACAGTCACCTGGACAAAACTAAACCAAGCAGCGCAGCTAGAATTCACCACTGAAGAACTGCAACAAATAGAGAAGATAAAAGTGTGAGACTTAATTTCAGATATAGTAAGAGCGACAATTTGACTGCAGTAGCTGACTTTTCATTAAAAGAATCAAATCTATCAAAAAATTTATCAAAACTTGTCAAAATTTATGCTGATAAATGGCCATGTTTGAGAACCATAACCTGGCATTTTTCTGGACAGAACACATTAGAAGTATTCACGTGTGTGTTTGCAAACAGAATGTTTATAGTCCTGTAAATAAATACCTCTGGTGCTATCAGCATGTCAGAAGTAATCACAGAGAAGTGAGATATCTCTCCTGCCACCCTGTCAAGCCATCATTGATTTAATTGTTCACTACATCTTGATTCTCTGCAAAAGCAGAATTTACTTTACATGACTCTGCAGAGAAGAAACTGTACCTCAGTAGAGCCTGAGCATGGAGTTCAAGGAAGAGTTGGTGTGCAGCCCGACAGAGTGGACACCTTCCTGAGCCACAGAAAAAGAGAGTCATCTCTAGAAGACACTGCTGACAAGAGCGAGCCTTGGACAAGAAGAGCTTAAGAAAAGTTTATATCTAAACTGGTGTATATCAGTATTTACAGCCTAAAGCTAGATGGGATATTTACAACCTAAAGCTAGATGGGATAAAATCAACAGGAGAGTAGTGAGAAACTGAAAGAGAGAATAGAAAACTTCTCCAGTATTTTTGAATAATGCTTTTTTTTTTCAGAAAACAATTGGAGTAATATTTCAATACTTCAGATCTGGATCCTTATGGTTCACTCCACTGCATCATGATATAATAAATAATGTGAAGCTGTCCTTGGAAGCTATGAGGGTGTGATAGTGCAGCAATGTGCATTGCACACATCCTGTTCAGGAGGGCTTCTTGACCAAATAGCACAAACAAAGGACAAAGAGAGAGGTGAAAATGACTATGCTAACTAGTCAATGGTCACACACTGTTCTAAGAGGTGCAAGGAAGAATCACAGAGCAAAGATCCTTTCTGAGCAGCATTTGAGCTGGAGTTTTTGTTGTGAATTGAAAGGATTTGGATACTCATTCCCTCCACCGTCGTACTCCTCCTGCTTAGATTCCGTGCCCTAGATACTATTTCCATCTCTCTCGTGTGATTCACTTAGGCCTAGGAGCGTGTTGGTGACCTACTGACACACCTTCACCAGATAATTGAACTCCATGCTTCCTCCCTTCTAAAATGAGGTTATGCTTTATCTTCTGCACAACTGATTAAACTTAACAATATTGCTAATGGTGGTAAAGTCATCTGAGGCCTCTTCCAGAGCAGTTAAATTCTGTTTTACATGATTGTCTCCATTTTAGCACTGAACACACGGTGGCCCAGTGGGTTTATGGGACCTATCTGAGGGCTGCTGTTGTCGAGGAGTAGGACCTGGGTGCGTCCAGATTGTGAGCCCTGAAAAGAGCATCGCTGTGTAGGCAAAGGAAGCTGCTCCTGTTTCCTAAGTCTTATTCCCAAAAGGCTGAAGCCACCTTCTACTCCTTGGAAAAATCAATGATTCAGTAAATTAATTTCAGTCTGTTACTGTAATTGGATTATAAAAAGAAGCATCTTGCAAGACCTTCCTTAAAATCACTAAGTGGGAGAACTGCACTGTAACTGAGCATAAATCAAACACTTCTATCATTATCTGAGATTTTAATTGCAAATAAGGAACAAATCTCTCTCTATCAAGCTGAATTGAGTTGGCTTGTTGTATATCAGGCTCTCTAGATCCCTATCCCTGCTCAGTTGCGCAGCAGCCGAAGCAACAAGCATTATGCACACGAAGGGAGCCGCAGCCGTCACCAGCCACCCCAGTTCCTCTTGAAATTGGACTGACTCATACGGTATATTTCTGTAATAGATGTTAAGGCACAGAGCTTCCCAGGAAGGCAAAAAAAGGCCGTCATAGTGTTGCAAGAAACAACAACTTTGGAAGCCCCATTGTTTTTGTATGTAGGAGACAGATCAGGATCATTTGGAGAGACACATGAGGCATTTGACCTGCAGTGCTTTTGGACAGACCTGGGTATGGTCATTCAGGATGCAAGGAAAAGCACCAGGGTTGGGGAGCAGCAAGGCTCACCAGCTGTTCTGAACACAGGTACAATTTTAGAAGCCTGATTTAATATCTTGTTCTACTGGCTGAGCTCATGGCTAAATGGGAAATAAAACTAATCTATCCTTATTAGATTCGGCCTGTAATCTCATATCACCCTCAGATATTGGAGTCCCCTGGCAGGCTTCCTGCTTTGCACAGACTCTCATTCCCACAAGGCAAGCTGAAGAGGGGAAGGTAGATTGTGAAGGAACTGTAGGTTCTAAGAAAATTCATATACGGTTTAGTGCCTTGAAAAATCAATACTCTTAGTAAAGTGTTTATGAAACATAAGGGAAAAAGAACAGTTTATGAATGTGGGTTGTTCATCCAGAAGAAAAATTTAGATATACCTATGTATCCTGTGCATAAAACACAGTACCTTTGTTTTAAAATACTAGGTGCAATATGTGTATTTCCTGAATCCAAGGGAGAATTACTTGCTTTTCCTGAAGAGAAGTAGTAAATGTCCAGCTCTACGGGATTGTCATCTGCATAGCACACCGGTTGCCCACAGGAAATAATATTTCTTTAGGGAGATAATCTGAGATTCAAAATAAAATAAATTTAAAATACAGAGCAAGTACATTAGTTATTTTATGCTTAGAACTAGCATCTAAGAAAAATTAACACCTCCCTCCCAATTGCCAGCATTGACCTCCTTCTCCACCAGACAGAAAGACTCCTCACACCAATGCTCTTTGTATGTTTTTTGTCACGAGGAGAGTGCCTGAGCATGGGACATTTACTGCTTTGCATTTCCTAGGAGGAAGGATTCAGTAGCCCACATTCAAGTACCAGGAAGGAGACGAGATTTTTTTCCCCTCGTTACCCACGGCACGTATTTTGTCTTTGGGAAACTGCCAAAGTCTATCTCAGGAGGTTGTTATTTTGCTCCAAGAGACCAAAATCAATCAATCAATCCTTGGCTTGGCAGTGCTAGAACAGAAGATTAGGACTCTCAAATCAGATTATAAACACAATCCCTTCAATTAACTTCCCCAGGATCGGCTAGAGGCAGTTAGATCCTCATTAAGTCAATTATTAACACAGTTGGTCAATGTGCATATTTTTTATGACAAATCTTATTAATGCCATGTGCAAAGCAGTAGACCAAAAGGTAGGTGAAAAACACGTGGCCTTTTTGGCGAGCAGAGGGCCCAGAGGCTGCTGCAGCTTTCCCATGTGGTCAGTTGCACCCATGACCAGCGGCAATGGAGAAGATGGCTCGGGGCAGGTCCAGCTGCCACATGTGAACAGCGGCCCTTCCAGCCAGTGCTTCTCCCAAACACCTTGTTTTATTCAGGAGATTGTGAGCCATGGCTTTCTGGCCTGAAAACCTCTGTACAAACACACCAAGTATTTAGAAGTTACACTGCTGATGGTTCGCACTGCTCCTACCTTGTGTAACTAAGAACTGTGACCAGATATTGACCCAGCAAATGTTGCCCAGGTAGCAGCTTCTTTGGAAACCAAGGCTCACATGATCAGGGACTTTTTTGCACTGCCCTTAGCAGGAATTTCTTGTCAGCTATCTCTTATGGTAGATCCTCTGGGACATGAAAACTGTTTACTGAAGGATAGCCAACAGGATCAGGCTGCATGACTTGATACTGACAGCGCAATGGGACCAGTCTCCTACTTAGTGGGAAAGAAACCTGCATCCCACTTAAGGTAGGTCCACAGAAAAATCCTTATTTCATTTTTTTTTCCCTGCACTAAAGCTTTGCCTACTAGGGGCTCATAAAGACTGGTCTTTCCGGTGATCCATTTTGGAGATGCTAGTAATGGAGTGGTCTCCGAGTTATGTAACTGTCCTTCTTTTTTTCCTCCTAGCTACTACTTTGCCTGTCAAGACACTCTCACCTCAGAAAACAGAAAAACACTGAATGTTGCACCACTACTATCAAGAATCACCTTTCAAGCCAAGAACCACAACAAGCATTTGTATTCCCTGTACTTTACATACAACCAATTGAAGAAAACTTTTTGTGAGTGTATACTTTAATCCAAAATTATGTAACTCTCAGTTATTTTTAAATGCAGAGGCAGCTTTCCAGGCCTGAAAAAGCTTGCAAATACACATTCAAGCTTTGCAGCTAGAAAGCAGGCACCAAAAAACAATACAGATTTTTTTCTGTCAACTTAGCCCTAATATAGTTTCTTGACCAATATGATTATTGTCCTAGGGAACCTCTTCCATAAAATTCCATTTCAGTTTTAATATCTAATGTTCAACTTTCCTACAGATTTTTTCAGGATTTACCTTTCAAATAATAATGACTACATTGAGGGGAATGTATTTTATCTTAGTAGAGAAACACATTTCTTCACTAGGAGGATGGAAGCTAAGCATGCAAGTCACATTTTTGGGGTCTCAGATCCAGAATGTAAAGGGCAGTTTGTCCTGCTGTTATGTGTCATGCCTGTAAGGCAGTCTGCTCATATGAGTTATGGGATCAGCCTTTCTGTTTGAAAAATGAAGGCATTCAAGGCCCTGTCAAAGAGAGAGAGGGGACCTTAACACTGAACATAGATTGAATTCCCCTACAGGAGTTCAAAGAAAAGAAGCTGAACTGTGACCCAGAAAGACTGGAATTAGTTTAAAAACGTCCTGTTCTATGACACCACATTAAATCCACACTCCTTGCTCTGCTATAATTTATTAATCTTTTTTTTTTCCTGACTGAACAACACGCAAGTGTGGTTAAATGAGCAGTAGCATTGGCAGGTAGCACATTGCACTTTCCTACTGGGTGATTAAAATGGTGCCAGGTATGTCTGATCTAACCTTTTGTCAGGCTCCTGCACTGGCTGTAGTCCATCAGGCCATATAAGATATTGGCAGTACCACTGACCTTATAAAAGGAGACCCCAGCTGCTTCCTTGACAAAGGATAATGGATGGCTGAGCCCACTGTCTTGGTTTCCATGGCTGAAATGCTTGGTATAGCCAACACTGATGAACAACTGGGAGAAACTCAGTGCAGACATCTGTGGCTGGAGAAACTGTGATGATATAGGCAATGAAAAAGGCACATCAGCAAGATCGACCAGCAAAATTTGTGACCCACTGTGGCGTGAAGACTGCTTAAGGCCAAACCTAATCCTTGCGGTTCATCCATCTGGCTAAATATTCATTGCAATTATGTGTATTCACCTGTAGGAACACAAGATTAAAACATTTCTAATATTTGGTGCATGCAAATTCATTAAAGTCAACCTCTCTTCTCCAGGAGACACGTGGAATGTATAAATCCTGAGAATCTTTCTACGCTCAGATAATATTGCAGGTGATAATCTGAATATTTGTATGTTAGCAACATGTTATGTGCATGTTGCCATATGATGAAGACCCCCAAATCAAGCTCATCTTCTAATGAAAACTTTATTATTACTAGCTGCCAATGGAAAAAGCCTGTAAGTTGTTTTTGCTAAAAAGGCAAATTATTTTGTCTTTCTCTATAGTCTTTTGCCCTGATTTAGCAAAGATAATCATCTTCCACAATCAAACAGTCTCTGCTACAAACAGCAATTACAACTATTGTTTAAAGTTGATTTTTTTATAGGCATATTTTACTTATACCTCAGTTCCTGATAAATTTTTGCTTTCACTTAAGAATCAGAGCTGAAGGAACTTCTCTTGAAGTAATCCATCCCAACAGTATACAGTCTCAAGTGGACTAAGCCAGCACCTTTTCTTTCTGGCTTACTCAGCAGCACAGCTTCATAAGATTCAGCACCAAACAGGCATGACCTTCCTTCATACTGTTGACTGGTACCAGATGTAACTTCTTCCCTACAGCTCTTTCTGGTGTTTTTGTGTGAGCCAAAGCATCATCACTCTAAGGAAGCCTAATTATTGGAGTTATGCAACTGAAATGATGGAGTTTCTTAAGACTACAACCAAGACAAGAAGCTACCTAATGGACTAACAAGCAGGTTGCCTTCAGTCCATCAGAGGACTAATTAAAGACTGGTCAGGAATTTGAGATACTTTAAGACAAGGCAATGAATACTTGGAGAAGTCCAATTACAGCATCTCAATTTATACAGAATAAGTAGAAGATGTAGGACTGATAGTGAACAGAAGCAGATTGAAAGCCAGGCAGTTGGCAAAAGGCAGTGATTGACGTGCTTAGCTCCCTCTATAAAGAATTTATTGAATTTACATAAAAGGAGAGTCTGACTCCAATCTTCAGACAGAGATTTCTAGACAGCCGGACTCCATGACATGCAGTTGATTCCCAGCATGCAGAGCTATATTTGCTACTCTTCGGCAATCCTGCCTCAGTAAAGTTAAGGGTGACAAATGCAATACTGAATCTATGCTTCAAGACAGTTGAGTACATTAAGATTTCTGGCTATGCAAATAGGAAGAGGGAGAAGAGGCAAGGACAGACCGCTGAGTCCTCATCGTTACTTGCTGGTGAGTAAAAGCTGTCAGCCTTGGAAGAGCTCATGAAGCTCACGGTGACTGGTGAGAGAGGCAGCTCCTAGGAAGAAAGCAGCTGCCATGGCTGCAAACCAGTGTTGGGAAGCCCAGCAGAGCTTTCTGACAGACAGTCTTGAAGCATTCACAATTACAGAGGCAATACAAACCTCAACATTTTATCCATGCTAATTTCTACTGTGTCTCTTTCTGAAAAATAAGCTGGGAAAATAGATCAGTTTTTTCCCCTGCTAAGTACACCATAGTCAAATCTTCTAGTGAAGAGAAAACTTTTATCACAAGGCCTCTTTTAATAAGACCACAGATAAAAATAATGTAGATCTTCTATGGCTCTGTCTAAAACCAAAATACGCCCCCACTCATGCCCATGAACTCTTACATTTACAGAGCTGCTGCTAAGACACCAATATCACATGCATCAAACTCCCAGGTACTCAAGAGGGAGACAGGGAGAAAGTAGCCCGACCCTAAACTGGGTCTTCACTGCCCTTGGCTCATCAAGGCATGTCCTGATGGGGACATCACCACTGTTGTCCATTTTGCAACCAGTCTTCAATGCTGTAGGTCCCAGTGAAGGCACAGATAGCCACTCCCTGTGTCTTCCTGTTGCATGCGGTAGGAATTTAGACCCAGAAATAAGCTGGTCAGCACTCACAAGGTCTGCTGAGAGCAGCCTCAAGCAGGCTGTAGTCTACTTGGCCATGGCAATGACGCGCTACACTTCAACAAAATGCTAACAGGTAACATGAGCATTTCCAAGGGTTAAACATCTCTGCAGTCAGCAATTCAGACATTCTTCCACACTTAAAGCAAGTATGTCCTACAGGTACCCAAATCCTCACATGCTACTAAGGTGGCTATACTGTCTGTGATGACCAGCTTCTCTCTGCTGGCACAGCTTCCACCACTGCGCCTCCTTCACTCGGGTCATTCCCCAGGTTTAGGAGTTGTTATGCTTAGGGTGAAACAGCAGAAAAAAATCCTATACAATCAGGAATATTTCACTTTGGCATGTTAATAACAGCAGCACAGTAATCCATGCTAATTAGATTTTAGCAAATCTTTACACAGAGAGGGACATACAAGACTGTGCCACAGCCCAAGGCATTAACAGTGAAGTCTTTATCATTAGTATGGAGGCTTGGCTTAGGAAGATTTTGTGCAGCAGAAACTTGCCCCATCACCTTGGTAGGGCCAGCAGCTGTCATTTTGTGGCATTTTTGTTCACTACAGCAGTACTTACTGAGCTCTGTTCTCCACATGAGTGGACTGAGACCTGCCGTCTCAAATTCCTCATCTCCAGTAATTTCTTTGAGTTTTCCTTGTCCTATACTGTTTTGAAAGTGAATGGGCATGCCACTGCTGACTGCCCTGTCACGATACCCGGGCATTTTCAAATCACTCCACCCTTGGGGCTTGAAACTAGTTCCCTCTATAGCAAACTAGTATTTGCTATTGAGACCTGAGGAGTAGTTCATAGAAACTGGACATTTTAATTACCACTCTTTGTTCTTTACCAAGTTCTTTTTGCTTCTCCATGCCTTCACTCTAGAGCCTTTCAGAGTGGGAAGCTTGTTTGCTGGGGATTTACAGAAAGAACAAGTGTAGGACAGGTCAGCTCTCTCCACATCACCCAAGGGAGAGCAGATGCTCCTGAACAACATGAACTGACCTGGCCTATTTGATTGCAATTTGCTCTATCTTCAGCTACCATTCTCAAACAAAATACATCTTCTATAGAAGATGAATTTAACAAACCCAGCACTGCCCTGTTCCCATGTTACCAGCGAAAAAGCATTCCCCCAAAAGCAAAATGCAGCACAAGTAGGTGCTAGCACACCATAGGACCACAGCCACCCTTTTCCACAAGATTAAAGCCTGCTGTGAACCCCACCCCTAATGAGGTGGGGAAAAGCAATCTCTTTCTTAAAAAGAAAATAATCTCTTCAAAAACATACAGGCAATTTCTTCACACACAATGCTGCCCTGCACTGAGCGCAGACCATATTGAGGCCTTCCATTTTCTGATGCTTCTATTTTTTTTTCAACTGCTTAAACATCTGATTTGTATAACAAAAACCTCAAAATTAGTAAACAACTTCACCATTAATTTCATCTGAATTTAGTTTACAAATGTAACCAAAGACATTGCTATTACTGGCAAAATCAGATTACACTGAAAAATTATTAATATCTACTTTCTCTTTCAACATCTTTCACTTTATCTGATTGCCCAAATATGATTCCCCTCAATGAAAAAGGTGTGTTTTTTCTTGGAACCATGGTGAGTTATAACTGCAAGTGATATCTGTATGGAAAGGGAACGTCACTCACTGTCTTGTTTGAATTTTTTATCATTAAAAAATGCACTTAAATCACATAGCAAATGTCATCTTCAAATGGTTTCATAAAAAAAAAGCTGAAGGCTAAAATACTTTCCATGGTTATTATGACAGAGAGATGGGAAGGGAAGGGAAAGTGGAAGGAGAAGGGAAGGGAAGGGAGGGGAGAGGAAGGGAAAGGGGAAGGAGAAGGGAAAAAAACAGACAACCCTCCAGACTAACTTATACTGCAAGGAGAATTAAAACAACAGGTTTAGGGAAAAAATCATCTCAAGACCCTAAAGATATTTGTTGTATCAATCATCAGTAAAATTCCACCTTGAAACTCGTCTCTGCTCCTCTCGGAGTGTCTCCGCCATGTCTCTAGGACACAGTAAAGAGGGCTCCCCTTTGCAGAAGGCGAGACAGGTTGTACATGCGGGACCATGCTGTTGAGCAGAGCTCCATGAGCCAGGAAGACAAAGATACTGCTTAAAAAAATAAAAATCTATATATATAATTTTACTTGCAAATGGTAGGTCAGTAGGTCAGTAGTAAAACTGCCCCTGTCCCGCATGATTTCATGCCTTCATGAGAGGGCATGTTGGTCCTCTGTAGACAAAGTTAGATGGAAGACAGACTCATTACAGGATGCTCCAGCTGGACACAGAAGGCCTCATTCCACCTTAGTCTCGAACCTACTGCTCCCACTGAGCCCCAAGAGCCCCATCCTCCGAACAGTGAGACTGGGATCCAGCAGAACCAGGAGTCTCTTTTTGGCCATAGCAAAAGTTGTTTACTTTATTTCTAGTGCTCTGCAACTGAGAAAAATTATCATCTTGCCATGAATTTATAGATCATTTCATTCATGCTGAACAGAAGGAAAAAATGAGAGCATGATCTCTTTGTTTGAACTCAATCATTTATTCTGCTCAATCCCATTTCAGCCTGAAATTAAATATTTTCCTCTTCTCCATCTAAAAAAAAAAAAAGATCCAGTATATTATGCTGTTCTAATCTATTTTGGTCAGCTACATTTTTATGTTGATAAGGGAAAATTAATTTAACCATATATGCACATGAATATCATTGCATTGTGCACGGAAGATAAAATCTCACAAGGCATTTGGGCTGTGAATATAGCTTCCAGGAGAACGTGTATTGCCAATTGCATTTTCCCCCAAATAGATTCTTAATTTGCCTTGTTCTATACAGTTTCATGTTATCATTTTGCTTGGCAATAAAAATCAGTGGAGCAGCTAAAGCTTACAGGCCTAGACCTAACTTTGATTTATAGAATGGATTACAGAATACTGTTGGTCTGCGTAATTGAAATTCATTCAGCTCCCACAGTTTATAAGGTAGTTTAGAGTTTATTATGTATTTATTGATAAACAATCATTTTATTTGCAGCAATGATGGAAAAAGAAAGATGCTGCCTTAATTTCTTTATTCCATATTTGCTTTATGTGTACAAAACTTTGTCTGTGGAGACAAAGTATAAAATGTAGTTCTTGCTCTCAGGTTCAAAGCCTTCAATGCACTCATAGCTCCATTAAAACTATAAGTGGTTAACAAAAACAGACTGTGGCAAAAAGTTAGAATTTTTTGAAACAGCACTAACCTCTAGGTAAAAAATCCGAGGTATGAGTAAATTCAAGAATTCACCTAAATGTGTCCCAAATATTGAGTTCTAATCCAACAGGAAAACCACAGATTCAATCACCTTCCTAAAGGTTCAATTCTCTCATAATATATATAAAACAGATCAAAATGTCTCTTTATGAGACATCTCCTTTAAGAGCTTTTAATAGCATTGTTTCAAAGAGAACATTCGAGTCTCTCTCTAAAAATTCCTAGCCATTCCTTGCATTAATTTAATCAATTCTATCTTAATCCTACTGTTGGAAGGAGCAGTATTTTTTTTCCTATTTCCTCTTTTCTCTAGAAAAGCTATGTGCTACCTTTATATCTGTGCAGCGTCATTTTAAAATTTTATTTTCCATAAAAACCATGTTAATTTTCCATAAAATGTATATTAATTCTGGTGAAGGTCATTAGATTGGCATTTCTGAAGTAAAGAATTCACTTCACAAGAAAATAGAGAGCCATCAGAAGAAAGGTAATGACATGCCTTTATTCTGGTCCTGAATGAACCGCTTCTTAAGACTGGTCAGAGAATAAATACAGACTCAAGAGCCTACCCACTTCATGACATCTCTCTTGAAGTGCTCACAAGAGTATTTCCTGTACCAAGAGAATTCAATAATGTGTCTCCTTCTGTAAAGGGATGCATCTGTACCCAAAAAATTTATTCCACTCTGGCTAAATCCAGGTCACAAAAAAGGTTATCACTTCAACTTAGCTCTGAATCGGATCAGATGTGTTTCAAAGTACGTTTTCAAAAATGTAACATTTTATTGCACCAAAACCCAGCTTTACTATGTCAAGATTTCAGGTTTTACTGCATGGTGAAAATGCCAACCCTTTTATATTATTTTACCTTCTTTCATTTTATTTTATTTTATTTTATTTCCTTTTATTTTACAGCTTCACCTTGAGCTGTTCTGGAGAGGTCTCAGTTCTGCCAACCCCTCAATTAGATACCTGACTAGTGGTGCGCTACAACTCAGGAGCCTCCTGAGCAGTCCTGCACTGTGTTCTCACCTCGGGACTTGCGACCACAGCTTCCAACATGTTTTCCCTTCTTCTTACCAGATGGCAAAAAATGGATTACATAGGAATTACATAGGATTTTCTTCCTTCAGTGCCTAAAACCATACTGCCAGGGTTAGTGTGAAGGAAGTCACGTAGCTGGCTGCTTATTCATGTTTCTTGGGGGAGGTGAGGAGGTGGAGAATTCCCTCTCCATAGCAACTAATCTCACTTTTGAAAAGCATTGGCTCCAACATTAAAACACAAGCACACATCTTTAAAGCAGGTGGTTTGCAGTGCTAGATGCAATACCTCTTGTTTTCTCTTGGGACCAAAAAAAAACCCAAAAATTCCCCAAAACCCCACATCATATTAATATTTCCTCTTTATCAAGAAAATCTCAATATATAGCAACTCCACTATCCTGATACCTATCTCTGGAAAGGCTCCACCTGTGAGCATGTGGCAGGTGCTACTGTGAATTACTGCAGTTCGGGTTCTCCAGATTTTTAACCAGATCGCCTCTCCTTCCAGCAAGGGAGCTGGGATTGATTTATGGTATTCAAAAGTCATTCCTGACATATATAAAGTCATTGGCATTGGTGCACGGTGCTCTTTCAAACAGACATTACTATTTGTGCTCTTTTAAATATAGCTGGCTATCAGATTTATGGCCCCCAACAAGGCAGTCTCAGCTACTATACCTACAAAGCATACAAGGACTATCTTACATGCTTATTTACCTTTGATTTATTGCCTTTGAGCAGAAGATTTAGGAAGTATAAGAGGGATTGATTTATGCAGCAGGGCACCCCTCTGCTGTTTTCAGGTACCAGGTCTATCTGAGAGCTTGCTGCTTCTGATGTGAGTCTGGTTCTATGCTGCCCCAGCACAAGGAAGGGAGCGAGAGCACCAGGTGCAGACACTGTGAGCAGATATTCCCAAGGACACAAAGCCTTAGGGATGGGGAAAGACTCTGGGGCAGCCAAAAAGCCCCCCCAGGGCTGTGCTCCTAGCTTGGGGCTGTGCTTCCCAGCACTAGCAAGGAGCTCCCAGGTTAGCTCCACCGAGGCTGCAGCTATGTCCCCATTGAATGAGGCCCCCAGAACATCAGGGCCAAGTACGGGCAAACATAGTTTTTGGCTAGCTAGCAAAATGTGGAGAACAACATTTCAGTAGCCCAGAAGATCCCTTGTTCATCCATCTCACCCCTGAATAGGGGAAATTCAAACAGTCATTTGAAGCTACTCACGTATTTTCAGCTGACATTTAACAACATGGGGGAAAAAGAAATCTGTTTTCTTCCTCTGCTTCTCAAGTATTGAAATGTCTTTCCCCCTTTTCTACGTCTTTCTTTTTTCTTTTGAATCCTTACATCTTGTACCTGTCAGATTCACTGATAGGTGTGCACAAGCAGCTATCTAATATATTGTGAGTTTTGGCTCAAGAAAAATAACATGACACAACATACCTCATGAACTGCGATAGTGAGTACAGAAAATCATAGGGCAAGCAGGAGTACACAACCTGGAGAGAATATGTTTTAACATTTAGAGTTTAAGAACAGATACTTGAGCCTGGGGATTTTTCTCTAGCACATGTTCTTCTCCATTGCTAGAGAAAATAAATCATTTTTATATTTGTAATTTGAACTTACTGCATGTAGATTTATTAGTGCTTACATTTCCCTCCCCTTCTCAACTACCAATTTTTGTGGCTTATACATAACCACCTGCCAGAGGTTTGTTAAAGCCTAGAAAAGTATTGGGAGATATGGAAAACTCTCACACTCTACCCCCCACACTGAATGTTTAAAAAAATCCACCCATTGACATTGTATGAGAAGGATATAAAAACTATTCTGGGAATTCAAATACCTTGTAGACCAATTTAATATGTAATTTTCAAAATATTTGACCATGAATTAAAAAATATCCCACTTTCAATTATATCCTAAAGTAAATAATCATTTTTCATTAATAAAAAACCCTATAGGGACCTGCAAGGTTTAACAGTGGGAGTTTTCACACACTCATTTTTTATGTTTTTCATAATTTGCTAAGAAAAACAAAGCTCACGAACAAGTATTATTAAAACCCGGTAGGTAGGCTCTTCTCTCACTCGTCAGAAATAGTTCAGAAGATTTCCTTTGATTTACAATATCTTTGCCAAATTAACAATTGGGTAGCTGATTTATTTACAAATTAAAATGTAAGAGCTAAATATATTCTAGCTCTCTACTAGGATTATGATCAAAATAATGAAAATTCTTTTCTTTTCCTTATGAGCAATGCTGGCTCATTGAGACCATCCATTAAGTGGTGAGAATTTAGTTTACGTCAAAGATGATGACAATCACAAGAAAACAGGTTTATGGATGATTCATCACTTTAGAGGCAAACTGCAATAGTTGACTGGGATAGCCAAAAAACACAATTATTGCTCAGAAAAGCACTGTCCATTCTTTTACATAAACTTTCTCAGTATCTTTTGCAGCTACCTTGTGCTGCAGAGCTAACAACTATGTCAACATAATTAGTTTCCTACTTCTACAGAATTCTCGTTACAGGATCAAATGGACATGGCAATGACTGGTTGCTTGAAATCGATTTTCAATATTATCTTCTTTTAGGAAAGCCTTATTGAGGAAAGCCTTATTGAGGAAAGCTTTATATCAGTTAAGAGCAGAACTGGGGAAAACACGATGACTGCGAACCATCACAGTACTCTTCATAGCCTTGCAATACTTAACATGTGGGAAAATGCCTGAACATCAAATTTGGCACAACATTGGAAGTGTATTATTATTCGTATTAAATGTGTGATAGTTGCTCTCCATTTAAACGCACAAGACATTGTCATTTATTGGGAGAGCCTTGCACAAACCCATGATGCTCTTAGACTAGCAAGCAATAGGTTGACATGGCAAGTTGAATCACCCAAAGGGAGGAAAGAAAAAGACTTATGACATCTACATGTGCGATAACCTACGAGCTGAACACAATTAGAGGGAAAATACGATTTTTAACAACCTCATTTGTGACTTTACAAGGGGGCATTCTGACTCCCCTCATCTCACCTGCTCCCTAGCTGGTCTCTGATGATGAGCCAGAGAGTGTCACATCACGGCTTCTTTAACTGAACAGCAGCATCTCTGGATTTCTTCACACAAAAAGGTGACATGTTTGCAAGAACTATTTGCAATGAACAATTCAAGAAGCTCTAGCCAAGAAACCCACAACATGCACTGCAAGGAAGATATAGCATTTCGGATACAGCTCATCATTATGTGTGTTCATGCCACAGGGGTTTTTGATTATTGAACAATGTAGAGCTGTTTATTTTTATAAAAAAATGACAATTTGAATTGTGTGGCTTCTACACATTCATTTATGTTTGCTGAAGGCTATTTAACCTTAGTTTGTTTTTTCACTTCTCTGTTGAAGATCAACAGTATTGAACAATCACTAACATTTTATGAAGCATCTTCTGTTTGGATGCTCTAACTTAGAGTCTCAGCTTCCACTATTTCCCTACCAGAAAAAAAAGCTCTATTAATTTATTTTTATTGACCAACTTCATCACTGTAAACAACTGCTAGCTAAGTGTCACGAATAACAATAAAGGAAGATGAAATAGCTGCTGTTAAATTTAATAAATCACTATTCTGGAAAATGCTGCTGATTTTATTTAATTCCACTTGCAAGATAACCTATGGTTTAAGATGGAGCTGTCTTTTCAATTTACAGAAGATATGGGAGTAGTGCTTTGAGTGGGCAGCAATATTCTGCATGAAGATATACTGAGCTTCAGCTTGGTGGTGCGAATGGCTTAGCTTAGCTGGTGATAAGAGAAATGAAGTCTTTCCTGATGCGTGAGCTCCAAGGCATCTATTTACCTTTTCCTGGGGAATGACGAAGAATGAACTCACACCTTGCAAATTACTGTGACATGCATATTATGCGGCAAGAGCTATGGAATTTAATTTTTAAGTGAGATATGACGAAAAAATAAAGATTGTCCTATAGGTATTGTTGTGATGTAGTTGGCTTTCAGGGCTGTGCCCACATGCATATCCAGTGCACTTGCATCACTAACTCCCTGAGGAGTCCAAGAGCTGTCCAGCTGGCCACTGAGACTGCATGCAGATCATTTCTGTAGCTCCGGCAGAGCTGGGCCTGTTCAGGCTGGAGAAGAGAAGGCTCAGGGGGAACCTGATCAGTGTCTATAAATATCTCAAGGGAGGCAGTGAGGAGGATGGGGTTGGCCTCTATTCAGTGGTGGACAGTGATAGGACTAGAGGAAATGGCTGCAAGCTGAGGCACCAAAAGTTCCACAGGAACTTCAGGA
>JAUBOD010000290.1:3112703-3127941 GCA_032353885.1 Nothura maculosa | reverse complement strand
GTGGAGTCTCCTTCTTTGGAGATCTTTAAAACCCGCTTGGATGCAGCCCTGAGCCATGTGCTCTAGGTGACCCTGTGGGGTTGGACTAGAGGACCTCTGAGGTCCCTTCCAACCTTAAGCATTCTATGATTCTATGATATGAAATGGTGACTGACTCCTGGTCTCCATCACACTCAACACAGGCAAAATCTTGCAGGAGCTATCTGAGGAGGACTTCAGACTTCAGACTTCAGACTTCAGACTTCAGACTTCAGACTTCATTTCCCTCACGCAGATCCTACTGGATGCAGACTAAGTTATAGGCTTCAATGTCCCAGCTAACAACCTGGCTGGAGAACCTGGTTGTCCCAGAGACTTCCCAGTCTGACGACAACTCTGGCTATTGAGAAAGCATCGTCATAGTTTTGTAACAAAATAAAACTGAGAAACGCTAATTGAGGGGCTCACTAAACCAGAACTTTAAAGAAGGATACTTAATTTAATCATTAATATTGATATCTATGTATGATAAATCATGCTTAACAGAATGTTGAGCTACCCTCAACAAGAAAATGATAAAATCACAAAGAGAAACTTCCCTGGAATGTCAGTTCCTTCTATTATTTTAACCTATTGATACCATCTCCTTCGCTTAAAATCCCTTACTCTAAAATGAAATCAGCTGCATATGTTAGGCAATCAACTTATTGCTTATGAGCTGACACAACAGCACACAGACAGTCCACAGCTTTCTAATTGTTTAACAACTCACACTGAACAAAATCACCATTGTAGAGCTGAATACTGTTACTCTTTTTTGCTGTAACATGAGCTTCAAGAATCCTAAAATAATTTTGTTTCCATGGAGTTAATGGAAATTAATAATTAACAATGTTGTACCTTCAGTAAGAACTGGCTAATTCAATATTTCTTTTTGTCTGAACAAGAATTTCTCAAATACAAAATTATATGCATATGTGCCCATTAAAATCTGTGATATAAACATGAGAAATGCATGCTTATCCTCTTTTATTGTTTGTTCTTGTTTTTCATTCTACAGCACTCAACATCTGGGGTACTTTAGAGGCATACAGTGCTTTAATGTTGGATGCCTCCCAAGATACTAATGTTGGTGCCTTACTCCCGAGCTCTAGCCACTCTCTCTAATCTTTTCTCCCAGCCGAACTATTCTTTCTTTCTTGAAGGGGTGCCTTAAGAGAGAGAAACTCCTTTAAAAAATGTGCCCTTGTGGCCATTGGCTTTACCAATTTTATTAAAGTGAAGGAGAATAGAATAGGCAGCTTGTAAGTTGAAGAAACACAACTGTCATCACAGACAAATCATCAGTCCAGGAAAGATAACTCGAAAAATGAAATAGAGAGAGTCATCGGACTAAGACAATTTGGAATTATTACTAGGCCATTCACACTGCCTCCTCGCTCTCTCTCACTAATCACTGGCTATATTTATATTCTATTTTAGGATAAAAGCTTAACTTTGCAGTGATGGCTTTTCTGGCACACACACACACTAATCCTGTCAGTGTTCTAGCACCTGCTGGCAATTCTTGCCATCAATAGTAATCTACAGGAGACTGAAAAACAATTATTTGATTATTTGATACGATGATCACTCACTGGCCTTATTTCTCCTCAGAGAAATGCATTTGAGGATATATCATATCTGAATGGTAACACTAATGTGCAGGGAAGAATTACCACTGGAGTTATCCACCTGTGGTAGACTTAATTTAACTCACGGTATGATCCTCTCCAAATTCCATTTGCACATATCTGTTTAATCAGTGTATTTTCCAAGGGTACAAAAAGACCAACACAAAAGGACTAGAGAACAGACTCATGATGAATATGAGGTCACTGGTAATCACTGTGCTCTGCTCCTGACCTTTCTGATAATGCACCACTTCAGGACTCAGATTTATATGACATCTCACTTACCTAAGCCCATTTTTCCACTTCTAATTTGCATAGAAGAGATTGATTGCTACACATCCATCCTCTCTGCGGATACTCTGGCAGTACAACTAAGAAATGTTAAATAAGGTGACTGAGGAATAACAACTCAGACATTAACAAGTTCAGTTGCAAACCATGACCACATCTTCTATGCTTCTGAAAAAGAGTTTGTTTCCTGCCTGGCACATGCAAAACAGGGCAATTGCATTCTGAAATTTTTCTGATTTCTTTACAGTTAAAAAGAAATACAAAGATATACTTTAGATTTGTGAGAAAGTGTTTCTCATCACAGACTTTTCTTTAAAGCTCACACTGTAGAACTCAAATCTGAGGGCATGGGGACTGTC
This sequence comes from Nothura maculosa, assembly GCA_032353885.1. NCBI lineage: Eukaryota > Metazoa > Chordata > Aves > Tinamiformes > Tinamidae > Nothura > Nothura maculosa. The sequence goes on along the minus strand of JAUBOD010000290.1, from coordinate 3,125,639 downwards.
TAGGAGGTCAATAAGGTGTCTCAGGGCTTGAATCAGAGCTTGGGAAGGACGGCAGGGCTGCATCCCCATGGCAGGGGAGATTGCAGCAGCCTGCCAGCTCAGACAGAGGGGCCGGGATTTCGGGCTGGCCTGAAAACTGCCAATGTAGCTTTAGCAGAATGGGGAATTAATAATAATGGCAACATCATCTTTAGAGTGGTAGAAAAAATACTACTGACCTACAGTTCAGGTAATAAAAAGATTAAGCAGAGAAGGATGCTTTGAGCAGCCCTATCATTCACCCAGTCCTGTTTTTAGCTTAAAAACAGGCATTCATTTGCAAGCAGGTGCTGATGGGAATGGAGAGGTATATTACTAACAGAAAGCACTGGGGGACTTAACTGCTAAACTTGCTGAAATCTTTAGGAAATAGACTGACATGATTTTGGTTTGTTTTTTTATCACATTTATTGATTGGGGAATATATGCAACAGTGTTAACATTGTAGTTCCATTTTTGTTCACCTGTGAAATTCTTTTCATAAAAATATTTGAAATACTTCACTTTCCATAAAAATCCTACTATATTGATCCCTTTCCACCTGCTGCCTGAATCTTAGCTCAAGAAGAGCCTTATGGAAATGATGGCTCTCCTCCCACGGAATCTTCCCTAGACCTATTAGAAAACTTATCCATTTTACTGGGTGCTTCTCATGTTCTCATGATAGCCTGAAATTTCACTTCCATGTCAATGACTCTCAGATCTGTCTTAGTGATGGAAAACCCATGAGTTAGTATAACTTCCCCCATTGCCTGTAGGGCAAATAAAGATTATATCAGTCCAGACTTTCATTATCAAAGGTGTCCTGGGGAGGCTTAAAATGGGTGCTGATTGCCAAGAATCTCAGTCCATGACTGCTGCCTGTTTATTTTGACGTTTCCAAAGCACCACCTGAAGCCTAAGCAGCAATCATATCTGCAGGGTAGGAGCTCATTCTGAATTAGCTTTTTAATTAGGTAGACCATAAGAAAGATGAAGTTACCTTTTGGAATCCTGCACATTTTTCCCTCAGGTCTGTTAGCAGCTTCCAAGAGATGAAGCCGTGCTCATTTCCTTCAGAGGTGACTGCAGTGACACTCCTCTGGCCCACCAGCTCCACATAAACTGATTTTTCTTCTCTTATCATAATGTTCACAGTACGGTTGCCAGAGAGCATTGACATGAGGGATATTTCAACCTCTATCACAGCAACTTTCCTTGCAACTGATGCTGAAAGAAGAAAGATGATTTTCAAGGTTATGGTGCTGATGCACCAAACCTTTCTAAGGGCAGTGCACTGATTCTGTTTGCAATTTTAGATCTGGGTATAATCTGCCTATATTATTGATGGACTAGCAAGTCGCTTCTCCTGAGCCTTGACATCTATGTGTCTTAGGGACTGCAACTTGCTAGATTTATGTTCCATACGTCAAAAGCTCCCTTGGGGCTTTGTGCCTCTGTGAGTAAGCCCTGTTTTATTTTTGATTCCTCAATTTTCTCCAACTCTCCATTTATCATGCTTTTCCCTTTTCAAAAGGTTGTGCTTAAATGACCTATTAGGGCATACGAGGACAACCTATAATAATTGCAAGCCAGAATCACATGTCTCCACATGCGATAAGCAGTCAGTTTAGAAAGACTGCATGATAACATACCTCAAAAATTAAATAGTATTAAAATTTTTTTTAAAAGACATTTAAATACATGTCTTAGATTTTGAACTGACTTTTACTTTTGCATTGATCCAGAGAAGCACAAAAGGCAGAGGTCCACCTGGCCATCCACCTTGGTCAGATGCAGGTGTGGAGACACAGGGACTGCAAGTTAGGCAACTTGCATCACAAAAGTAAGGACTTGCTAGCACAGGCTTCTTCATAGGGCAGAAGATGTGCTGAACTCTAGGGAAGTGACATTGCAGGCAGCCTAGGTCCAGCACTGGTATGGCTGAACGCTGCTGGAAAAATAGATATAGTCCCAAAAAAAGAAAGGAGCTATGTGAAAGGTTGTTGTGGTTAATATCCACTTACCTTTAACACCAGAACTCAATTGATGTGATATGGAATATACAGAGAACTCAAAAACTGTTGGTGCTGAACATGAGAACTAATAAAGTTTGCAGGCATTGAAAAAAAATTTTTTTTAAGCCTCTCTTTTAAATAAAGTTACTGAAGGTTCTAATAGTGAGTTTTTCCTTCTTCACTAAGTACACAAAATGAAAAAGCGAGAGCATTTCCCTTTGTGCTTGATTTGTATTACCTGTCCATTTTAAGTCAAAGCTTAGGAGTGCAAAGGCAGGTTGCCTCTGCTGATACCACAAGCATTTCACAATGAGGAGGCAAATGTCCTGAAAAAAAGTAATTCTGTTTTTCATCTATAGAGCATAAAATGGAATAACATGTTTTACAAAGATGAGGATAATAGCAGCAGCAAAAGAAGCAAACAGATAAGGAGCATTTCATTTGTATATGCAAAAGCCACTGGCTAGCTCAGACCTACCAGAGTTAGAAGTTACAGCTCACTTCATTCTAGCATTGTTTTAAGAATAGTCGTTTGTTTTGAACAGTGATTTGTTTTATTCATGTCAGCATGCCTTGCTGCCTTCCCATGAAGGGGAGGGTTAACATGGAAGTCTTCATTCTTCAAGGTGAAAAATGACAATGTGCAGAGAGGATTTTTCTTCATCAGAGATTGATTCCAAAAGCGTCCATCTCTACTTTCTCTGCCATCAAAATTCATTACACACCTCTGAGCTGATATCCTATTTAAAATCCTGAAATTATAAATGGCCAACAGACCTCAACAAGTTTGCCCTGCTTTCCAGCATTATTACTTTTTAGCCAGTTACCATGCTTATGCAAGTTGTTTTGGCATGCTTTTAGAAGAGTTTGCAGCAGCCACAAGGACAGGTTTATAAGAAGTGTGATATTAATTTTCTTCAGTCTCAGCATGTTTCAAGAAAAAAAAAAGAAAAAGGCACAGAGAGAAGCTATGGGAACTGTCAGCCCCACTGTTCTTCATAGCAGTTCTTGTAAAAATAAGAGAAAGAAAACAGCTTTAGATTCCCACTACCCATATAACACCTCACCTTGGGGCAGAGATGGAAAAGGAAAGCAGTCTGATCCAAGGAGACAGATCCTCAACCATTTTGAAAGCAGGATGCAATCCTGAGTTTAAAGAAAAAAAAAAAAAGGTGCATCTAAGGCTAATTATTGGCCTTTGGTGGCAGCTCAGGGATATGTAGCACCTCCAACAAAAGGACTGAACAAAAAATCCCAAAGACTAGAAAATAACTATTAGTTATTCTTAATTGTGCGTTTTGGGTGAGGATGGCCTTTATACCTCTGTCTCAAACTGTGCCAGAGACTTTATGCCCTGGCCCCTGCAGAGAAGCTATATAAAGCTCATTATACCTGTAATGTCATGTCTCTTTCAAGATGAATTATCACGCTCTGAACAGGTCTCAACAGGCCAATTCATAAATAAGAGAGGAAAAGTAAAGAAATTCAAATATTGTCAAGACCTAAATATAGGTTTGCCAGGCCGACCCAGTATTCATAACTTGTGTGTAGATTCCCCAGATACATACTATGTCATTAACCTACCAGGGCATTTTATCACTCTGGCTTGCTGGCTGAGATACACCAGCTCCTATCATTCATAATCGTGATGTCTTTAGATCACTCCTGTCCTTTTGTTTTTAAACATAGATCCCTGTGACAGCACTTACTTACAAAAATACTTTTAAGGAAAAAAATTATATTTTCCCGTTCATCACATACAGTTATTTAGGTCACCAGACAGTAGCCACTTAAGGTAGGTAAAAAGTAGCATTTAGGCTTAAGTGCCACATATCTGAGCTAAATTATTTTGCTGTTGTGATCTTCAGAGGTCGAAGAGGATTCAGTGAGAGAGAGACAGAGTCTGTGGGACTCCAATAACAATTAGCTCAAGCTAAGCCAAAAGCCAGAACATGTGCTATATTGATGATATTTGGCACCACCTCTAGAGCTACTTGCTGGCTTTAACAAGCATCAGTTATATAGGCACTTTGGTTAACAACAACAACAAAACAAGAAAGCCATATATCTTGTTGCATGATAGTGAAGAGGTTTAAGTGTTTTCTATAAGTGAGGGGTTTGTTTGTTTCCTAAAAGAAGGTTATTACAGCCCTTCTTCAGGTCATTGCTCATTTTTTTCCTCTGTGGAACCATTTTCCATTGAAGCTTACACATGATGCAGGCTACTACACCTGAAACTACGTCCCAGCTGCTTAACGAGAATTTAAGAAAGAGAGCACCACCTGAAACATCTAGAAGCCTTTTCCACAGCATTTGTTGCGAGTCAAGGTCATTCAAGGGCAGCCAGAGAGGGGCAGAAGTTCAGAGGGCGCCTGTGAGAATACACTTGACTCGTCCTTTTGGAGAATCCAGATCCACTGGGGCAGCAGTGCCCAGCATGGCCAGACACCCAAGGATCAGCTGCAACTCAGCAGCTTCTGGAGGAGCCAACCATCCTGCATCCATCCTTGCAGCAGAATAATGATGAGGAAAAGCAGGTTACCTGAGTTCAAACCCAAAAATACTTTGCTTGCTTATTCTCTACCATTAGAATAAAAAGCTGTTCCTGATAAAAGATACTATTTCTGCCCAAACAGACACCATATGGCTACATAAGTATTTGAACAAAGTCTTACTTTGTTTTATGAAGATTCATTTCAGTGGTTTTGGACTTGAAATCTTTCTACTTTTCTTCAAAAAATAAAATTAATTAAAAAAGTCTTGCATATGAAAAAAGAAAAAAGCTCTAATCTTGGGAAATCTCTGATGGGCTCCCCCAGCTTCTGATTTTCTGAAGCTCACAGAACCCGGCTGGATATATGGCATGAATACACAAAGTGCCTCTTACCCCCGGCGCACAACGCATACCGCTGCGCACAGCGTGCTGCGATGCTCTGCTGCCAGCTATTCATAGCATGAAGAGAGAGAAGCGAGGCCCTGCACAAAGGTATCAGCTGTGCTATTTCTGCTGCATGGCCCTAAGTGAAGCAATAGACCTCCTGGGATGTCACCATTTCTATCTTGAGAATGGAAACAATATCAGACTACAAAACCAGCAAAACCATTCCTGCTCCTGAAGCGTTAGTCTGTTGTCAGATGAAAGGTCCCATAGGAAGGCAAGTCTTTCTAATTAGATGCACTGCTACCATGAAGTACTACCTCCAGAGCCACCGCCTTCCATGGCCTTCAATCCATCACTACCAGCACCCTCCTTTTCACTTGTCCCTCTGGGCCCCGTGGAAAAGGCAAAGCTGCATCCCACATCCCATTATTGCCTCTGTCCATCCTGCCATATCATATGTTGGGGCACCATTTGCCACCTGGTCTGTTTAAGGGCTAGAGCAAGCACCACAGCAGGGACTACCTGTGTGAAGGAGAAGCTGCTGATACAGCAATTGAAGAAGACAGCAGAGCCCCCAGGAAACACTGGAGGGGTCAGGGGGAACTTCACTGATCAACAGAAAAGCTGCTCACACAGCAAAGACCAAACCAGTACAGAAAACCACTCCTGCCTCAATGCTGTCATCTAACCAATGACTGTAAATACTTCTCTCCAGAAAAAAAGGAAATTTCTTCTCAAACCAAGACATCTCCATTTGCACAAAGGGACCCTCAGAAAGCACAAGACAAAATACGAGCAAAGTAACAACTTGCACCCGCAGCCTTTTCTTCTTTCTTGGTTTGCTTCTTGCATGTTTAGCCTAAGATGCGAGTCTGCCCCTGCAAACTTCAGGCTGCTGTCTGGCTAGGGCACAAACGCTTCAGGTGATGCCAACAAAGACAAAGAATCAGCACAGATGCAGAGATGGGATGTCTATGTGAAACACGACGTGTGAATTCAGTTTATTTCTTCCTCATGGACTGGTGTTTCTTATCCTTGGGCTATGAAACTTCTAGGAACTAGTAGGCTGCATCTGCCTTACTCTGCATGTGATATTTAAGGTTCTATTCTTCCACTACATGAAAGACAGACTACATCTGTCTTTCTGGTTCCATTGCTATGCCCCCCCAACTCCAACTCCAAAAGCTTTCCTAGTAACGCAGTGTGTAATTCAGAGTTTGTTCACTGCTTTGTGTCAGGGATGATATTTAAAAGAGCAAGCCATATTCTTCTTTTGTCAGCTTACAGTGTATTTCATCTCCCACTATCTCATAAAGTGACAGCTTGATTATAATGTAATTACTTTTTTTTACTGAACCTCATGCACAGTTTTATTTCCAGATGGGTTTATGTTCCTTATATTTAAGCTCATTCTGAACAAGAAGACTGCACTGGGAAAACGCAAAGCAAGACTCTTCTCTCTCTTTTCCTTTTTTCTTTTCCCTTTTTCTCTCTTTTAAAAGTGATCATTATGAAGGGCCTATATAGTGAGGGAAGAAGTATCAATATCAAAGATGAATTTCAAACATGAGAGCACAAATGAGCTTGAGAGCCCTTTAAGACATTTGTATGGAAATTGAGAAAATAAATGTTTAATTTTCATTGCTTGAAATTTGATAAAAGCTAACATGCTGAATAGCTTCAATATCCAAAAATCAAGCATCTGAGGAGCCAGGGCTGGAGTGTGACTACAGCAGGGATAGTGCCAATTCACAAATTGGTGAAATGAAAGCCTTTATTCAATCAAAACCAAAGTCTCCTGCAGTTGGGTACTCGCCAAGAAGCTCGTTTGCAAGTCAAGTATTATTTGTTGATGCTAAGAATCACAAGCTGATACATTTTGCCAAAATATATGACAAGAAAATCCATGTAAATCAGCAGAGCTTTGCAGCAGAAACTGTGGTTCCTCCCTGAAAATTGTCTTAGGAAGATGGCATCCTGCAGCTTCCTGTTTTATTGCATCCCAGTGACTTCCAAATCAAACACAATCAGCTCAGATGCAAGTGATAATATTTTTTTTAACTGCTACTTGTATAAAAATAAGAAAAGCTACATACAGTGGAGATATGTTCTGAGGCAAGCACCACAATGTAAATTTTGCAAGTGGCTTTTAGTCAATAATCCTATTAATGATTCACAATCCAGTCTCTGTTCTATCATCCAGTTTTTTATTTCCCAATGTTAAAGGGAAGAAAAAAATCCAGATGCAAATATCAAAATAAAAATGCTAAATTATCCAAAAAACCCCAAACCAAGTCTGCTTTGGGATCTATTTCATTTGCAGTGCTTTTACTACAGCCAGTTAGCTAGTTTCTTGATGCAACCCTTCCCTACCCACTATGATAGCATTTTGTTCTGACTTTCTACTTGTTTGCATTTTCTGAAGTTGGAAAATATTTAAATGCCAATGAATAGAAACAAATATTTTAGAGTAGTGTCTTTGCCTAAAACAATAGTAAGAGCTACCAGGGGTGTATCTGCTCCTTGTTGCCATTTGCCACCCATAATGCTGCATGTGTGACCAGATAATGGTGTCATTGGAAATCATCACTTAGCAAGACAGTGTGTGCAGCACCAGCATCCAGCCTGTGATCCCTATTCCAGCTTCCTCCTGCTCAAAATGCTCACACTTTCTTCCTTACAACACATCAAGACTATTTCACTTTGGCCAAAATATACATCCTGAAAATAAAGAGAATTTTGTTATAGGAAACATGCATGTTTTCTTAAATTCTGGGTTTATTTTCCCCAGATTTCCAATTCACTGATGAGTGATCTAACCTGCTGTAATGAGAATATTGCTCACTTCCCACAAAGTATCTGTCCATTAACTCTCCTGGGAACCGTTAGACTAGCATTAAAGATTTTGACATTCACGACACGTATTCTACTTGATTCTATTGCCTTGCCAGACCTCTGTACACCAACTTAATTGTTTATTTGTCGGGGCCTGTCAGGTTTTCTATTTCCACACTCCCACCTCAGTACGGGTATTCTGTTACATGATAGGAAAATGTAAAGATTATCACATGCCACAACATCATTTATTTGCTCTATCAAACAGCAACTATTGATTGACTGATTTTTTTTTCGGTAGCAAACCTGTAACGTATCACAAAATTGCTTTGTTCTATTTAAAAACTACACCCTAGAAATTCAAATAAAAGATTTCAAATACTGCTGCTTTGCTGCTACCTTTTCAAGCGAAAAAAATCAACACTATAGCAACAAAAACTAGATATCTAGAACAAAGAGAAAAGGAAATAACATGAGAGAAAAATCACAGACAAAAGCGAAAAATAGTTTATATTACAAGTCAAGCAGTCCCTGGGAGTATTGTGAAGGTTTCCGAATAGATGAAGCATTTTCAGTAATTATTATGAATCAAATACAGGCAACTTTGGGTTCAACACAAAAATGTCAAGATTTTTAAAATGACAATCTAAACTTTTTTTTTCCCATTAAACACAGTGCAGCCTATTTCCTTCCCCTTCAGTGATTCAGATGGGTATTTTCTGTAGATGAGCCAGGGATCATCAGAAAACCAATATCATTCTTGAAACTACCTTCTTCAAAACTGAATTAACAGGAGCAGGTCAGATGGAGTTCAAAGACTTGCCATTCTTGGACAGTTTCAAATTTCCCTGTAAGCCCCACAATAAGGCTTAAAGCCGACCCTGCTGAGGCCTCAGGAGTCTACTTCTCCTTCAATTCTCTTTTCATGCATTTTTGGCAATTAATCAGTGCTGAGGCCGTGGGGCTCCTTCCTGATACTTCCAATGGAGGTGGTGATGCAGTCCAGGGAGGCAAAGGCCTAAGGTCTGTAGAAACCCCAAACCAACAGAAAAAAAAAAAAAAAAGGAGGGTTGCAGAACAGGGAGAGATTAGATGGATAGGGAGGATAGATAGGCAGAGAAGGCAGAGGTTAAATCAAGACTCTCCTGGCCTGGGAAGAATCCATGGGTTTTAATTTACCAAACTCCTTGTCCACCTTCTAGGGAAATGCCCTGGTTTCTTCAATGTCCAGGCTGCACCTTTGTTAAGTTTGGTTCCTCTCTGAAAGAAAGCAAAACACAGAATTAAATTCCATGGTAAAATGGAAATCTGAAAGCAGCATTTGCTAAACTCCACCTCTTTCCCTTACCTTATTTTTTTTTCCCCCAAAGGATGTAAATTAAGACTGCAACACCAGTCCTTTAAGCTGTAATCCAGATCAGCCTTTGGCTTCCTCATATGGAAGTAAACTGGCAAATTTGTTTCTAGTTGGCATCTGACTAGTTAATGGTGACTGCATTACAAAACAGAATGCTGAACTAATTTTTGCAAACTGAGTCTATCAAAAAAGGGCAACAAAATCTCTTGTCAAGAGTCTGATTATATGACTCCATTAAGAAGATTTTTTAAATCAATACATGGTACGCAGTCCACATAATTCAATTTGAGATTTTTTTTACTAGATTATATCTTGACAAGACTGCCTTATAGGTCATTTTAAACTCAATTTTTATCTGTCCAAATAATGAATTCTAGAAGGTTAAGAGATTAGCACTTCAGAGTATTTGTATTGCAATCAAAGCTTTCCTGAGAGGAGGCAAGTATCTGTCTGGTACAATTGTCAAAATCTTGCCTGGAATATTATATAGACAAACAAACAAACAAAAAAAACAAAAAAGCACCCAAGAATTAGTATGTTGCTGCCTTCTCTAGCAAGATAAAATAAAACACATGCAAAGTGCTAGAAAAAATCTAGGTAGTTGCTGCTATTAATGAAAAAGCTTCCCCCCATATACCTGAAGGAACACCAAAAATCTCACAACTGCTGCCTTAACATACAACTATAAACTATGGACGATGTAAATCTGCAAGATTTAAAATACAATTAGTTACCTTATTTCCCACATGCAGTTCTTGATTCTTCCTTCTTTTCAGTCATAAATTACTGCTACCTAGAATCCTCAGAGGGATTTCATTCTTTTTATGCATGTGCAAACCAAGATCCCTCTTCTACTCTGCATTTTTGTTTTCAGCTTCCATGGAGAGAAGTACGTGCAAATCATAGCATTTTTCTCCTCCCTGACTTGCACTTCCATGTCTAGAAAATAAGGCAGGAAAGAAAATTAAGAGGTAGTCTGACCCGTTTTCTGGCCAGAAGGGAGGATCCAATTATATCTATGTCACTTCAGACAGACTTCTGTCTCACTTAGTCTTCGATAACTGTCAGCAGCAGAAATGCCACCCTTTCCCCAGCCAATCTAGTCCAAGGCCTGCCCGTCTTTTACTAGAGGAAATCTTTTCTTCCCTCTAAGCCATGGAAACCCATTATATTGTGTCTTCATTCGCACGCAGAGGGAGAATTGATCACCCTTTCACTGCAGCAGTGCTTTGCTTCCTGACAGATTGCTGTGTCTCTTAGTTTCAGTAATCTGTACTCAACTACTCACTTCTTTCAACTCCTCCTACTGTTTTCCAGACCCCATCATCTCCCAGACGAAGATCCAACCCCAAATACCTACAGGAGCTCAGAGAAAAGGATCATTGTACATCTGCAAGCAAGCTGGACGAAGAATCCAAAAGAGAGTGCATTCATGCTTGCACTGGAAAAAAAAGAAAGAAATAGGGTTATAATCCCTGCATTGCACTCACTGCAAAACCCATGCTGCAAGAAGGCTCTTTGCTCATGCCAGCTGACAAAGGCTTGCTTTGCCATTAAGCTCATTACTGTGTCCAGAAGGCCTATTTTCCCACTGCCTGATGGTTGCATGTGATCTGCTTACATTTTCTGTATGATGAATGGGTAACTGTGATTATAGAGAAGGAAGATAATTAAAAGTAACATAAAGCCAAACAGACAGAGATAAGTGAATATTAAAGCATCTGAGCTGGCCAGGTGCCTGAAGATACCACTGAAAAGGTCTTCCAGTAAAATCCAAAGCACCACTTTGACATATTATAGGATCTTTGAGCCTTCTGGCAATAAGGGCTGCTAGTACAGAAACAGCGTAAACCAGAAGACAACAGGAGTAATTATGTAGCAGAATGATTAAACAGCATGCAGCCATAATGCTGCTTCTCAGCTATTATATGGGAGTAAGTCACAATTTCAATATTCAAAAAAGTCAATTAGGGAGAAAAGAAGATTGGAGAAAAACTGAATTCTTACAATCAAGTGATAAATCAGTCGTAAGTAATTGCAGAAATCATTGCAGCTCACCATGTTTTGATAACACTGACTACTCCACACAGATGGAAGAAAAACTGTTTAGTTCCTCAGTATACAAAAGACTCCACTGAGCATCCTTAGAGAAATTGTTGCTGCCTGATAAATTGCTACTGCCTGATTGGAAGAATATCCAGCATCACCAAAATCAAGAACCTTGTTTTGAAGTCTTTTCTGATTTTCATAGCAACAGAGCTGATTTCAGTTCACAAATCCCCAGCAAACTCGTTAACTCTTAACTACGTATGGACAATTTGTTTCTAGTTTTCCCTCTTTTATGCTTTTCATCTCTCTCATCTCCAATAAAAAAGAATGTAGATATCAATTCCCAGAGTGATCCTAGCCCAGGTCATTCTTGGACTTCTGCTGCTTCTCTCCTTGACTATAGAAGACAGAAATTTAAAGGGAAAAACATTAGTAAGCTATGTGAGAAGTTTTGAGATGGTTCCTAGACCCTTCTCTCATAAAGCCTCATTCATTACAGTAGGATATATAGGCTTCAACACTGGTTTTACACACTTAGGTCATTGTGGGGAAGGGTTGTGTCCCCTCTCATTCCATCTCATCACTCCTTTCTCTCTTGCTGCTGGACTCAGACAACTTCTGCCTGACATGGGTCCTCCAGACAGGTAGTCACCTCTTGTTTTGCAGAACACCAGATATGAAAAGTCAACTGCTTTTCTCCAGCCACTTAGTCTGACTCGAAAAGATGATATTCACTCTTCAATGAAGCAGCAGGTTCAGACCATGCCCATTCCAGTCCCTTCTTTGGGCTGCCACCAGATGCTGTCAAGTCTAGGCTATCCCCACCATTGCTTTTAGAGCAGGTTCTCATCCAGCTTTGTTGCAGCCTACCAATTGCACGTTTGGGTAAAGACTATAAGCTCATGACTATCAGCCATGCTGAAAACCAGCCCCCCAAAAGTAGTCATTTTTTGCTATACTTTCACTCAGTTCTAGATCTGACAGACCAAAGCTGAGGGAAAAAAAAAAGAAAGAACTGATCTTGGCAAAACTTGAAGGGGAAAAAATAGAATTGCTAACAGAAACGTCCTATGTCAGATTGAACGATACTGTGGTATTGTAATATACATTAGAGAGTTCTCCTTTCTGTCCCCCTCTTGCTCGTTCAAGTGGGGTTATTCTAGGTCTCAAAACAAAAGCCTTCCTAAAGCTTTTGCATTTTTTTTCCTGGTAGCTCTTTTCCTCCTCCCTTCTGTTCACAAAAAAAAGCTTTTGAAATGCAGAAAAGGAAATTTGACATGATCAGATACCTACCTAACATATGTCAGAGAGAGAGAGAAAAAAGAAAACTCCACATCATAAAACTACAACATCTAGATATAGGGTCATACGTGCTCTCTTTTTTGAATGTGTAATATTGGAAACCTTATCTGATATGCTTGGTTCTTTGCAACTCCCTTCCAAGTGTGTGCCCCAGGATAGAGTGCCTTCCTTTTCTCATTCAGAAATGCTTTCCACAGAAATGTGGAAGATTGGACTGGACTAAGAGCATCAGATGTGAGGACTGGTATGAAAGATAAGCAGCAAGAATTTGGTCTTGGCTGCAGGAAGAACCTAACTACATGTTGAAACAAAATACTTTCCTTATTCTCTAATTTTCTATGCAGGTATCCATTCTATAATTAAAAATAATTATTTTGACACCAAATTATCCATGAGTCTGCAGTGTGCCCTCGTGGCCAAGAAGGCCAATGGGATCCTGGCCTGCATCAGGAGGAGCGTTGCCAGCAGGTCGAGGG
>JAUBOD010000290.1:3099760-3112603 GCA_032353885.1 Nothura maculosa | reverse complement strand
TGGAGTCTCCTTCTCTGGAGGTCTTCAAAACCCGCCTGGATGCCGCCCTGTGCCACCTGCTCTAGGTGTGCCTGCTGCAGCAGGAAGGTTGCACCAGATGATCTCTAGACGTCCCTTCCAACCTTGAAGATTCTGTGATTCTATGATTCTATGATAATTATTTTAAAACATATTTTTATTCTGGGATTTTGTATCTCTATTTCCTGTAAGTAGAGTAAATTTTATACCCTCAACTATTAAATAAAATCTATTTTCATGAGATGGGATATAAACAAATTCCAGCATGGATTTAGCTGTGCTATAATTGTTCTGCTTCTCAGTATGCTTCTGCAAAAAGCAAGCAGTAGCCATTATCACAGTGCCATCCTTTCTAATTTTCTTATTGCTCAAACTTCAAAATGGGATACAATTAATTAACATGGGCTTATATTCATTATGTTTTTAGACCTATAAGTTATTGACAGCCACTTGACAGTAGTTATTCATGCTATTGGCATCTTTTCATAGCTGAAAACTCTCTATAGAAGAGAATGTCTGAGGATATGCCAGCAGTGTATGAGTGGAAGGTTTGTGATGGTGGGAGGAAGACATAGATGTTGCACTTGTGTAGACTGGGAAAGCAGGTGCTGCAGGATGCTGAGCTCAGGGTGCTTTCAGCATTCCTACTGTTTTCATCGGTAAGGCTTCAAATGGGTCAGTGTTTTAAATCCTTACCTTAAAATATTAAGGCATCCCATCTCCCTTCAGGGTGGAAGTGTGACACGTCAGGCAGTCATAGAGCACACGCACACAGGTGAAAGAGCAATTTGACCCACCTAATCTGGATGTGTGTGAATAGAGAGGTTGAAAATCATGTGAATCTTAGAACTTCCAATAATAGGAGCATATACCCCAAATCAGTTAATATGTCAGTTAAGTAATAAATATAATGTTAAACTTCAGTATCAGCATCCAACAGATCCAACAGACAAGGCAGGTATATGATAGACAGAGGTTAGAGGTTATGACACTAGGAGAAAGCTAGTAGTGACAACATTCACTTAGAATGACCATCAGCAAAATTAAACAGTAACAAACGGACTATCAAGGGACTTTTGAGAGAAAAATTAGTCACCTTGGAGAGAAAAAATAAAAAAAAAAGAAAGGATGAAAATTTGTGATTGTGGGGAAAGACTGGAGTGGGAGAACTGTAGCAGAACAATAGACAGAACCTGGTTAGAAATTTAGAAATTCACAGGTGTTTATTAACATTTTGTTACAGTCTAGTATTGTGGTTTATATGCTAAATTGCTGTCATTGATCTTCAACACACATTTCAACGACCACTAATTCATTAATTTTTGTTAATAAAATGCAATTGTCTTTGATCTTGATTCAATTTAAGCATGTGACTTGATCAGCACTTTCACTACAGTATTAGGTAAAATAACTGACATACTAAGTAGTGAGAAATGAAGGAAGCAGAAAAATAAATGACCAAGAGGAAATATTTTCTGCTCACCTGAAGGTGTTAAAGCCCCCACCATATGTTCATATATTGTTGAGAGCTACTAAGCTGAGGGAAGTAGCATTTTTTTTTCTTCTGCTTAGCCAAGGCCAAAGAGAGGATTCAAACGAGTGAGGATTAAAGCATTTCCCCTCAGAGAAAAGTGTTCCTCTTAATTACATGACCAATACGTCACTCTCCCAAAATTTTGCTTCTTCCTCTCCCATGGTATTGCACCCATGGCTGTATTGCATCGTTTGTATATTGCACCCATTTGTGCAATAAATTTAAAGGAGGTGACCACAGACGAAAGGTAATACAATTATGGGATGCTCCTGCTTCACAGTCACTGGTGCATCCCCAGAAGTCATCACTGCAAATACTACTACTTGTCAGTTCAGACGAAGACACCTGTTTTTTGGGTACAACTTATGAGAGTCTGCAACAAAAAAAACAGCAAGTAAATGCACATAAAAATATATTTAATGCTAAATTAGGCTACTAACATTTGAAAGAACAGGTTTAAAAGCTTTAAGTTTTAACCACTGCCCTGTATCATTTATCATGTACACGCTGGGAAACATAGCAAGCACATTTTGTATCTTTCCCAAACAGCTCTTCATGTGTTGGGGTATATTTCCTTTCTATCATGTTAAAATCTCAGTTTACTCCTCTTTTTTTCTTTCTCCCTTGAAAAATGTCAAAGTCTTCTTTTAAATTCATGATAGTGCTCCCAAAGATACTGCATACCCCAAAACTGACCTCAATATCTCCCTCCAAGGTAGGGAGGCAAACTTATCTCTAGTGATCTTGCTCTATTTTGCAACATGCCAGAGCAGTCAGTTGGGGCAGTAAGTTAGAGAATGATGCAGTTCCCATAGTAACTTATTTCCCCTACTCATTAGATTAACACATTTCAGATCAAAGGTAGACATGAAAATACCTAAGAAAATATAACGCAAGACATTACCTAAATGAAATCTAAATCCACCATATTGTCTCAAAAGGCATTACCTGATAATGAAACTTGCACATCTATAGCTGCAGTGATCTTTAGGCTGTCCTGACTCAAAGTCATCAAAAATCTTCAATTTGGATAGTTTGTCTTGTTGCTAGCTCACAGACAGTTGCTTTAGCATCGAACCAAGTGGGAATACCCCAACGTCAGATTAGAGCTGCAATAAGGCAGAGAAGTTTGCTGTCTCTGTGATCAATGTTTTCAGTATATTTAACACTGGGATAACATTTGCAACTTTGCTACGAAGGTCTAATCTCACTTCTAGCAGAGGTAAATCTCTTATCAATTTTATCTTCCTCAAATTCAATTTCATTTCCAGTACTTCAGCATAAGCTGACTTAATGGAAGTTCAAGCCCAAGAAATGAATCCATGCACCATCTCCATGTGCCTTCACAACATGCAAATCCTCCAGGCTGCCTGTGCACCATTATCGAACCTTTGGTATGGACAGGAAAATCTGAAAGACACAGGATACATCTCATTTTTTCTCATGTTCTCTTTGGGTCTTCATACACATTTTGCTTCATTTTTGCAGCCTCAGCGAGCCATTTCTTTCAATTTCTCATCATTTATCCCTCTAGGCTGACTTAAAGGTTCTCACAAAGGGAGATTAATGGCATAATAACCCTAAAAATAAACCTAAATATAATAACATAATTATATTATGTGTGCATATACACCTCTTTGATGTGCTTGGTTTCTGAAAACCTGCAGTTATTCTGGATGGGCTTGTAAATGCTACTATAATGGTAGTGGTAGTGAACTTGTTAAAGGTCTTCTTCCCAATAGTTTGCCAAGATGCAAGTAACACCTATTTACACCTAACAACATAATCCTGGAACTGACTCTTGTTGACATTTTCATGTTAGCATGCTCTGTCTCCTGCATATTTCTATCCGAGAAATAGGATTTTCCTGATGACAGGCTGCAATTTCACTAACCTGTTACAACTACCAGGAACTGAACTTTGTTCTTTTTATTTATTTTACTTATTTTTTTAACCTCCTTGTCAAAATTCACATTTATCAAATGTGCAGCCTTGGTATGCCAGCTCTTTGTATGATGATCTTGCCCATCTTTTCCTCAGTACACTCCCTCACAAAGTACAACTTACTCTTAGGGAAAATTAATTCTCAGATCAGAGAGTTGCCCTAAAGTTCTGCTAAAAAAAATCGTGAAAGGTGTAGTGTTTATTCAGAACTTAAAAGATTTGATTTTTTCCATAGTTTCCAATTTTGAAGTAGATGTAACTCATGTTGCTAAGTGAGGCGGGGAAAAATAACCTGATTAGATTCTCTCACGTCAGGTATTGTAAAATCTTTCCACAACAGCTTAGCAGTATTGGCTCATTTCAATCTTTTTCTTCATTTTCTTTTGTCTTGTAGGGTCTCTGACTATCCTCTCCCTATTTACTTTACTCTTACAAACATCCTTGAAAGCTACGACCGACTGGATTATTGGAAAACAACTCACATTGTCTCCACTGTGCAGGATGGTGTGTGGTTGGTCTTTGCTTTTATACTGAAAATTGTAGAAGTTCTCAGTCACCTGGGGGAAGAGGTGATTTGGTCCTAGTTTCCAAGTAAACTGTAGATGAAAGAGACTTTGCCTGGTTTGTTGTGCTATAACCTCAGGCTAGAGCTTTAAAATATATATGGTTTTGGTCTTTGAAAACATAACCTTTTCCTGTCACTTACATTCCTCTACACTTCATATTTCTTTAGAAACATATGAAGAATACAAACACTGCGACACACTGGAAATGCCAACCAGGAAGTAGTACATTTTGAGTGATAAAATAAAAACAATAACGTTGTAAATTAACCCCAAAATAGTTTCAGTATTCTTTTGTAGTAGCCTGTTAAAGTTTTAAACCAGGGAGTGGAATTCCAAATGCTAACGCTGGCCATGAATTTCATATATAACTTCTACTTAGTACCTGTAACACCCTGTGGTTTTCACAAGAAAATACATTCCCGTCACAGCACTACGCAATGGGTCATTGCTCTCAGGGATTCATCTTCTTGCTTCTTTTGTTGGCAGAGGAGAACATCTGAAGCTGCCTTGTTTCTCCTGGGAAAAGCTGAGTAGCCTGAGCTCCAGGGCCAGGAATTCCTAGTCTAGGTTGCAATACAGGGAGCTCCAGCTTCAACCTAAGCATTGGTTTGCTTGGGAAATCCTCTTTCTCAGAAACATGGTAGGAAGGAAGGGATAAAGTGCATCTGTGATCCCCAAGTACCTTGGCAATACTGAACAAGAAAGGCTTTATTTTTCTCCTCTCGACTCTGAAATATTGCTTTTCTCATTTTAAGTATCAGCAAGTAAGAGATACAAGCTTCTTCCTATAAGAGAATCTATAAGAATAACTGTTTTTTAATCTGTTTCCACAAAAGGAGCCAGATAGCAATTAGAAAGTAGTCGGATCTTTGAGAATAATCTTGTAATTCTCCCTGGTTTAACACTTTGGAAGCTACTGCTCTGCCCCTTGATCAGCCTAACCATCATGCACATCTGCAACTGCACGGTGGTGGGTAACCTTGCAGGCAGAAAGTAACCCAAGGCACTGACTTTCAAGTATAACTATGTTCTGGGACACCATGATTCACCACAGGGAGGTGAATTTCCTTTTATATATATATATATATATTATATATATATATATATTTAATTATTTTTACAGGCTAAGAGTAGCCTTCCCCTGTTTTTCTAGGGTACCAAATCTCTGTCCCGTCTTCTTCACCTCCATATCGCTGCAAATGCAGAGGAAACTCCAGCTAAACTCTCCTTCTAAATATCTCTTGCTGCTTTCCAGCACCATCAGCTACAGCACAAGCACTTTTCAATTGTGCAAGTCAAGTGAAATTTACAGTCAATAGGAGCAATGTTCCAGGTGAGGACTACGCTGCAAGTGGATTCCATGGCTCAGCAATGGCATGGCCAAAAGATTTACATAGTGCCTAACTTTTGTCAGTGGTTCATGCTTAATAGAGCTTTGCTTCAAAGAGCCCTCAGTCCCCCAAGTTCCTCATTTTTATCCTACATTTAATTTCGTACAGTTTCTGAGCAATAAACAGCATATGGGGGTTTGTTTTGATTTTTTTACCCATGTGATTTCTTTTTTTCCTTTTTCAGTAGACATTATTCCAGCTGCTCCCAGTAGTTAAACCTGTCACTGATTAAAATGTCATGCTCTGGCACGAGGTGTTCACACTCCCCTCCAGGGATCCATCTACAATCAATAAATCGTGCAGAGCACAGATTACCAGAGGTGCCACCCAGCCACCTTGGTCCAAGCTGTAGCTCTCTCGCACTGGCAGCCTTCCCAGCAGCTCTGCACACGACAGACCCAGCACAATCCAGTGCAGAAGCAGTTTATTGGCAAAGATGTGCCGTGTCGAACACGTAGCAGACGGCTGCCCTAACACATCCTGACAAGGAAGCTCTGATTGAGCTTGACATCTACACCGTATGCAACTCTCCAACTTGCACACAAGTCCTTGGGGAGGGCGTCAGAGACCTGCTCCCCACTACAGATGCAGGCTAACAAGCCAGGAGTTTGCCAGCACTGCTGCTCCCTTGTTAATATAAACAGCAGCAACTTGCTTGAATGAGGAAGGCACAAAGTGACCTTGGCTGCCTGGCAGTTAGCGGTCTTAAATCCATCGACAAGCACAGCACAATAGCTTACAAGTCACAGGCTGGCTTTTAAAAAGAGCCAGAACAAAATCGTTACCTCCCCACAAAATATCTCAATTCAGCCTGCAGCTTGGGCTATTACGTGTTTCCTCCCGGCCCTTCTGTGGCAATTGCTCCTGCTGCTTAATGCCCGAGGCCTGTGTCAAGGGCACAGCGAGGGCCCCGGAGGCGCCCGCGAGGTCTGGGAGGAGGCTGCACAATAAGGATCTCAGCGGTGCCCCTCGAACATCCCTGCGCCCGCTGCCCAGCTGAATGCATCAGCTCCCCTGATGCTGCCAAGCCCTGCTTAGCCAAACGGCTCAGCAAGCTGCTGCTCTTGTAAGGGAACACGCGCAGTGCAAGGGAGCTATCCCGTGGGTTGGGCAGAGAGATGCCGGGGACTTCAGCAAGGCAAAGGCAGCATGAGAGCAGGTGCTGCTTCTGGGAGTTCACTTTGGTTTAATCTTCCCACCTATGTGGAGAATTGCTCCCCAAGCGTCTTTGCAAAGGGATGAAGCCACCCTGGGAGAATATATTCCCAGTGAACTTTCAGTCAAAGATTCACTTCAAAGAAGCCAGGAGGATTTCTAAGGAAAATACCATAGTCCCAGATAACTGCTTATTAAACAGAACTTGAGCTGGTGCAAGTCATTTCAGGCATGACAGCGCTTAAGACTCAAGGATGTCCTGGACTTTTTGTCTTTGCTGTATTTCTGCTTCACTCTATTTCTGATAACCAGCTCTATAAAGCTTACCTCTTAAGTTACCAGCTGGTTTCCATCTTTGTCTCCTAGCACTCTTGATGTAGTATTATGTATCCTGAGGTTTTGTCGTCTGTATATTTCTTCTCCAAACATCCTAACTTCTCAACAATCTTTCTAGATTAGACTGTTCTTCCCAGAATAGCACAGATCAGCTCTATCAACTGATATCAGGCTTCCCTTTAAACTGTAGTTTAGGATTTTTAATCTGTAAATCAACAGTACACAATATTACAGCTTCTAATACTGCATGTTTTGGTAATTGTAATTAAATGTTGTAATATTGCATGTTGTGTAGTAATTAAATGTTGTAATATCGCATGTTCTAATCTAATATTGCATGTTGAGGTACTTCCTCATGTGTTTCCCCAAAATGCTCTCTCAGGTTGGAAATTATGTGTTAGCCTATAAAATGTCTTGCACTAGGGACTCCAACCTGTTCACATTGCTGAAGAGGTCTTTAGCCTCTACCCGCCACAGAAAAATGAAGTATTCTTCTTCTCTGACCTTCCTGACATAACAGCTACCACCATGAACTTCTGTCGTCACAGTTTTCAGGGTCAATTGTACAGCTGGTAACACATGCTATCATATTTTGAATTCATCTTCCTTTTAGCATCATGAAAAATAAGTTTGATTCAGGCTACAGCTACTACCAACAGAAAGGGTCATCTAGACAGTACTTTAACTTGAAGTTATCCCGGTCAATTCCAACACACAATACCATATAAAAAGTCTCTGATCTAATTCTAAATACCTATACAGGAACTAATTTTGGTCGAGTATCTGACTGCACTTTTTTGCTTAATTTAGCTTGGATTTAGGTGAATAAGGAAAAGTGGAGAGGCAGGCAAGCACCAGGAAAACCACAATCTTGGGCAAAATAGCTATCAATTTCCTTTCATTACTATTCACATGGTGTTGATACACAAAGTAATATCATATACTGAAGCATACAATTCACACATAGCAAGCTGAGATCTGCTGTACAAAGTCATCTATTTTTACCCTTCTGCTGCATCTCAAGTGACAATCACATTATAAAGAAAATCTCTGGGAGCTCTGTGAACAAGTGCACTAAATATACAGTAATGTATCATTTCATTTCCAGTCCCATCATACCAGCACTATTGTACTCAAGGTTTCTCATCATAATGAAACTGTGCATTTTTAGAAATGTGCAAATATATTGCTGTTCATGGGCTCCTGGCTTAATATATCATACATAAGAATACATATTAACATTACATGTTAATGTTCAGCTTCAAAGCAGAAAATTCCTTTATCTAAAATGTATCTTGGTAAAGCTCAGAGCGGGGAAAAAAAAACAACTTAGAAAAAATCTTTAGATTGTCACTTGGCCAGGAGTGTAGTACACTCTAAAACAAAAGATAGGAAACATCTAATTCTTCACAACCCTGGTTTCATCCATCACCAGAAAGACTAAGTGATCCCAAAAGCACTTATTTTGCCTTTACCTCCTTGTAGTTTGCCACAATTCGGCTTTTGCAAAGAATCCTTGAGGAATCCACCCGGGACATAAGGGATATATACTCTGAAATAAGAAACTCTTTTTGGTTTTAAGTGCTTGAAAACTTTGCTTCTTGCTAAGTAAATCTGAATGTGTGTTTAAACAGGCTACTGAAGACTAATTTCCCTAAGATTAGTTTCATGACTTCTTTATCCAAGTGTATAGCATACATATGCAAACTGTGGCTGGAGGTTTCAGCAGCCCATTCACAACGTTACGTTAGACTGAATTTGATGCCAGACAGGCTACGGTTTGTGTCCCCTGATACACTATGAACCATCCAAATTAACATCTAAAAAGTCAGATCATTCTTCTTTTTGTCCCTCTAACCCTTAATCAAAATCCAACAATGAAAAAAAAAGAAAAAAGCAATAAGAAAGAAAACATTTCTTTGGAAATTGAGGAGAGCTGTAGTAGATTCCACACTGGGAGCTGCCCCTTGACTATGTGACTGGGAAGCCAAAGGAATCCATTTCCACTGTTGGCTCTGCCACCAGCCTTCTGGATGACATGGGACACACACCTCTCATTCAGGTTGTCCAAACAACATAAAAGTTAAGTACTTTTCAAGAGAACTGATTTTCATTAGTTCTCAAAACAGCCCCTGTTTCAGCATGTGTAAAAGTGAGCTCATATCATTTCCCTGGCTGAAAAGAGCTACCAGCCTAAACTCAAAGGAACTTGAGGTACTCACTATAATAGTGGCTACTATATAACTTAAAAGAGAAAAAAAATCCACTGTCTCTCAGATTGTCTTTCTAGGGTCAATGCACTACATTTGAGAAGCCCAGCTGCCAACTGCTACTGCCCAAACTGGTATTTAAGCCTGTACTTCCTTGTGAGCCTGGACTTGCCTTCTGCTAGAGAGCACTCTGCAAAGTTGCTATCTGAGGCTCGTGCAGAAAGGTTATGGAGTTGTCATTGCTCCAAATCAACTCTTGCCCCATCTGCTTCCCTAGCAGATGCTCCCCTAGCATTTCCTGACTCCCTCCAGCTAAGGAAATTGATCTGCTGCCGAAGGGATGGGGAAGGAGGAAGCAGAATTGGAGCCATTCCAAGCCCATAAGTACCGAACAGGCCCTCTTGAACAAACCTGTTTTGAACAGGGCACAGATCACTGGCAATGAGGAAATTTTTGCATGCCTGCACTGTCCCTGTGGAAGTGCCAAGCATGATTCTGACTCCTCTGGTTCCTGGACAGGGTAGCACTGGTATGTGACTAAGTGGGAAGGAATAGTCGTTTCCTGTCACTTGAGAACAGAGTTAATATGTGGCTTACAAAGGAGTTCGAGACATTTTGATAAGCTCTAATACCCTAATGACTTTAACAGATGCCATAAGCGTGCCCGTAGGGAAAAAAGGAAGGGGAAGAAATTCAGAGACAGACATGATCAGTGGTAAAGAAGGGAAAATTAGGTAGAAGCAACTAATTTATTAGAACTGGAAATGAAGAACAGAGAAGAATTTGAATTATGAAATTAAACATTTTTACTATAGTCAGGAGATCAAACATGCCTTTCAAATATGGGTGAATTTCTAAATGCAGAGGTTTAACACAGAGGTTTAAATAGTGATGAGCACAAAAAGAAAGCTCAGAATAGAACCAAGGCTCTGAACTCTCCTGAGTGTTGGACCTCCCAACACTCACTGAAAAGCTCTGATGAATGAGATCCTGATGATGGCCTGATAAAGCCAAGAGATCAGTTGAGGTATAAGACAAGTAGGCAGTAGCAGCAGAAAGAATTTGATCATCTCACCAAACGTCTTTCTTACAAACCTGAAGATCTGTGCCTGTAATTCTCCACATTGTCATTAAATAATGTAATCCTCCCTTGCTATACTGAACCAGGAGTCCAGACATAGTATTTAATTAGTATCTCAATTAACAGTTAAATGTTTGCTCATCAAATTCAGTAAAGATCAAGTAGCTGAATTTTGAGACAAGTGGCTGTGTCATCATTGATTTCCCAGGGGGCGGTTTATTTGAAGGTTAGCAATTCAAGCAGAGGGTTCTAAAAAAGCAATTAATCAGTATAAATACTTTTGGCCGCAGACATTATCCCTGCAAGGAAGTGCCCAATCCATTTGATCTTAATGAACTAAAATGTATTTCATGCATCAAAGCAACAGAACAGTCCTAAGCTGCAATAACCAAGTTCAGAGAGGTCATATCCCTCTAAACAGTGTTTTGTATTGAACTGTAAAAAATTAGCCAATGTTTCATTTAAAAAAAAAAAAAAACACGAAAAACAAAATAAGCCCCACCTGCATCAGAAGATGAAGGTGAAAAAGAGGAATAAGTTATGGAATTTCATCCTAAGACAAATACTATTCTGGTTAAAAATATATACTTTTCAAATGAAGATCTTAGATTTTCCTGATCATTTTTAAAATCACCAGTAGTCAGTCTATCTTGTGAATAAGACTTCTCTGCCTTGTCTGCAAGTGCAGAAAAGAGCACTGAAGAACCCAGATGTAGAAGGAGATAATCCTGACTTCAGACAAACTCTTCTCTTTCATGCACGCTACCCAGTCTGCCATTTACCAGGTGTCTGTATTGTTCCAGTGATTTTAAATCATTGGAAAACTGTCAGTAAGCTTTGGGAAAATGAACCAAGAAACTCTCTATTTCTATCATACACAAACACTCTCCTACCATCAGGGATTTTGAGGTGTGGTAGAAGGCCGACAAGCTCTGAGCTTATCAGTTTACCAGGTAACTCTCTGTACGATCTGGGGTAGGTTATCTCTGTAGTCTGGTGCAAAAGAAAATCAGATCTTATGGTGTGTTTATGGTTAAACACCTTAGAGTAAACCCAAGCAAACTGTATTAGTTCAATTTCTCTTCATCAGATATATAATCCTGTAAAGAGACAAAAATCATTTCACTAGCTCCATGAACATATGCTCATTTGCAATGACAGATTTAATCCATGTATTGTGGACAGTTCTAAATTAACTCTTTCATTAAATTGCTCAGCTGCCAATCTAGCCAATCTACAGTCTCCATTTGCCATTTTATCTTATTTACTGTCAGAGAACTTATCTGTTACTGGCAGACGTTGTTTAGCTGTCTGCAAATGGACAACTAAATGTATTGCAAAGTTCTTTCAAAGTCTTTTACTCAGGCTTTTCCCAATTACACAAGAGGTTTGAAATCAGCAATCAAATTCAAGATGAACACACTCTGAACTAATGAAATTGAACTAAAACAGCTTGGCACCATCTGTAATGATGATGGGAAATAGGGCTACACAAATAATTGATTTCTCAGCTGGGTTGCTAACTTAAAAAAACTGCCCTAATTAGGATAATTATTGTTTTGACTTTTTCCTTCTTTGTTTTAAAGAAAGACAAAAGGTTATCTTTGTTTGTCCTGAAATAAGCAACTCTGCTGCCACGTTGATGTTTTAACCCAAAACAATGTGCTGAGAACAATATGAGCACCATTCACAAAAGAAAGGGAGCGGAAGAGATTGCTGTACAATGTCCCAGGGTTTGGTGCACTCACTGGAAATGCAGGAGCCCCTTTGCCTTGGGCAGCACAATGGGGATGCGGATTCACATCCCCCTTGGCAGGGGAGTAGCAGTTACAAATGCTGCTCTGTCCTGACAGGGGACATAGGACCCAGTTTTGCTAGCACAGCCCCAGGGAGGAGGATTGCTTTGGCATCCAGTGTTTCAGTGCACTATGCTGTCCTGCTTGACTCACAAATGTCTGACTGGGGCTGTGTGAGCAAGGCTGACTCGTACAACCATTACCAGTTGCCATTGGCATGAACAGAGAGAGGGGTAACTTCTTTCCAGCATGAAAAGCAGCACACAAGGGGTTTGAACAACTTCATACAGCATAGCACAGATCTCAAAATCTTTCTTTTTTTCCATTGTTCCAGTAATTTAAGAGTCATAGATTCATGAGTCAATTCCCCAAGTGTTCAGACAATCCAGGTCAAGGTTACCATTGAATCATAAGCACCACGGAATATCTTGCTTTACTTCTCATGCAGTGTCTTTCTTTCCTACTGTTCCTTGTAAGGTTGCAGGTGGGCCTCCCAGCAGCTTAACTTCCCCTCCTCTCTGTGTATAGAAATTGTTCTCCATTTCTCACTCCCATGCTCAGTGCACAAACATAAAAGCTCCTTCAAAATTGACAGATTCACAAACACTTGGGCATCATGATGTGGCTATCTTAGGTAGAGCTTGAAAACAAAATGATTGGGGGAATAAAAGAGGGTGAAGTGTTCACAGAATCATTAAGGTTGGAAGGGACCTCTAGGGATCATCTAGTCCAACTCCCTGCTCCAGCAGGGACATCCAGAGCACGGGGCACAGGGCGGCATCCAGGCGGGTTTGGAAGATCTCCAGAGAAGG
>JAUBOD010000290.1:3080717-3099660 GCA_032353885.1 Nothura maculosa | reverse complement strand
TGGAAGATCTCCAGAGAAGGAGACTCCACAACCTCCCTGGGCAGCCTGTGCCAGGGCTCTGTCATCCTCACAGTGAAGAAGTTCCTCCTCACACAGAGATGGAACTGTCTGTGTTTGAACTTGTACCCATTGCCCCTGTCCTATCAGTGGCAACAATGAGAAGATCTTGGCCCCTTCCTCCCTACATTCCCCCTTCATGAACTAATACATATTAATCAGATTCCTTCTCAGCCCAACTCAGTCTCTCCTCATACAAGAGATGCTCCAGTCCCCTTGTTACTCCCCGCTGCACCCTATCTAGAAGCAACTCATCCCTCTTGTACTGAGGAGCCCAGAATTGCACCCAATACTCCAGTTGGGGTGTTCCCCACACTGTTCCTATCCTCCTTATTTACCCTCAGCTACTGTCTGAAAAGTGCCTTCACCTAAAAAGATGTCACAGGGGAACTTTTAGAAGCCCAAATTAATCCTCAGCCCATGGTACAGCAGGAGTAAAGCACCCCTGTCAGGGTTCAGCCTGGCTTCTGTGTCTCTTCCACTCTGCTATATACAGAGTCACAACTTCACATCTGCATAATTAAGCCTGTTATCCTTCCAGACAATATGGGAAGATGAGCTATAAAATCTGTGCAATGCCTCTTTAGCAAGCACACTCCACTGCATTTCCTCTGAGGGCTTCAGCAATAGCTGTGTGCTAGCACCTCCTCATTCAGGCGTCAACAACAAGGCATTTTTCTCAAGTCAATGTTCAAGTCTTTAAGGTATTTCGGAAAAGGGAGATGAGAGACAGTACAGCTTAACATATTTTACTTAGAAAGATGAAAGATGGTGCAGTATCTGCAGACGTGACCTTTTATATCTCTCTTGCTAGGTAACTGCATCCTGTTTTGAGGAGCTAAATCCAGCTCCAAGAGGATTTAATTCCTGATAAAAACCCTAGCTAGCACTGGGTTCCAACATTTTGCGATACCAGAGACCTATGTCCCAAAGGGGAAGGAAGAGGCATGCCAACTCACCTATTATCCAAAACAGGGCTTGAACAGAAAACTCATTGCCACAGAACCAACCCCTAATGTTAAAAAGGTTTTTTTTTTTTCTCTTTTCAGATACTTACATTAAACTGAAGGATAATATTTAACCTTAATGAATGATTCACCCACCTGTATCAATCTGTACTATTGAAGTTACTTGAGTGCATCCATCTTTTACATAGTTGTTATCAAAGAATATCTCTTTCATCAATATCTTTCCCTCAGTAGAGCTCAAAATTTTTGCTGAAAATAGATCAGTTTCTTTTTTCCCACTTAACAAGCAAGAACAGAGAGACAGAAAGATGGAATGTATTATCTCAAGGTCTCTCAGTAAACCCCTAGCCCACATGAAGAAATGACCTGGGTGAACCAGCACTGGCCACTAGTGTCCGCTGCCTGTGTCCTGGGGGTGGACACAGACGGCTCTGTCCATGGGCACTGCCTTGAGCTGGGGAGTCCTCACCCATCCCATCCCACAGCAACAGCCTGCAACTGAAAAAGTGGGATATTTGCCTTTGGAAGCAGTATCTTTTAAAGGGTACAGAGAACAGATGTCCATGTGTTACAATTCTAATATAAATATCAAGCCCATTGCTTCTGCTGCCAGGCATTTGGATTGTAACTTCAGTGTTCCCACAAAGGGAATGCATAAGGAAAGCACAGATGGGGAAATGTTAGTTAAGCCACCAACAAAAGTTACTGCTTTTTCTTTTTTTTTTCCTGCAAAAGGAAACAGTATTTCTCAAACACACAAACATAATTACAAGCAAACTGAGTAGAATTTCCTCCAGTTCAATGGAGCTGCGGATGAAATTCGTAATTAACAGATTTTTAAAGAATGCAATGTCAGAAAAGCAATCCTCTCTGTTTCTGCAAAGCTGATTTTTTTTTCAAAAAAATCAATGTTGATCTCCAAGTACATGAAATATAAGGCAGTTCCTAGAATAGGTGCTGAAACTATTTCCAGTTTTCTAAAAATACTTGGAAATTTGCAGAAACACTCTGATGCAATCTAAATGAGGCTTATTTTTACCCCAAACCAAGGTAGGACAACTGCTTTCCAAAAGCACTCAGGAGCAAGAATAAGACCTTCAAAGTGCTCTCTTAAACTGAAAAATGTTTACATCAGAGAATAGCTACCTGGAATGCTCCCTTTGCAGAGTCATTTAGGCATTGCTAAAAATCTTATCAAAAACTGCATGGACACATACAAAAAGTTTAAAGTCATGCGCCACAGTGTCAATGAGAATAAAAAACTCATCTAGTCTGTAGGAAAAAACAATGAGCTGATGTACACAAATATTAAACCTTACACATGAAGGGGTAAACACTAAAAAGGGGGAAGGGGAAGGAGGAAGTGTGAAAACGAAGCAAGTGCCAAGTCATTAACAAGCAGTTTTGGCACGTTTAATTAAGATGGTCATTTTCTACAATCTATCGGCTCATTTTCAGTACCCAGTTCTTCGAGTTCTGCTATTCCTAAGTGAAGAAAGTAAGCTTTACAGATTCAGTTACCCTAATGGCATTTATTGCCCAGGAAAAGACATTTTCAGCAAAACATGGGAAATTCATACTTGCAAGGTTGCAATCTACAGGAACAAGCGTCACCAGTAACTAAGGAAAATGTTAGGCATATAAGGAGAAGGGAACAATTTTTCCTTTACAAAAATTGCAAACCTTCAAGCTGCTCAGCAGATGTGTCAGAACACATAAGATATTCGTCAAGATTTGTCAACAAGAGGCAAAGGGAACAAATTGAAATACAGGGAATTACACTTAAACATAGGAGGGAAAACTTTTTTGCCCTGAGGGTTGTTGAACACGGGAACAGACTGCCTGCAGAGATTTCAGGGTTTCATCCCTCACAGATATTCAAAGGCCAGATGGACAGAGTCCTGGGCAACCTGCTCTAGCTGACCTTGCTGGCTGCAGCGCGGGACCAGATGATCCGCAGAGACCCCTTCCTGCCTCAACTCTTTTGAGTCATAGGAAAAATCATCTGATGAGGGCAAAAAGTTTCCCTGTGATACCTGTAGCTGCGGTATTTACCTCCAATGGGAGATGAAACTGAATCATGATCAGCACATCTCCACTCCCTTGAGTGATCTGCTCCTCCCTTCCCCCCTTCTTTTTTTCCTGAGCTTTTGAATCCAGAGTTAGTTTCTCACTTTATCACATAAGGTCTAGAAATGGAGATACTGAAATTTTAAAGTAACTCTGTTCTATCTGTGGGTCCACATAGGAAAAAAAGAATGTGTTGCCTTCCTTTGGTAAGGACCCTGTAGCAAGATAAATAATGTAGAGATAGCAACTTTCACAGGCTACCTTCCCAGCATTAATCCAGTGACTGTGGTCTAAAAAAATGAAAATCTGCAGCTTCTAAAGCTCACCTGGCCCATGGTGCCCGTCCTCACCCTCGTCGACCACTTGCAATGGCCTTGAAGGCAGTAAAAGAAAGCAGCCTTTTTCTGCCAAATGGGTTAGTAAGGCCCTAGACTGACAACCGACAGAATTCTTCTCAGAGTGAAGCGAATAGAACAACTAGAGAATCAGCTGTCAAGCAGTCAAGGTGCCAGTTTACTTCACCTGCCATCGAGTCATTTTTGGCTATTGCATGAGACAGCTCACAAGCAGATCTACTACTGGAAAATATGAACATGCTCAGGAGTTTTCATATTACCCTTTAAAAACTTAGCTGAGAAGAATATATTTTGAAATACAGGAATGTAGATGTGAAGCAGTGAGTACCATAGTTTTCTGCCAATTTGAGGCAGTTTTGGATCACTGACCTGTTTAGCATGTTTTCATTTTATACAGATTAAGAAAAAAATAAGTGAAAAGTACCGCTCTAAAGGTTAAAAAAAATCTTATAAACCGTATTTATCTGAATGATAAATACCAATCACTATTAGCACTATTTATATGCAGATTTCCCTTAAAAAACATTTCTGTTTCAATGTTTCTTTAATAATCTACATAAATTAACTTTTAAGCTGGCCTGTCTCAATGGAAAAAAATAAATGCAAAGAACACAAAGTGCACCTGTTCTAAAGATTAGTTTATTTAATTTTCAAAGCCTGAAGACACACAAGTTGTTTCTTTTCAGATGTTCAGGATAAAATTTTGTTCCTTTCAGAGGAACAGAATTCCATATGTAAATACAGGAGGGAGTACAGAACGCATACTGCTTGGAAGGATGCAACTTCAAAATAAATATTAATGCTGTTATTATAGGCTTATTTTAGAGGCTATGAATCGCTAGCGGAAAGTAAATTTAAGTGTTTTTCAGAATAAGAGCTGAAGCAAGGCCAGCACAGTGGCTGTGTCCCACTGTGAATGGGAGCAGAAGAAGCCAATGCCTTCGCTTTCTGCTTCATGGCTTGACTGACTTTGTAGAAAATCAAAGCAATGGCCTGTGTGATTACCAACTTTTTCCCATAGTAGAAGGGCTCGTTCTTCGAGGAGTTATGGTGTTGACCAGATATTTGTTCCAGTAAATTCCTTTTTTCATCAAGGACACATGATAGAGTGGGGGAGAAAGGAAGAGCAAGAAATTATGTGGAAGCAAAATACTCATGTCCAAGAGTAAATTGCCAGTATTTGTTCAGGTGGAATAAAAACACATTAAACACAGCAAGTGTTGAGTGCCTTGTATGCATGTTGTGAACACTAAGGAGCCATGTCTGTCTTCTGTCAATGCAATGCATTTTTTTCAAAGCAAAGCTGATGACTTTCCATCCATCACATACTCGTCAGCCAAAGAAAAGTATTAGTGACCATCAGTTTGTACTTAAATCTAGTGAATTGTTATCACTAACTTTTTCTGTGCACATTCTGGTAAACTTACTATTCAATTTTTATGGTTACTTGTAAGCTTCTGCAATTTCTGTGAGTTCCTGGAGGTGGACTCTGCTTCATTGGATAGATATATACGGAGGCTTTAGCAGCCCAGGTGTTTTTTTCCCCACTCTTATTGATAAGAAACCAAGATCTTCAAGATTCTCAAGAAAGAAGTTCCTACAAAATTATTCCAACATTCTGAAGTTTCCACAAAGCAGACATGCTTATTCAATCCCACTCCTTCACGGACAAAATAAGTACCAAACCCTTATCTTCATATGGATAAGGGAAATGAGGACAGCACAAGAAATAGATCACTTAAGCCTTCCCTTGCAGTCCATGTTGAAACAATTAGACGCCGGTGCTTTCTAATGGTACTTCCATGTACTGACCCGGCGTGCGTCGATGACTTGGAACATGCAAAGTTGATTTTTTTCCTCATCATTGGGAGAATAAGGAAAGGTTTTATTTCTATAACTGAGATGTAAACACTTATTTTTAGGAATAGAGCTAAATTCTAGCACCAGAAAGTAAAAAAAGAAAAGAAAAAAAATAGCCAAATCCTGACAGCACCTTTCTCACCAAATAGAACAGGGATTTCTATGTCCAAACTAATTCTTGACTTTATGAGATTAGAAATAAATATTAGCAGGACTCCAGGAGATACGGCAAGAGAGAGTATGACCCACACAGATGTGGTGCTGTTTGAGGTGCTGCTGGACATGAAAATTTCTTCTGTACCATTGTCACATACAGACAAGGAAAAGCTTAGTTGCAGATATAGAAGGAAGTGTAAATGGCTGCACGACAGTCCTAAATTTAATAGTCTATATTAAATTTATTAGAGAATAAAATATTTCTTTGTCCCCTCTTCTCTCTCCAAGGTAGTACCTTATAAGAGCCTCCACAAGACTGTCCTCTATTTGTCCAACACAAAATATGCACAAAATATAAGACATTTATTGGATTCTTATGTGCCCTGCTTTCTATTAATCTTTTTGTTCAATCTTTGTTAACCACCACACAGCAGAAGAATGAAGGACAGGAATGGAAAACAGTCTCGGTCCTTGTAAAAAATATAGCACTATTCCATATCAAAGAAGACTGAAAATCAGTTGAGAAACAAGCAGGAGTAAGGAGCTACAGACAGCTCCATGGTCAAGTGACTCCTTCACCTACGAACACCATCCTCCATCACCCAGCTACATTCCTTTCCAGTTGTAGTTACAGGCCCCTGTGCTACAGTAGTTTGGCACAGCTGTAGTTGACTTGGGCGCCTGCCCTCCTGTACCTTGCCATTCATAGTCACATCCTAGACCTGGCTTCTTCATTTTCACCTGACACAGCATGGGGAGGAAGCAGAGGAAGAGATACCAGAAAAAGAAAATACAATGACATCCTACATAGCTGTGGATATTTTCCCCCTAAAATCACATCCCCTTTTACCCTTCCTAAAGAGCCAGTTTTACTTGGGCCCCAAGGACATCAACAGGGTTTAGTTTAGCCAACTGGACCCTCCTGCTCAAACGTCTAGCCTGGACAGTACCATGGAGATGTCCATGCCCAGCCCTGAATCAGGCTGCTCTGATGGGGCTCCCTGGACATCTACTCACCATGTTGAGGTCACTGAGGAACATTGCTGCCTCAGCCTGGCTCAAGGGGTCCTCTCTTGTACTTGGAGTCATCCTTGTCTACTGCTTAGCTAGACAACTACAGACTCATAATTCAGGAAGCAACATCATCTGAAGCAACACACCTTAATAGATACAACTTACCTAGCTGAAATGAACAGCCAATGGAAAAACATCTTTCTTGCACTATCACACCCGTCACCATCAATAATGGGTGTTGACAAATGACTTTGCTGCTTCCAAGACATTTCCAATCCCTGTGTCATTTCATACTCATTTGCCTTCATCTTCCTCATCAGCCCTGTTGTTTTTCTTTCATTCTAAAATCTTCAGAAAAGAAATGTGGTTAAATTATAGAAGAAGTATAGCTAAGCCAGCTGCAAAACTCCCCAGTGCAAACCACAAAGTGTCTTTTTCGTGACTGACCTCTTCTTTCTAGTATTGCCTCCTGCACTACCATTCCCCAATGATAGTCTCTAAATTGCTGTTGTCTGCAGACAAGAGCTTATTATCATTATTTCCCCCAGATGTAATAGAGTAAGACTGCTACCTTGCTGGGTGATTGATGAGAACTATTACAATAACAGAAAATCAGATTTTGTTTTTGGTACTGAATTAAACATCTAAAGTGAGAGTAAGTGCAAGTGATGACTACCTAGAAGCTATCAAAATCCTGTAATTAGTACCCTATTCAGAGCTAAAGAAAAGGCCTTGAAAGTAGCACTGAGTTCTAGAATTTATTTTTTTTAATAGAGAATTAGAAAGAGAAAACCTCACATGACAATAACTGGCTCCAAGGCTTCTATGTGATTATTTAAAATCTGAAACTTAAACTTTTCACAGGTTCACTGACCATATTAAAAACAGTACAGACAGATTTTATGATTTTATTTCTATTTTGGTCTATTTCTAGTTGGTGTGAAAAATCTCAAAGCAATCAAATCATGCAGCTCTGCTGCAATCATATTTACTTTATTTTTCCCAACCTTCTGCTCTTTTCCACATTTTTAAAGCAGCAAGAAAAGGCTTGTAGCCAAGGCTTCAGCATGTTTGCCTATCCATGACTGACAAATATTTCTTTCTTCAGTCACATACCAAGAAGTAGTCAAAAGTATTACCATAATATTATTGTTAAGATGGGCTTAGGGCAACACTTTCATCACAACTAAATAAAACTCTAAATCAGCTGGGAATGAGAGCAAAAAAAGTAGCAGATAGGACTCACCATCTCACAAGTAGCTGATTGTGACAAGTAAGACTTTGACTGAGAGACAGGAGAAAAGACTTTAACCACCAGCAAGGCTATTCAGCTTTCCATGCATCCTTCCATGTTTCCCAGGGGGAGAAGGTGCTGGACTTGTGCACAGAAGAAATGGGAGCTCCTTCCTCCCTGGGTTAGAGACATTTATTCATTAGATGTTTTGCACCAGCTTGTGGGAAGCTCTGACAAAGGAAGACATCATGAGTATGTTATTGTAGTGTATGTCTCGAGCACAAGCTGTGTTTCTTTATCAATAAGTGCTGCTTCAACTGCATGATATAGGCTGGCATATTAGACAAAGTCTTCCTGTTCGAGGATGTCTGACTTTTTATCACCATCCTTCTAAGATGCCATTGCAAGAAGTGAAGCTCATGACAAAACAGGAGTATACATCTAGATTGAGTGTCATCCTTGTTACTGACCTTTCTATACAGAATACAATTTAATTTAACAGATGCTTAACTTATTGTGTACCAATACATGAATCGGAACTTAAATTTGAGGACAAATATTTTTCAGGAACATCTTAGGCCTACATGGCACCTTTCTGGATAGCTGGTCATAGCTGGAGTTGGGAAAACTCCACATTAAGAAGCAAATAAAAAAGTGTATTTCATTAAGAGCAATCCTCAAAATATAGCTTTTTTAATTAAGGTTTATCAAGGAACTCCAAACCCTTCAGAGTCATCAGAATTACCTCAAAACCCGATGTTCTTGTCAGTCACTTAAATTTCAGAGAGTTTTTCTATCAGCCATTCTTAAAAGGAGCAGGCTCAGGACAAACTGACTGTTAATAATGATGACATAAGTTATATCATTTTTGCTACACACTGAGCTTGGACAGGTTTGAGTGATGTCCTCCACAGAGACAAATCACCAATAAGTGCAGAGCCCATACAAACAAGTTGCACAGTTCCTTTTTCACTCTCTGCAAGGAAAGCCTCCTTTCTCTTGTCCCTCTTGACAGGTAATTTCTCTGAAATCAAGTTGGCAAAGCTTCTCAGCTACAATCCATCACTAAACAGAAAGAAACCTTGTGAAAACCTGTCTTCTCCAGCCTTACTGGATTTTTTTCCCCACTCATAAACAGTAAATTGATACTTGGATTCAAAATCCATCTTTTCAAGTCACATCTTTTTAATAAAAATGCCACCAGCTGCTAAAATGATGATTATACTTTGTCTCACAGTTTTCATCTTCATATTCAGGTTTGTAGGCATGAGGACTTCCTCCACACTTTTCTAATCATCTAAACTCCCGGTATTCATTGTGGCCTTCAGGTACCACAGCTACATAATACTATAAATAATAGAACATGAAAAGATAATTTACTAACAAATGACTACACTTGTACACACAATCTGCTAATCATTTTGTAACAGAAAAATACAGTATACAACATAAATGCACAGAAACATATTATAACATGTTTTTAAGATGAGATGAGAGGCAGCAAGGCAAAGTTATCAATAGCTATTAAATATAGATAGCCCCAACAGATTGTTGTCATGTTTTTAGCTGCCATCAGTGTAGACTCCCCAGCTTCACCTGTCATTTTCTCTAAGGTTTTCCTATACAGATCATTAGCAAGCTTTACTCCCGTCCATTTTGCTTCTCTGTTGCAACAGATGCTCTCATTCTATCCACTATACACATAGAGGAAAAAAATATATATATAAACTTTTCTTTATATAGCAATATCCTTTCGCTTATTTGAAGACTATCATCACCTTTTATCTCAGTCTATTCTTCTCTGATGTCTTCATGGATGAAATTTTCTAGACCTTGTCAGGTCATCTTTCTGCAGTCTCTCTTCCATTGGTCCTTCTCCTTCTCCTGAAACTGCAATGGTCAAGTCTGTACATGATGCTCTTGTTGAAAAATAAGGAGTACCTGCATAGACATAAACAAGCACAAACAGGCTGTCTTCAGGCAGCCATTTTTATAGGCAGTACTTCTAGTTACACTATTCAGTGTGGCACTAATCTTTGATGTCATTAGTTGAAGAGTAGATATAACACATCTGTCCCCCTGGAAATAAGATCTTATGGTATAAAGAGAGAGTAAATGCTCTTATCACACTTCGAAAAAAAAAGGTCTTTGGCACACTGATTCATTAGTGCTGTTCAAGTATTTTTTGCTTTTGGTGAGGGCTGATTTGCATCAGTGGAGACCTTTCAAATTGTGTGCCTATTTGGTGGTTGCACAATGTGGATAGAGTTATATTTTCCATTTCTGAATATTCCATACAGCCCTGTTTTTTAAAGGAAGTCCATGCCTTAAAGGATCCATGGATCATGACTTATTTGCTTAACAAAATGCTTATTTGGCATTTTCTTTTCAGAAGATGAGGTGGGAAAGAGGAGCAGTCTAAACAAAATGGATTCTATTGTAACAGCATAAAGGAAAGAGCAGGAGGAATAGAAATTGAACTGTAGATCACTGAAGTTCTTGTGTGTCAAAGAACAGAAGGGATGACTCACAAAGATCACATGAGGAAAAGAACAAGCACCTTTTACAATTCAGCTTCTCAGTCAATGATCAGATTTTAAAATATTAAAGCAGTTCTTTAATGAACGACAAAGGCATTTCTGTTAATCTATCTGCATTTCTCGGTCCCAGCTTCCTGTAGTTCCTTTCAGGATTTGTTACTGAGCTCACAGAGATTATGCCATCTTCCAGGTTCCCTTGATGTCCTCACTGATGTGCCCAGGAACTGTCCTGTGCTAGAATTCAAAGTAGCCATCCATGCAGCAGGATGCACTACTCTTATCGTGATATACTCACCTTCTTTACAAAACTATCTGTAAGGGAAAGATACATCTGTATCATACTAGCCTCCAGGGAGCACCGAGTTCATTTATTCCTGTTAAATTTTCCTATTATTCATAAGTGTTTCTTCATCATGTTAAATGCATTCTTCT
The DNA here is from genome assembly GCA_032353885.1 of Nothura maculosa. NCBI lineage: Eukaryota > Metazoa > Chordata > Aves > Tinamiformes > Tinamidae > Nothura > Nothura maculosa. The sequence goes on along the minus strand of JAUBOD010000290.1, from coordinate 3,088,973 downwards.
TGCTAAAATTCACTGGACTAATTATCAAGGCCTTGAGCTTTAAGATTTGAATATTGTATCATTACAAGAACTGAGATTTCTGTCCTGACATTTCTCTTGCCTGTTAAGTGGAGTTGGATTTTGTTTCTTGTATTCCCTGTTTCAGTGGTGTACCTTGTCTCAATACAAAGAAGTCATTTAAATGTCCAACTATAAATTTTTACAAAACCATGAATAATTCATGCAATGCAGGCAACCAAATTACCTCGCCTCCTATCTGCATGTGTGGATTCCAAAGGATTGATAACCATTTGTGAGTTACATTTTCCCTTAAATTGCATTCTTGCAACGCCAAAAGAAGGCATTTAGTCAAAGTGGCTGTCAACCTCGGGAACTGAAGCAGATGCATTACCAGGCAGCAAGAATTCCTTTCTGGATTAAAAATGGTCTCTGATGGGTTTTTGCCATGAGCACCACCATCTCCCCACTTAGCCTGAGTGCCATATGCATCCTGTTAACCCAGAGGGGCTCCCACAGCGTGCTCAGCATTTGAAGCACAGGCCATCCCTCCCAAATCCCACAGCGGGGTGTCGCTTCTCCTGATGAGCTACAATGACCCAAGAGTCTCGAAGGTGCCACAGGGACCAGAGGGCTCCAGTCCTGCTGCCACCATCCAAACCCCTCCCTGGGGAAGGAGGCCCATGCGGAGCTCTGTTAAGCCAGCTCCTCTTCCCACATCTCCCACAGTCTTCCCCAAAGTCCATCTCACAGGCACCAACCTTGCAGGCCCCAAGCAACAGTGCCAGGCTCTTATGCATGAGCCTTGCTGGTTGGCACAGAGGAGGGTCCGGAGCGAAGCTGGCCAGTGGGATTTAAACTTCCTTACTTCTGTGCTGGCACAACATGAAAGAACCGTAAGAGGTTTCCTCATAATTTCTGACCTCATGTATTTTATTTCAGCTAGGTCACAGCTTGCTCCTGCACCTCTAGAATTGCTAACCTTCACTGAAACTTGAAGCAGTAGGAACTTCCAAGCTACTAATGAGTCCCTGCCACTGTTAACATTGTCAATATTTTATGGGAGAGGGCAGGAAGATCGAAAATACAGATTTGAATAAACCAAACCATTTCATAAATATTTTCCCCTAAAATTTGCTTTGAAATAAACTAAGTCAATTAAAAAAATATAGTTTTCAGTGATTAAAAAAATTTTCATATAATTTAGGATTTTTTTAAATACTAAAATTTTTAGCAAGTCAGAATTAAATATTATTTTTCTGCGGCCAGCAAGAGAACATCCAGGTATTTTTACAAATTGTTTTCCATATTTACCTTAACATTTGCATAAACTATCTGGAGACTACTGAAAACGCACTTGCTGATAAGCTGCCCCTTTTTTATTTTGAGATTTTTATTTATGACCTATGGATAAAACACTATGCAAATGCAATTTCAGATATTAGAGATATAAGCAGTAATTAGTTTCCAATGCTTCCAAGGTAAATGAACAACATTTTAACCCTACAGGGTTAATACCCTTTAACCTATCATCATGTTCAGTTAAGTGACTGGTGAAAGCCAGTGAAAGTACCAAGCATAATATCAATTCCTCCGAAAAGCTTGCACTACTGTGCAACATCCAAGCAGAATAACACAATGGGCTTTGGTTGTTCTTAGAAATAATCACAATATGTATCTAAGAATTGTTTCATTCAAACCCTCAATAATTTCAGCTGCTAGCACCAGGTAAAGATATATATGTATGATTTAAATTGCCCTAAAATAGAGCTATCACACAAAGTTATTTATATCACAGTGCTTTAAAGAGAGAGCTATGCAGTCTGGAGCACTTCTCATAGAGATCAGCAGCAATGCGGACCATGCTGGACTGAGCCTCCTTCAGAGCTCTTCACTGTCTTATTACCAGGTTGTACTCGATCTGTCAGCTGGCTTTGATTACATTAATAGCTGGCATCAGTTGACACCAGCTGTATGGCCATTTCTTAATTCCATCATATCACTCAAATTACCCAGCTGGAAAAACTTGCTAAAAATATACTGGGAACATTAAAGAATCAGTGTTTCTCCTCCCTGGAAATGGTATGAAGTAAATCAGCTGTGAGCTAAGCTAAGAACAGAAATTAGTATGTGAGCCATCTCAACTGAACTTCCCGCCTCACTGCCACCTTTCCATATTCCCGTTTTATCTAATGCAGGAAAATCCCTTCAGGCAGCTGTTATTTCTTTTGGCTTCTTCTTACATTGCCAGAAACACCTCCCACCTTCTTTCTTGGGAGATTACTCAAATAAGTAATATAGTGCAAGTACTCATCCTTAGTCATGGGGATGAAGATTGCTCTGATGTTCTCTATTTCTCGCCATGGTTTCTCTTGGCGCGTCAGTACAGCCCTTTGTTCTCCATGAACACGTTTATCATTCTTCAGTCTTTGTAGTAACTATGTGATATGTTGTTACACTCAGGAACTCATTATAGGCCAAAAGAGAGGCACCTTGTTTGGGAAGCCAAGAATTTGAGTCTAAAACACAATAAGCAGTTATTACAGCACAGTTACAGTGATACTAACACTTAGAGTCCAAATTGCCTAATTAATATCATAGTATTAATAGTACTATAGTTAAGGATTGGTATCCCGAAACCACCTCAAGTGTTTGGGTCACCTTTCCCTGCTGGTTTCCACACTGACATTGGCAGGAGAACTTAGGTGGGGATGGAGCTACTGTGTGTAATGTTCCAAGGTCCTTATCCAGGAAAGTACAGAGCTCACATTTCTTCTTCTCCTTTGATGGGAGAAATATGATGTTAATAATTACCTCCTGTTCTCTCTCCAGTCCACATTTTCACATATTTTCCAACTCTCTTTTATACTCTTTGCCCAGGGAGGTTGTGGAATCTCCTTCTCTGGAGGTCTTCAAAACCCGCCTGGATGCCACCCTGTGCCACCTGCTCTAGGTGTGCCTGCTGGAGCGGGAAGGTTGGACTAGATGATCTCTAGAGGTCCCTTCCAACCTTGAAGATTCTGTGATTCTATCTTCATTAATCTACAGCGCAACATTACATCCAAAATTGTTATATATAGAACTTCCGTATATGTGGGACTTGTTCTTTTCTTTGTTTTTGTCCATCTCCATTATTCTTTAGCTCACCATAACTGTGTTACCAATAGCTCTGGGCCCCACTCTGCCTCCTCATTGTCATCATCCCACACCGCTCCTTCCTATACCACATATTCTCTCCCTCTACTGTGCTATCATATCAAGGCTGTATTCCTCTATACTGCAACACTGGTAGTCTATTCTGGTCTATGACCAGACTATATCATTCTAATATCTCCTTATAATAATTATCTATATGAAAAACTATGGCAATTTCAGGTGATGAAACAAAGCTAAGCAAAAGCAAAATAATTCTGTAATAGCTACCTCATCATTAGATTTTTCTGTTGTTATTGCTGCTGTTAAATAAACTAAAGCAAAGCTGCAAATGCCTAAGTTCTGTTCAGACACAGCTTGACAAGCCTCAGCTCTGAGGCCTTGTAAAGTCACTACAAAGTGAACTGCCTCTAACAAGAGCAAAGCTGCATTTTACTGGGCTACTCATGGACCCCACTCCTCTTTACAGAACATCAAGTTTCACTGTGCTGAGCTACTGTGCACAGTTGCAGCTATCCAAAAGTAACATGTAATTCTTAGTATTGCTTCCAGTCCCATAAGGCCAATTACATCCCTTCATAGGCAAAGCAAATGTTTGAGAGCTAATTAAAAGACCATTAAGAAAAAAACCTCAGATCTAGCATGGAAGTGAATGTATCAGGTTCTTTAATTAGCATCATTTTCTTCAGAGAATAATTGGGTTTGTTTTTGTTTCTACAAATGCAGATCAGATGGAAAGCGTTAGGGCTCATGAATTTAGTGCTGCAACTGTGGAAAATGTGCAACTGCTTTGAAGTGCTAGAAACACCAAGTAAAAGTCAGTCAAATACATTATATTCCTGGATGCACATCTACTGGGTTTGTTAGTCAGTCAAATACCATGTACTCTGTGGATGTTTGGGCTGAATATGTGAGAAATTTGTCATTTGTACTCCTCATTATGACAGTTTCATGTAATTAGTCTTATCGCTGGCATTTGGAAGAAGACTAGAATCCCTGTGCTGAGGCCTTATTTTACACAATCCTACAGACAAATTTTAATCAAAATTATCTTCATTGTTTATGTTGAAATATGCCATAAAAAGCTGAACTATAGTCTTAGCAGAGGACAAAATAAATCTGTGTTTCTGAGCCTTTCTTCAAGCCTGCCCTCAGCGCGCATTTCCAAGCAGGAAAGAGAAGGGAAGCTAATCCACTTTCTTCTCCTGAAAGCCATAGAACTTCTTAGATAATTTTCTGAGTCCAGGTCTTGCAACTTTTTCTCTTATTTATCTAGAATAACTGGTTTTCACAGAAACTAAATAGAGTGGATCTAAGTTGACCTGGCCGTGAAAAAACTCAGTCAAGTCCTAACAGTGTAAACCAAATCCAATACCTTTCTTCTGAGTATAGCGTAGCTTAGTGAAGCAAACGTTACTACCTGCTGACCAAGAAAACTGCATGTTGAGGCAACACAACCACTTTGTACATGCTCAAAAGAATACATGGTAGAACACTGAAGGCAATCCAAAATCAGAAAATAATTGCTTATAACTCTCTGCTAAGATCTCCCAGGAAAGAAGATAGCCACTGAAAAGCATGCCTTCCTATCTTCCAGCAAGGCTATCTTCCAGCAAGTTCACCATATCAAGCACCACAGAGCCAGCTTGTAGAAGATTTGAGGATCACGAGGAGACACTGCACTCCTGCATAAGTGACTAATGACTGGTATTATTCACATAATGAAAACAGGTACTCGAGTATCCATAGAGAAATAAATCTTAATACAAAATTTACTTAAATGGGTTGTCTTCCTTTAAACGTCCATGTCAAAGACAACCCAAGCCTGCATTTTAATGGTCTACAATTTTACTCTAAATGTGCATATTAGCACAGGAAAGCAATTCTCCATTTCTGTGAGCACTCTTGGCAATCACGGGTGTGTAGAAGAAGTTGCTGTGTTTAGCCAATACTACCTTGGACAAATTAGCAAGTTTGCTGTCCTGTAAACTGATATTTATTGGTCTTCCCTGAAACATTCTGCATGGTTTACTTTCCTCACAAGAAAGTCAGGAAGTAGTTAGAAAACTCTTCAATGTGATTGAGTAACAACTGCCAGAGGCTCCCTTATACAAGACACATTATTTCTATAGCCTTCTGTTTAAATTACTCAGTGTTTTTGGTGAGTCAGATTGTCTGCATGCCCAGTTTGTATAAAGTACTGATATCTTTATCCAGAAGCAGGTGACCAGTTGAGTAGTCTTGAGTTTTTTGACTAAACTGTGTTGAGTCCGCATGCAGGAAGCCCTGAGGACCCACTTTTCAGCCAGTAAGTATCCAGTTAGTATGAGTATATTATGCTTATATTATGTATAGCTCCTGTGCTTCAGCTTCTGATGCAGCATCAGACTGATAGCATCCATTGCTGAGGAGAGATAAAAAGCAGAAGTAATCATTAAAGATACACTTTCATGCTTTTTCAGTTGCAAGCAACTCCGAAGGCTTGCCAAGTTAAAAATGTACTTTTCATTTTCATATAGGTTCTTTGCTTATTCATGAGGAGAAAGAGGGGAGAAAGTAATGGAGGAAATGCATACGTTGTAGTACCAAGGGGAGGTCATAGGGTAAATAGCTCAGCTGGAAAAAACAAACAGAAATGCTACGGGACAGCTCGATCTTACGAAATTCCTAGTCCAGCTGCCCTCCCACACACAGAGAATCTTCATCCCTCCGGAACTGCTTCTAGCCAAGGGGCAACCCACCACATGCCACGTGATGCAAATTCCTCACTGTGCGACCCAACTGCACACAGCTCAACAGCCACCCCCACTTAAGCTGTTTTTTAGAGAGGAAAATCCAGCCTGTCTTTTGCCTACTAGTTGCTTGGAGCCAGTGACAAGTAAGGTGGAGCATTTTAGAGTGGCTTCCTGCTAATGAGCCAGTACTTCCAAAGTGAGCTAAGACAGATGCAGCTATAAAAGCACTGTAATTCCAATTCATTGGCCCCTAGTGAAAAGGAAGCAATGAATAAGACAGCTGCTTAACGGTGACCCAAGAATGAAAATGATAATTAACATTTGTCTTATAACATCTTTCTTTTCTTCATCTTCAAGATGTGTGCTTTAAGTAATCTCCAAAGCAAATGCATTACTGGTGATTTTTACTCCCTATATCTACCAAACCAAACATCATCAGAAATGCGTCTGACCTACTGGCGCACCTACTAGCACAGAATGTGCTATCCAATAAGCACATTCTTTCTATCCATTCAGGAGAGCTCCAGTTTGCAAATTATGAGACTTTTCATCCAGAAGTCTGTTGAATCTTTTACCTTCTCATGAAACCTGAAGCAACTACTCCATGTTCTAGAACTATTTGCTAAATGTTATCCTCATTGCTCTTCTCTCTTATGAAAATCAGTGGTTTGAATAAAGTGCTATAAAGTAACTATAGTAAGTCTCCATTCACTTGATATACAGCCAATGGGTTGAGCAATGAAGTCTCCCATTGCTTCATCTCAGTGAACACTGCTGAGTCTGCTACTCACAGGGTACATGGAATATTTTTCGATATGGTTTTAACTGTATTGAGACCACAAGTTCCACCTAGAGTGAACCTAATGCATTTTGCCCCTGTTACAGCATTCTCACATTTATTAGCAGAGTGATTTCCACAAGGAATAGAGAAGTGAACTTGAGAGAGGAGGGCATGACTCCAGAACAGAACTATAAATCAACTCAAATCTTCTGTAGATTAAGATGTTAAGGGGACTCCTGAAGCACCAAGCCAATGCAACATAAAATCAGGTGAATGCAATAATGAATACTTTACCATTTGGGCATTAGTTGTGTTTTTGATATATACAGAAAAACATATAATAAAACCTAAATAATACAGTCACACATGGAGTACTGCTAAATAAACATGCAGATCAAGAGCAGATGTTCTCTCAGAAAGAAATAGGAAATACTGAGGATGAGATTTCTCTTTTCTGTTTGTACAGCATCTAGCACATTTTCTCTATTGCAGTGGTGCCAAGGGTTGACATACAATCATAACACCTAAGGGAACCGTGCAATTAACTTCAAAGTTATTTAGACACATTGGCTATGATTTTCAGGAAAAGGTTTCCCTATGAAGTCTTTGGCCTTTCTATAAGACATGCTAGTTAAAGAACTTGAACCAGAGGCATCAGAGGGATCCATGTAGCAACTCTCACTTAAGATATCACAGATAAAACTAAGTGAATAGACTCGGTGTTTTTTGCATGTATTCATTCACCTAATATTTGGTGAGGTTGGCAAATGCTGGTTCTGATATTCTGATTTTTAGCCTTTTCCCTCATTGTTTGTACAGGGACATTTCTCCTTTTTCTTTTCTTTTTTTTTTTTTTTTTTTTTTTTTAAACCTGGCAATCCCCACCACTGTACTTACCAGCTGGCCCCACAGCATGTTCTCTCTTTACTAACTTACCTTTGGACTTACCTTTGGATTTCATTTCTTCGAGACTTCTTGCTTTCATTTTTGTAACCAACACTTCTTTCTTTTGCTTTAAATAGAGATTATCAGATGTTGTAGGGCTTGTTCATCAGCAGCCTTTGTCACCGTAGATGTACTCCAGATATGTCAAGGGGTGCACCAAGTTTAAAACTCTCAGGAAAGAGCTTTTGTGCTGCATTCTACCAATTAAAGAAGCAGGAAAGAAGAAGGATAAGACCAAGCTTTTTAAAATAACCCTCCAATTACCAACCTACATTCAATCTGACTTTTTGCAGCAAGAACTGCAAGGGCAACCAAGATGATTAAGGGAGTGGAACATCTCTCGTATGAGGAGAGACTGACCAAGTTGGTCCTGTTTTCCCTGGAGAAGAGAAGGTTGAGAGGGAGATCTGATTAATATGTTATAAATATCTGAGGGGAGAATGTAGGGAGGAAGAGGCCAAGATCTTCTCAGTGCTGGCCACTGATAGGACAAGGGGCAATGGGTGCAAGCTGCAGCACAGGCAGTTTCATCTCCATGTGAGGAGGAACTCCTTCACTGTGGGGGTGACAGAGCCCTGACACAGGCTGCTCAGGGAGGTTGTGGAGTCTCCTTCTCTGGAGATCTTCCAAACCTGCCTGGATGCC
>JAUBOD010000290.1:3065150-3080617 GCA_032353885.1 Nothura maculosa | reverse complement strand
TGCTCTGGGTGTCCCTGCTGGAGCAGGAAGGTTGGACTAGATGATCTCTAGAGGTCCCTTCCAACCTCAACCATTCTATGATTCTGTGAAGAACAACAGCTCTCATACAATAAGCAGACAAGCATTAACGCATTATGCAGATAAACACATGCTTGAATAAGAAGTTTACTGAATTTTTTGCCAGATCGATCATTTTAAGGACCAAAAATAAGCTTTTACTGACATAACATTATCAAATGATTGTTTTGTTATACTCTCCCTTGCATTCACCAGCTGTGCCATCAGTGCCTTGGTAATAGACTTCAATTTCTCCATTTTCTTGTATGTACTGTTCTAAGATCTGTTCAGGCCTCCTAATCCGGTTATTGACATGACTCATGAATTGTCATGAGCATAACATTGTAACTAATCAGTATCTTACATTTGTGGACTATAGTTTTGGAGTAAAATTACTTCAGCAGCATCCTTTTAAAATTAGTCAGTAATAGTCAATAGAAACAAGCTTTAGAATATCTCATTTTGTGTTATTGATCTGAAAACATGACAGATTAGATAGTGTTGCAAAACTTCCTGGAGTTTATGACAAGATGTACTGGGATATTAATAAAATATTTTTTAAAAGTAAGCCAGACACAGGGATTCACCTCTTTTAACATGTGCCTGAACGTCCTAATTACTTGCTACATGTTTCTTATTATTTACAACAAATCTCCCTTTCTCCCAAAAAAAGAATTCTAAGGGTAATTCAGAAAAAACAAAAAACAAAACAAACAAACAAACAAAAAAAACCCAAAAAAACCCATTTTGGCCTGAGCAACCCTGCTCCAACTAGTTTCTTTGGATGCTCATGTCAGGCTTTACGACCACACAGGCAGCCACACAGACGACTTCCAAATTCTGCATTTTTGTCAAGTTTCCCTGTGCTCCAATTTGCCCTTGACATAACCCAGGGATCGGGATGAGCAGGCTCGGGAGTTTGCTGTGGCTGATGCGCACACCCGGCACAGCCTGCAAGGAGCCCAGCCTGCCATGCCACACATGGGAAGTGCTGGTGCTTTGGGAGAAGCCGTCACCTCTGACTTTGTGCACGTCTGGAGCTACTGGGGAGCCCTGTGGCACCTCCTTCAGGTGCCACCTTCCTGCTTGCCCTGCTGGCTTCCTAGCACATTTTGGCTATAATTTGGGAAGGCAAAAATATTACCTGGCCCACCGTAAAGGTTGCTAACTCCAGGAAGAAGCTATTTTAAGGCACTTCCATGGCAGTCTGATTTTCCCCTATTTCCAGCTGCACCAGGGAAGCCTACTTAGCTCAAATAAAGAAAAAAACATCACACAGCTGTCTTCCTGGAATAAGAGTGTTCAGAAAGGAAATAACTACCATGTGTATAAAAACTACCTTATTTGCAAGCCCACCACAGGAGCAGTACCTTGAGAGCGCCAGTGAAGCCTAATTGATGGCATCACCTTTCCAAAAACAAGTAGGAAACCTGAAAAACGGACAAAAATCTCAACCTCCAAAAACTGTAGAGTCTGAAATATCTTACCTTGACAGTTTGGATTCACTGTTGATTATCCACTCCCTCCTTTTAGCCGCTACATAGTGGGGTTTGCAGGTAGCCCGTCTGCATAACGTTGGCTTCATCTAAGAGCAGCCCAAGCTCTTCAGGTACTCTCCAATTCAGCGACACCCTGTGCCATTTGCAGCCTCTGAGTGGTGTCTAGAGACCACACGAGCCAGTGTGGCCATACTCAAGTGATGGCACATGAGCAACACACATATGGAGCTTGCTGCTGGTTTGCTTGCTTTCGCCCCATCCTTTCTCCAGTCTGTATCATGTAAGCTCTTCTTTAACTCACATTTTCAGAACTATGTTAGTGTTAACAAATGCCAGAATCTGGTCCAACCACTAGAGCTCTTAAAATAGTTAAGGCTATTAAAATATTAAGAAAAATAATGCCAAAAAGGCAGTAGGCTAATGGACCTGTATCACATCATAAACCAATTTAAAACTAGAACACAAGTTTAGAATAAAGACCAAAAATCTTAGGGGCAATCTCATAGCAATAAAGCACTCAGCACGGTCTAGCTGGATTCACCATGACAGCATTAGTTTTATCCTGAAGGACTTACCTTTACTGGTTACATTAAATATCAGCCAAACCTCAGGCTTTCACTGTGCTGTGACACAGGGGGAAGTTTTCACATGTCAGTTTTTCACCAATATTCCTTTCCTGGCATTTCTGTGTAACCATCATAATTTATAAGAACATCAATGCACATGTATCTACTAGTGCCACAGCCTTTTGTGGGATCCAGTGTTTATTTATCCTCAACTGGTATTTGCAATATGGATACAACTCCATCTCTCTCTGTGCCATATTTTCTGCTAGCTAGTTTCTGAACCTTATAAATATTTTAGCCAAAGCAGAAGGAGAGGGAATGGGAGATGGGGATGGACACAAACATGACACTCTTGTCCAAAACACACTCCTCCCAAGGAAAGAGTACACTGCCTGGTCATCAACACCACAGCAGCAGCTCCTCAGACTAAATAAAGGCAGCTCCCTAGAAGACCACACGCTAGCACAGGATTTCAGGTGGATAGATAATCACAAGAGGTGAATAAATAATTCAGCAGCAGAGATGGCAAGGGAGTCATTCAGTTAAGATTTATTTCATTGCCAGGGAAAAGCCTCATTAGAGGTTACAGGAAAACTTTCTGGAGGACAGCTATGCTACCAGCCAACGAATTTTGCTGGTTAGTTGTATTCCAGGACTGTTGACAAAAAGCAGCTGTTTACACGCACAGCTGCACGATCCCATTTCTGAAGCACTGCCACGAGCTCCACCCACGGGGTCCCCTACATCCGGCACCATCGCCATCACCAGCCACCATCCACGCGTACAGCACCTGGGATCACTCTGCTGCGCTTTGGGGAGAGCGAAACTGCTGTGGGCTCAAGTCTAAGCCCAGCCAAGTTAATAGATGTGTTTCTTTCCGAGGGGAGGATGGTTTCCATCACAGGCACACGGGCAGCAGGCTCAGATCCAGCACAGGGAGGACAATACATCATCTTGCAACACCATTGCTCTCTGAAGAGCCTTTCTGTAATTTCCAGTGAGCTTCAGAGAGCTTCTTCACAGGAAAGTAAATCTTGGGTGCTGATGTGCTCTTAGCTTTTCTGCTCTTGAGCCTTCATTAGGAAAGCAGTCAAGGTTGCTGAAGGGGTTCAGTGCTGCTTGTGCAAACGTTTCTTTTCTCCCATTTCATTGCCATGTCTTCACCTGTCTGTGCATGTCTTCTGGCCAGATTCTCCTTTGAGGCACAGCAGCATAAGTTTATGTGAACCATTCATACTGATAGTCCTTTTTAAGGCATTTAAAGAGCTAGCAAAGTAGTGAGCATTTTCAAATTCAGACAAAACTAGAGATTTTACATAAGTCTTTGGTATTGTGTGGACATCTAAACAGCCTTTTTCTTCATCCTGCTCCTTCCCGACTTCATTCTTGCTAGCTTAGCTAGATGAACTCAACTCTGTAGACATTTGCTGCTCAGCTCCATGCACTATTTTCAGTGGTTACTGGTCTCCTCAGAAGAGAGCCTGAGGAGGGACAGTCATTCCAACAAGGGTTAGTTAATTCGTGGCAGGTCTTTGCCAAGAACAAATCTGTGTATTTACCTTACTGAGATGGTTTTACTAAGTGTATCTGTTAATTTTAAGGCATAAATTTCATTGTTGCAGATTTCAGACTGAACTTGCCTAATTTAGGCAAGCAGGAGACTGCTACCAAAGTGGTGGTCTGTCTCCCCTGCTATTTCCATTCCTACCTTGACATTCCTGCTGTTTCCCATCAACCAGATTGAGCAGCCAGGTGGTTGCAGTGCAAATCAGTTCAGCATTCGATTCAAGTGAAAAATAATCCCCTCAAAAATATGCCTGATCAGATTGGATTTGCATCATCTGTCAGTTGTGACAGCAAGATAGGATGAACAGTTGGACTTGGTTCACATTGGACACAAGTAGCAGGGCAAGGAGACAACTTGCAGAGCCCTTTTCAAAGGCAGCACTGGCATTAAGTTACTGTTTCACACACTGTGAAGCCACCAAATGACAAGGAGGTAAAAGAGGTCTACAACTTGTTATGGGAAAAGATGAAGGTTTGGCCAGAGTAGCACTAGCAATAACACTTTGCCTAGAAAAACAACAAAAAGCAATGATGATAAATGAAGCTGTAGGAGTAGTAAGACTCAACAGTTATGCTTGCTTTTTGCTGGAATATGGAGAGGGGTGGAAGAGGAGGCAGAGCAGGAGGATGCAAAAATCTTTAAAATGCTTGTTAGCTACAGGGAAAGAGAAATGTGTTCGTATTTTTTTTGCCTTGCACAAACTGCTTAGACCAAAATTAAAACTGAAGGATATGCTTAAGTATGATGTATTCTCAGAGAGCTGATCACAATTGCACTTCAAAGACACGTAAGAAATTCTGTATTAGAAAAAAACAACATCTTTAAAAGGAAAAAGAAGCGAAAAAGTTTTTTTTTAATTGCACAATAAACCTAAACTGAGAATAGGAGATCTTGTCATAAACTATCCTTTTTCCAAATTCCTCATATTTATTAAGAGACGACCTTCAGAATGCAGAAGTCACTTCAGTACAGAGGGACAGTTTACAGTACCTTATATCCAAGCCTATTCACATACCACTTACGTAGCTTTCTTCTCACTGTTCAACAAGGTTTCTTTGCTCTTCAGAAAGAATCAGTTAGGAAAATCTGACCATACTCCATTTAAGACGCTATTTAAGATGTTATCAAAAGTATGCCCAAAAAAATCAAATAAAGCATCCAGTACTGAAAAACAAGAGAGAAAAATACTCCAAAATACTTTCACTTTAATATCTTAATAACTCCATCTGACTCTGTGGGGACTGTGTGCTATTATAAAGCATTCCAGAATTCTGGTCAAGTTTCTTACCTGTTGGTGGAAATCTAGTTCTTGGGGAGAACAACCTTTGCAGAGTGTTTATGATGTAAGGCCAGACCATAAGCACTCAAGCACTTTCCGGTCACATGTGGATGGTTCCTGTCAGGCCACCTGCGTTGCTTTGCTGTGACATGAGAATGGAAGGAAGGGTGCGCCGTGACCTCTAGGCCTCCCTGGCACATGGTGAGACAGCAAGGAATGTGTTTTGACCCGGGAAGTCACAACTGTAAAAACCTCTGTCAAAACCTTGTCCAAGAAGAAAACTGCAGCCCTTATTACCATATTACTCCCCTTATTACTATATTTTTGTTAGTTTTGGGGGGCAAAATGCTGTTCTGCGTTTTCATTGCTATTCTCTGTAAGGAGCTCCCTGAGGCAACTGATTTCTAGCTTTATATTGAGTGGAGCTCTTTTGGCAGAGGAGAGGCTACATTGGCCTTTGGGCACATATTTCCCAACATTTCCATGTTAGCTGGAATCCTCTGATTTTAGTTTATTTGAAAGTCAAAAGAGCCACTCCACCCCAGGAATCCACTTGTTTAGCACAGCTGCAGCTCTATTAGGCTTCTCCTCCTTTCTTAGTGCTAGTCATTTCCATTTCTGTGTCTTTCCTCAATCTGACTTCAATCTGTTCCTTTAGCACAAGTGGCCTCCTCTTTCTACTCTCCCCTTTCTAGCTTCTCACTCTATTCATGCACTCACCTGCACTCAGGCCTTGTGCCTGTGACTGAAACACCCTCATGGTGTGGCAGTGACTGGATGAGATTTTTTCTCTCATTCCTGAGCATCATCTTCCCAGTGTTGTATAAGCAACAGATCCCTCGTAATACCTGAGCTTAATGCCATGCAACATAAGGAACAGGAGTTTTGTGTAAATGAACCTCCCTTGGCATGTTCTCTTAGGCCTCACAGCAGCCAGGTCTTCCCGCTGTGGAGAAGGGCAGATTGCAGCAAACCACAGCCTGTGTGCACTCCCCATGGGCTCACCCACCCACTTAAGCGCCACACACGTCAAACCTGACCTCCTTGTTAAATCTACTTCATCCCCCAAATCAATAGTATCTATTCAAGGCACCTGCTGCAGATGCTAATCGCAAGGATATCCACTGCCTGGAAATTCAAGTCCTGCTCGCAACACCCTCCTCCATACGCTCCTTGCCAAGAACGTGCAGCATCCATTCCCACCCTGCTCTCTGCCCACCCCCTGACCTGGCCTGGCCTCCTTCCCCATGCCGAGGGAGGGCAGGGGGGACAGCCCAGCCCCTCATTAACGCCCCTTTCCCCTTTCTGGAGCCAGAAAGCTGAGACAGGTCAGCAACGTTTGCAGTAGCACACGCAGCTGGAGACCAGACAGATCTCATTAGGCATTTACAAATCCGCCTTTAGAATTGAAAATGAAGCTCAAACATTACGGCAGCTGCGGAATTACCTTTGGTGAGCCTGGGTAAACTCTGTTAGCTGGCACCTGGGAGAGCCGCATCGGTGTCCTGCCCCACATGCTGGGCACTGCGAGGGATTTCTCATAGGACTTGCAATTAGTGGAGATTACTCATCATGCAGAGACAGGACAGGTCTGGATGCTTATTTTCCTGATTCTCCTCTGCTTCTACTCTGGGCTCTACTGAAACCATAGATTGACAGTGCCCGCTGAGATGCAGGAATTTAGATGCAGGGGATTTACACCAGACTTAAGCATGAATAATATGCACCATTTTAGATATATACCCTGGAAGAACATGTGCTTTAAAAAAAACAAAAACAAAAAACAAACAAACAAAAAAACCCACAAGCCCATGTCTTCGTTTCAAAGGCACTTCCAAATGTGTGGTATGAAATGCTGCTGTCTGCCCTTGCCTGTGCTGCCCAATGGTCTTTCACACTCTGAGCAGCCAAGTACCCCTAGCATCCCTCCCACTCACTTGCCATATTCCCCATGCAGCATCTCCCGTCCCGCCTGCCTCCTTCCTCAGCCAGCACAGAGCAAGGCAGGAGCTCTCCTGCCTGGTTGCTTCCTGCCAACACCTCCAAGCTGCTTTTCAAAATGAATTTTCATCCTTTGTCTCCAGCCTTTTGAGATTTATGCCGTGCCTCTGATATGAGACTGATGACAATGCCTTTACGCCAGCAGGATTTTAAATCCTTAGATATCACGCCTGAGATTAGTTTGGGGAACTGCATAGGGCTTCTCTATGTGTTTTGTGAGCTATGTATTTTACATCACTTCTGGCAAGGTAATAACTAAGCATGCTGTGTGCTGCTCCTCAGTGAACAGATTAGAACAGGAAAAGAAGATAAAAAAGAATAAATAGATAAAAAGGAGAGTGGATAAACACAAGAAAAATAAAAAAGGAGAACCACCAGGTAAAAATCGCATGGCAATCAGCAAGTTCCTTTCTAGAAGATGTCATGTTTAGACTACATGGAAACAGCAAAATTAAAAGGAAGAAAACCTTTTTCTTACTATCTTCAGTGGACCAGTTTGTGACCCAAGAACATCACTGGGCTAAAAACAGTACTTCTCCCACCAATTCCTTATCCCTACAAAAGAATATGGAAGAAGTTAGATTTGTCCCTTCACTGATAACTAGTGGAGCATCTACACCGTCTTTATACATCCATCTCTACCTAAACTCTCATTTGTTATAGGCAAACAGCCAGCACTACATTATATTCAGGGAAATATTGGTTCCCTGAAACTAGATATTTGATTTTAACAGCAATTGTTGTATATCCTGAGGGTCTCATCACTGTTACAGTGAGATCTCTACACTTAATCAGCTCATTGTCTGCCCTTGATGGCTACACAGTGCTTCTCCATGGCAACATTGATTTGCAGTCTAGATTCATAAAGAAAACACAAACTCTAAGATTTTAAAATATCTAGCAACACCAGCTGAGAGCTCAGGCTGAAAGTCTCAAGAGAAAGTCGCTTCTGCCTAACTTTTGAGGTGATTCACCTATCAGGAGATTTAACATTTACTAGTGTTTTAGCTGGCCCTCCACATGGCTTGTCACTGCTTAGTCATGTGTCGACTCATTTTCCTAACACACTTGAAACAACAGGCACAAAGCAGAGGCTTTATAAGAATTTAGGGCCTGTCCTCATCTAAACAGACCTGGACTACTGCTGAGGTGCCATTTCTTTTTCATCACATTGTAGCAGGATTTGCTTGCTTTTAATTTTTCCCTGGTACATGGCTCAATGACACTTACTGTTCTGTAGTAATATGGAGTAGCACTTAACCCTTTGGACTCTTTCCTACCTTGGAAGACATGGAGACATTCTGTGTATTTTGTGAAGTGCACTCGGGCCACCTCACAACTCACTCGCCAGTGAGGGGCTGACACTGCTGAGCTGGAGTGACAGCAGAGAGCAGAGCAACCACAAAGCCCTGAAGAAAACTGCCACGGCAAAACCAGATGAAATCACTGTGGTTATACATAGGTGGGAAATAGTTTTCCAGGCTGGAAGAGATTTAAGTTGAAATACATCATGGACTTGCACCTATTTTATAAGAGGACCAAACCCCAATGATCAGCTAATGGGTAAAATAAGAATACCTGGAATACCTGGGGGAGGAAAAAAAAACTCGAATCTCCATGAGGAGAAACTCTCCCATTTCAGCATAGGCCTTGGTCTTGTGGCTCTTCTCTGACCCTTCCGGCCTAGATCCTGCAAATCTTTCACATTAGAGATTGTGTCTATTGTGCAGGTTCCCATTTAGTAGACACAAAGAGGAACTGGTGGCCTCTAACTCCTGTGCTCTTATGTCAATGGGAACTCAAATCAGAGCACCCATCTCCAGCCCCGCTGTCTCAAACGGGGTGAGACAGAGAAATCCTGGAGCTCCGTGTGCTGCAGGATAACTCGCACTCTTCACTGTCTACCTTTACTGTGTTTATGCTGCTGGTGCAGAGTCCATTAGATCCCCCTGGGCACCATTTACAGTGATTTGTCTAAATGTGTTAAAGTAAAAAAAAAAAAAAAAAAAATAGCTTCGGTTTCTGCTTCTGTTTCTCCTTTAAGAACACCATCGTTCTTAAGACTACCGACTTCAGGCTCCTGTTGTTGGCAAACAAAGAAAGAATCTATTTCAGGTGGAAAAGTCTTCAGGCTTTTTATCTCCACAGATCAGTAACTACTGGCCAGACAGCAGGTCCCTTGTGCAGACCTCGAAGGCAGGTTGAGTGGAAGCAAACAGGCAATTAGGTCTCAGTATTACCCGTTTTATATTAGGTGCTCTGTTCAAGCAGCAACGTAGTCAAGCAGTGGCACTTGTAATGCCCAGAGGGTTCACAGTGCTAATTGGTAGGATTTGGAGTGCAATAAAAGTTTTCTCTGCAGGACTTCCTGGCCAATCTGATGGAATTCACTTCATCCTAATGCTTCAGTGTTCATATTATGTATCCTCCTTCTACAAAAATAGCATTTCAAGTAATTAAAGCCAGGTTAATTACTGTGCCAGCCTGGGCACATATGGGAATATATACAATACCATCACATGTGGCCAAAGAGCCATACACTGTTTCCCATGGGCCTGAAAGGAAAACTTATCTACATTTTAATAAAAAACACTGCTAGCTGAAATACAGAGGATGGGTGAGAGATTTGACAGGATATTTCATATGAGATTTGAAAGTGCAAGTAACAGGTATTCAGGATAAATTGACAGTGGAACGCTCAGAAACTATTTCCTTTAGGCAGTTCCTTTCAATAGCTCAGCATTATTGGCACCCATGAGTTCAACTTGCTCAATCCAAACCAGGGAAGGGTAAGAAGAACTACAGCTGCTCTCTACTGATGCACTGACAGAAGACAACACTGAGGTCAGGAAGGAAGGAAACTTCTCAAAACCAACGGAGCCTAAAGCAGACAGAGGCCCAAGTTCTGTCTGCTTCCACTTGCAGCACAGCTAATTCTGCATACATGTTCTAATTTGCTGCTGCCAATTTAGACAGCAATTTTCCCTGGTTTTGTAAGTGACATGCAACTGCATTTCTGGCAGAAGTCTATTTGAATATTAGGATGCTAACTAGAATTATAAAACTAATCCTCTTTGCTATTCCAGGGATGAGGATCCAGGTAGAGCATTTAAAAGCCTGTACACACTGTCAGCTTTTTAGGTAGCCTTATTAGAGTCTAAAAAGTCATCTTTTTCACAGTCTGAACACATTACATTAGCAATCAAGCAAGTTCAGGATAATTAATTGAATGGGAATATATAAAAAGAATTGTATATACCAATCAAGTTAGAGAGAACTTCTTGGAAACTTGAGGTACCAGTTCCATAAGAAGCCTGAGCTACAAATCAATTATCCAACAAACATCCCGAGAAAGGCAGATGAGTTATATTCATACATCAGTGTCATTACTAGAAGTCATGCTGCTAAGAAACTGCATGTTAAGAACCACACTACATAATGACTCATTGCAGTGACCCTGTCCTTATACAGAATTTATGGAGAAACAGGAGCAAAGTGCAACTGTATCATCTCTCCTTTTCCTATCTACAAATATACATTTTTTTTCCCCATCAAATAAAGAGTTTTAGCTGGAGCAGGTCTCTGGAGATAATTAAAGAGTATTAAGGGCACTATTAACTGAGTGAGCTCATCTCAAACTGTTTGTTTTGCAGACCACCTTTAAGTCATGGCCATGGCAGCAAAGTGTGACCAGTAGCAATGGCAGTGTGACAAGAACACCATGGTGCAGTCAAAACATATTTTTTTTCCCCCTTAACGAAAGTATCAACATTTTTATGAAGATCAAAGTCTAGTTTCTACCACCTACCACAGCCACATGCACAGCACATATCTTCAAAGTATACGGCAGGGTTCATTTACTCAGCTACAAAAACTTACTGGATCCATCTCTAAATAACTTGCAGGAACCAAAACAGGAACCAAGACCAAAGCACCTTGGGGTCCTAATGAGTAACAAGCTCAACAGGAGTCAGCAGCAACCCTTGCAGTAAGCAAGGCTAACTGCCTACTGGGCTAAATGAGTCAAAGGGAAGCCAGTAGGTCAGGGTAAATTACTACTTCCCTCTATCCACAATTTTCAAAGCCTCTTCTGGAGTACTGAGTCCATTTTTGGCCATGTCAATACAGGAGAGAGCTTATAAACTGGACTGATTCCATGGTAGGGTCATGGAGATAAAGATTTTCCTCATCTGCTCATGCTCTTTTGAGCCAGAACGCTGGTTTTAAAATTAATTTTTGTAACAGTACTTTATACCTACAAAGAATATTTCAAGATTTCATTGCACCTAGATAAGGCAACTCTAGACAGTCAGTCTACAGACTATATCACTTCTGTCTTTCTTCATGTTTGGAAAATATGAATAAAGATTCATTATTTGACATAGATAGGAGGGTCAGTAAATCTAATAAATCATGAAAGCAGCTGCAGCACAGCTGAGATCTGAGGAAAATGGTGCAAGTATTCTTTCTCCTTCTACTGAAGGATCATCAGTCTCTAGAAAGAACATATGTCTGAGCTTTAAACAACTTCAACAAGCAGTGGTTTGGTTGTCTCCAGCGAGCTTGCCATGAGATCTTCATATCTTCATACGTCTCTTCAGGAAGAATGTGAAGGGAAGGCCTTCCTGCTGAAGTAGCTGTGAGGTCCTGCTCGCCATTCCCACACCAGGAGCCTGATCCGAAACAAGTAGATAAGCTGGGCCATCCACCTCCACCATCCATCTCCACATGTCCAGCACATTCACATAGGCACAGTGGAAGATGAAGTGGTCGATCTTAGTATCATAGGTCATCAGTAATTCACATTATTAAAAGATCTCATGAATGGATGGATCCACTTCTTGTAGCAATTAAGGACAAACTAAACAAAACAAAAGTGAACTAAGTACAGATGCAGCTTGTGTAGAAGCAGCATTCATCTCTTTCAGAAAACTCCAGTGCAGCCTGGGCTCCAGAGGCTTCTTTCCCACCCCGTAACACCTCCACAGCAGCATTGTCCTGCCAGGTTCTGCTGTGCTCAACCAAAGTTGTCCTCCTTCTGCAAGCCAGTCCATAAACACTCAGTACATCCTTAGTCATTTGTGTCTGCAAGCAACAGCAAAGCAAACAGTCCTTTCCTTGTCTTCACATCCCATATGGTTAGCTTCAAAAGCAACTAAGCAGATTCAGGACCTTGGCAGGCAGCCCAGGTCTTGCAGCATGAACCATGTGCACTCAACATGGTGCACACATTGGTGCCACATCAATGAAAAAAACCTGCTGTCCTATCAACTCCATATAGAGACCGGATCCACTGGGCAGACTCAAGGCCACCCTACCTGTGACAGAGCAGTCATGCTGCTGAACATGTTTCAAAGGGCAAAGAGTCAGGTCCAACACTGCTTTCCACTGCCCAAGGTGCCACACTTGAATGCATCAGACTTGCTTTGTTTCCTTTCGTTCTAAGGTGCATCTTACACAAAAGCATTGCAAATATGGAAAAACAGCATTATCAGCAGATGTATAATTAAAACACTAAGCTATTCTCCAGCTAGACTGTTTTACTTACTGCCAAGACATACCAAAACACATTAGAAAGAAATACCTGACATATTAGGAAATGCCACAGCAGAACATATTTCTGAGACATTTCTATCAAAGACAGAAAAATAAGTGAAGGAGGATACTGAAAGAATGCAAACTTGAAACACTGCAGAACTAAACTGACACTTACTTCACTTCCCAGACAATTTAATCATTGTTTTCTTTTTGTAGTCTGATATGCAAAGTTTGAGCAAGGGCGAGAGCTGGAGATGCAGTGGTGCTTTACTTACCAACAAAACCATGCATCTTCAGGTTTCAAAGGCTGAAAAGACACCTAAGTTCACTTGGAAATGCTTAACATCAGAACAAATGACTTCAAACGACATTAGAGTTTCATCTGTGCTTTTCCAAGGTTTGCAATTTGGTAAATAAAGGGTTGTTGGTTTTTTTTTGGAGTAGAAGCAGCTTCACAGCGCATGCAATTTTCTCTCCAGTGGTCAATAAGGAAAAAAAAAGCTGGAAAAAGCTATTATCAAATCACAGACCCAAGAGACACAACACCCTTGAAAAGGAGGGAAGTTACTGAAATTTGGTAAAAACTGGCCACGTCAGTTTCTGTTTTTCACTGTACCAGGTAACTGAGCAAACATGCAATTGCAGACTACTTGGTAGCTAGGCCAGCCAATAATCACAGATCTAGTGAACATTAGCATTGACCACAAACTAGCATTGACCACATACCTGGCAGTAAACATTAACTTTGTCCTGCAACCAACTATGAAGTCATACTGGAAAAAATACTGCAATTTTGACCTGATGTTTAATGTTTTACCTGAAGATAAATAAAGGTTATTACAGATAGTTATATTGATTAACCTAATGAGTTTAGTTACATGCCTTGTGAGTAGAGAAACACTTTAGCAACAGCCAAGCAAGTCACAAACATTCAAAAAGCTACAACTCATACATTTTGCCTAAAAGATAAATTTAATCTCATGGACTAGCTTGTGAATATAATCCTGGCTAGAGAAATCCAGCCTCCCTGAAGCGTGGGCCTTGTTTGTCCAGACTGCACAGATATTCTGAATTTTTCATCAATGTACACTTACAAAGCAGAAGAGCATGCTGTTTTTTTTAGAGTCCAAAACGTGCATGACAAAGGTCTGAATAGTTCTATTATTTTGTTACTATAGCTATGGGAATGATTTACATTTCAGATAATTATTTGACAGTTTTGAGAATTCCAGGAACATCTGTAGTGAATTAGATTATACTGTAATTACTGATAGCAGAGTGAGATACAAGTTCTGACAGAACCGAAGATACCAGACTGTCTCAGGACTGCAAGCTGCACAGCAGTCCACAATCACTACTCTCTTTAGTCTTGCTTGTTTAGTGCTCCAAGAAAACGTAGTGACACTTCACTGACAACCATTAGAACGAGCTTTCAGCACTCATGGAGAAGCATTATCAGCTTCCCAGCTTCTTTGCTGTTGTTGTTTCCCTCCCTGAAGTATGCACTGTATTATGTACATATTACATAATCTTCAGAAAGTATCATCTATGCCAAGAACTCCAAAACAAAGAAGCAAGCAGTTGTCATGCATCTCATGAAGAATCAGCAAATGAAACCCTTCTACAATCCCACGTTTTGACCTCCTTCTAACGCAGGGCATCTTGAGACTTCTGATTCACAGGGTACTTGCCTGCTGCTACTGAAAAAGGCCCCAAGCAGCCCTAAGCACTTTCAGGTGCAGTGAGCAGCTCCAGCATCTGTTCACTTCCATCTGAGCATCTTCACCTCCGATGCTTTTGTCCTTAGATACAACGGTTGACAAGCTTTTATAACAAAGACTGGCAAAATCCTGAGCTTTCTTCAAATTATAAAATAATTTACTCTTGCAAAATAAAAAGAATCTGAGATTCAAAGCTATCAAGACAAACTAATTTCACTATTCACTAAGGTTATTCAGCTGCAGTTAAAATACAAGTTTTCTACTTTGCCACTTTCTGTTTTCATAACTTAAAAGTAATTTCTTCTCTCCCTGCCTCCAAGTCTTTTAACAAGGAGAACTGATTTCCTTAATTATAAATGACTGAGATATTTTCCAATACAGGAACTCAATTACTTACTGTATAATGAACACTTTTAACTACTGGTATCCACTAGATATTTCATATAGATAGTGCACAGGGTCAATTATACTTGCTGTGCAAATTAAGCACTAAAGCTGGTGAAACTAGAAACTTGATCATCTTTGGCTTTCTAGGGGAATCTCTTTATGTGCTAGGAGATAGTTTTGCAGCTATTAAATCTGTACAGTGAACTAACCTTAAAGAAATAGTGGAACTCTGATGTTAATTCGTAGCAAAACATTTGAACTGTAAGTCTCACTTTGTCTTAAGACAGCAGCTTTGGGATACTACACCCTGCAACATTCAGATAAGCAGCATCAACATTCAAATCAACCACTCCTCTATTAGGATGCATCAAGTACACAGTAACTTCTTCTAGTCAAACTTCACACATTTGGTTTAAAAGTCTCAGAAAAATGAAAAATTAGGTCACTGCTTTGGTAGAAAGTGTGACTGACTTTGTGACTGACTGGTGATGATACTATTTAATTTCACTAGAGATGCCGTTCCACTACAATGAAACCACATAATGAAATCTCGCTACTAAACACCCTAGATCACTGTCCTAACTCTTGAAAATAGCACACAAGTGCTTTAAATGCTGCCACCTTTTTGAGCAGGCAGTGTGGTTGAACAGGTTACAGTTTACATCAAGTGTGCTTTTATGTCTAATAGCAACAGTCACATTAGTAGCTAAAGTTTGGTCTTCAAAGAACTGATCTAATTCAAACGAAAAACTGAAATTTATCTTTCACTATATATTTCACTAGTGGACAGTGATAGGACGAGAGGAAATGGCTTCAAACTGAAGCATCGGAAGTTCCACAGGAACTTCAGGA
>JAUBOD010000290.1:3052230-3065050 GCA_032353885.1 Nothura maculosa | reverse complement strand
AGGGGGGTTGGACTAGATGACCTCTAAGGTCCCTTCCAACCTTACACATTCTATGATTCTATGATTCTATGATCTGTTGTAGGACCTCATCTACCCCCTATAACTAGGAATTCAGCTCTCATCACAGACAATAGCATTACAGGTAATTACTCCAAGTTCGCCACAGCAGTTCAGAATAGTTTTGTGCATCTGTGGCCTCTTTCATTCTGGTGAGCTGATGTTCTTGGAAGCAGAGGCAGAAGTGGTAGAGAAAGACCTGGCCCAAGACATCCAATCTATCATGTTACATTAGTAACATGAGAGAGAGTTTTTGATATCATAAGTATCATACAAAATCAGCACTATTTCTAAATACTAAAGTAAGTTTTCACTAACACAGGAGCAAATTCAGACAATGAAACAACAAATATTTTCTTTAAACTTCTTCCTGTGGCAAATCAGCGTTAGAAAGTGATTTCCTTTATGTCTCTTGTTAAATTATAAATCTAACTTAGCCTAGTTGAGCAGTGCTTTTTCAGGGTGGAACTAAAATAAATAAATAATCGGAGGCTATACTCAGTGAAGTTAAACCGATATTTTTGTATACTTAACACAATATATATTCTCTATGTGTAGCCCTACACAGTAAACTCAAATTGGGTGTAAGCAAGCTGGAATCTACTTGGTTTGCTCAGACTTAAAACATTGCGCTAAACTCCAATTGAATAGTCTTGGTTACTAGTCACATATAGGGGACGGAAGGATCACAGCATGACTTCTAGGCTCCTACACAGTTTGTTCTCTACTAGCAAATGAAATTTCTATATTTAGGTACAGAATTAAATTTAACGTCAAGATCAAAAATCAGAACTAGCAGAAGCTGTGCCAAAGGGGTTTCACTGCGGAGCTGAGTGCTTCACACATCTCTACCTGAGTTTATCAATTTCTGATTACTAAAATTCATTTTTTTTCCCCTTCAGGATTATTCAGCTAGAGGTATAAACTCTATGACCAAAACTAGTGCTATATTTCTCTATATTTGCAAAGATAAACAATCTTTACTTCCGATCAGAAAGGAACTCCGTGGTTCATCAGAATTTTGGGCCAATATGTTGACCCATAAGCACTAGTCTCCACTGTTCAAAGCAGTTGGCGATACTGGAAACAGAGAACAGCAGAACATAACCTAAAGTTGCCCAAGTTTCAAAACCCAAACTCCTCATAAAGGACACTCCAAGTGGATAATTTGAAAGACATTTTAGTGAAGTACTGGTCACTGACAGCTTGTTCACTGCTAACAGTTATCTTCCCCACTCCTCTCAAAACGAACAAACAAACAAAACCCCACAAAACAAAAAAAGCACCAGAAAACCCCTAAATATCTGAAGAATAAAGGTTGGCATGTTTTACTGTCAACAACTTTCCTAAGTCATTTTCCCAAGTTGGGGGAACATCCCAGTATTCAAATATATGCTATCCTGTTGAGATTCAACCAGTCTTTGGCTTCTGCTTTTCACAGCTTTTATCTCCTTACCAGTTTACCATGTAATCCTTCCAAGAGTTAAAATACTTCACAAGAACATAATTATGTTAGCTATGAATCAGTGTTAAAAAAACAGCCTAACCTCAGTAATCTCTAACTCAGGGCTTTGATGACATTGGCAGAATGGGTTATATGCAAAGCAGCAATGAAGCACTAACTTCACCGCTGGACAAAAAATCTTGTTTCCGAAAGTCAAACCAGGTTTTCCTATACTTCAGACACTGCAGACAGAACTGAAGGCACTCAACACTCAGGCTCCTGTTTCAAACCTCTTAAGATTCTCCTTTACATGCTCCCTTAATCAGCCTCATCTTCAAAAACAATCTACAGCAAGGCCAGATTTTAAAGAGGTTTCTTTTTTCCCTTAAAAGTATTGAATTTTTATTATGTAGGGCTTGATACTGATATATGACATAAAATGAAGAAGAGTAACAAGTAACCAAACCCTCCTACTGAAGGATTCAACAAACAATAAAGTGATTTTAGGTCTTTGCTCATAGTGGCTTATCTGAAATGCAAAAGAGCCAGGAGGACCAACCACCACAGGGCTAAGGGGCTCTGCCTTTATCGAGCAGCACAGCAAACTCCTATAGCCTGGGCTGGCTGAGCAGCCATGAAGTGCTAAGGTCATGCTGGTTTTCTGTGCAGTTACTGTGTGCGCATCTACAGCTTTATCTCCTCTCCACGTCAGTCATCTCTGAAGTGACCTAAGTCAACAATTTCATCTTTTCTGTTACCACACAGATAACACCCACATGTAAAGTCATCTAACACCACAGTGATTCTGTCACAAAGAAAAGTAACAGAAGGTTTGTGGCATCAAGCACATTATTGTGCTATATTTAAGCAGTTGTCTATAAAATGTAACCGTACTTTGCACTCAAATTCAGACCACTCAAACTCAGGAAACAGCAACGAGGCTGTCAAAAAGCAACTCAAGTTATGAATTCTAGAAATGAAAAGCACCTCTCCACTGTTCATGAACTAAAACACCCTCCGCTCTTTGCCACTTGAGCCTATTCATTCACCTAATACCTTTATATTTGGATGCGGCAGGTCTCTAGAGACCTCTTGTGCAGTGTTTTCCTAGTTTAAATATTTTCTTGCTTTTTTATTATATCCAAAAATATATTATATACAATTTACTACTAGGACTTTTTAAGATATGTGAACAGAAGACAATTCATATTTATCAAAGCTTTAAGCATAAATAAAGCATCATCTTCTCCATTCCTCTCATTCTCACTTACATCAGCGCTGTTTTTGGGTGGTCACTTCAAACACTACAAGGGCCTCAAGAAGTACTATATGCTACTATATGTTGGAAGTGCATCTTAATTCAATCCAGCATTCACAACCATCGCTATTCAGCAGAATATTCAGTGGCATTATTAGAAAAACATAATAGCATGCTCTGTAGAAAGAAGCAGAGATGAAGAGAATATCCTCGAGAATGTAGACACATTTGTCATACCTTCCAGGACCCAAGAGTGTAAATAACAAATGAGAAACTTCTATTTTAAGTACTTTTATTTAAAATGAAATCCACATACAAACATTTGAAGATGTACAAAAATAAAAAGTCATTTTCTACACCTTATAAAGTAGCTTAAATTAACTTCTACAAGCAATCCTTTCTGTGAGAAACTCTAATTAGCAGACAGTTTTCTCTTCAGAGAATTCTACATTAAGTCCCCTCCCCGCAATAACCACTCATACTTGAAGTGGTGGAAAGCATTTCAAAATATCTAATACTCTAAACCTCCCTGAATATATTATCAACCTCCCCTTAAGTTTCTAGAGGTAATAAGCACATAATATATCTCTCTGATTGCTTTAGGGCAAACTAAACTATAGACTGAAAGATAGTTTGCAATTCAAGTTCTTTTTTTTTTGATGTTTGTTCCTAAAACTTGAGCAATACAGTTGGGCTCTTACAGTCTTACCTGCATTTTTACAACCTCAAAGGGCAATTCAACACTATACAGAAAGCTAACAGAACACAGAATGTTATACTACATCTTTTTGATAACATTCTTTCTCTCTCCTTCAGATTCCCCAAATTTAAACTTTTTCAACTAAAATATATCTGATAGTAAGAATAAACATCAGTAAAAGAACGTCTCAAAGATTAAGAATTTATTTATCATCTGATTTGGCAGATGATTTGGCCATCATCTGCCAAGATGACAGGAGTTTAAATGACCATGCTGAACTAATGAATTTTGTGTAATGAACATTTTTTAAAATGCTCAATAATATTGGTTAGGCTATTTGAAGCATAACAACACATCTCTGGTTTTTATCACTCTATTTCCTTTAATTTTGGGCGAAGGCATTTTATTTTCTTTTCATGTTCTCCCAACAGCTCTTTTGGAGTTGCAGTAACATATATGGATAAATGAAGCAACAGTTGTGGAAAGACGCAGCAACTTAAATTGGCATTACTGAAAAATACAAATTCGGGGCACATAAATTCTTCTTCAGATCTCCAGTACAGCAGCAGGCTTTGACGCTGAGAGTTGCTCAGTGTTTATCTCTATGTGCATATCCGTCCAGAGAAGAACAAGTTAAAAGAGGTGGTTGACAGAAAGCTCCCCAGAAACAATATTTCTTTTCAGTCCTTTTCCTTGCCAGCTTGGTAGTGAACTTCAACGTGACCATACAATACTAAGCTGCTTAGTAAAGAGAACAGTCAATGTCCTTTGTCCAGTGTCTAGAACATGGGGACCTAAACCATGAGCTTCTAACCACTATCTGTGACAAACCAGAAATACTTACCTAACCCTACTGTAGTTCTCCTATTGTGGGATCTACATTTATACACCAGAAATAACCTCATTAACTTCACAATATTAGAGATGAATACAGGTTTTAAAATAGTACTGTGTCTGTAGCACATGCAACTATAACATTTTTCAATTCTACTGCTTCTATAACCATGATTCTTCCCCTCTGCCTAAAAAAATAAAAAAGCAAATCTGTAGATAAAACATTCCAGTATTGCACAAGTCATGCTTAAAACCAAAGTTAGTGTAGTACAAAAAATAGCCATTCCTTCCCATATTTAATTTCAAAATCATCTGATTGAAACTCCCTTTTCCAATACTTTTGCTTAAGTTTTTTTTCTGTCTTAAATTACTCCGATTGTCACATGGGCTTGTTTCTGCATCGACATATGTTATACACCTTTTTTAACCCCACTCCCAATCTAACATTATAGGTGAGGGCTGGGAACTACTAGCACTGAAAGTCTATAAAGTCTTCCTTACCTTGCTAAGATACAAGAACATATGCCAGGCAGGATTTTTACCAGCAAACTGAGAGGAAGCCAAGTAACATGAAGAGTATTTATTATCAAGCAATAGCAAAGTCCACAATGATTTAAAGACAGCAATTCGTGGAAAAATAGCTGAGCAATTTGTAGATAAGGTGTAGTTTAGACTTTTAAGAAGAGTTTTGTGAGCCTAATAATCCGCTTGCTGGAACTAAATCTTAACTATGACTAGTAAGCATATCAGTGGGTAGCCAAGATCAAAACAAAGGGAAAAAAGAAAGTTCTGTGTAAGGAAATTGCCTCAGGTTTTTACAAGATGGGAAGACACACACACATGTTATGAAACAGAACGGTGGTAGAGAGGTAGTCTAGTTGTTCATTTGACTGGGAGAGGTAGAAGCAGCGCAGACAACAATAGCTGTAGCCAGTCAAAATTGTCATTATCCCATGTTCTCCAAAAAGATGCAACAAAAACTGATTCACAGCCTGTGACTGCTTATTTAACCCAGATTCAGTTCACTTGCTCTTATTTACTCTTTTTTACATCAGTAATTTCCATTCAAAATATCCATTCAGGGAGTGAGAAGGGGGAAAGAGAATAGTCATAGAAATAACCAGGATAAAAATAGTCAAGCTACATTCTAGGATGTGTCAGCCAATTCATCTGCAATTCATACACTTTAAGGTAAAGGGTAAGAAAAGCAGATGGGGTTCCCTTTCTGGCAGACTGATATTGTACAAGCACAACTGAAACAAATACCTACCAAATGCTAGAAGCCAGATAAGTCATAAATTTCACAGACTTTATCTACACAAAATTCTCCATGCCAGTTCTTCCCACAGGAAAAACAGACCAATTCTTTTAGAGATAAAAGCCACTAAAACACATTGGACATACAGTCAACAAGTGTTAAAGACTGTGCATCTTAGAGCTAGTATCTGTAGACAATCATACATAATGTTCCCTGGGATTGATGTAGACACTTCCAGATCCTGAGCTATGAACGTGTCTACTACTCCAACTTTTGTAGTATGGTTGCTCATAAACAGGGTACGGTTGCTGAAGACTCTCTTGTTCCTGGAGTTCTTCAGGCTCATAGTTAAGTTGTCTTCCATTCACAGCTTTCTAAACACACACAAACAAAGATTAGTCAGGTTCACAGTCCTACTATTCCTGTTGTTACAGCTGTAAGAAAAATAAGAGATGCACTAACTTCAAAACAATCCTTTGAATTGAGAAACATGACCTTAAAAATTGTGATAGCTAAGAAATAAACTTAAACAAAACTGTTGGCAACTACCCAAAACAAAAATATTGAGGCTAAATCTAAAAGGAAGATAAGGTTTTAAAGCTCAAAGAGTCTAAAAAGCAAAGCAAACTATAAAAAAAGTCCGTCAGCTCTCCTGTGCCTTGTTGTTATATTCAGAAATAGGTTTAGAGGTTGAGTGTTTCTGCATTAAAGCTAGTCAGCAAAACTACATAGGAAACGCTAAGATACTAAAGTAATATTGACTTGTTTCATTTCATGGATAGTAAACTTTCACATCCAACAGTTACTTGTCTATGGTGGATATATTATCTGCTCTTCATGGAAAATATCCCTGCAAACTTATTTCAGGAAACAAGATAAGAAGCAAAGCTCTTGCCAGGAATTTAATCTATTTTATTATTTACCATGTACTGCAAATTTCCAGTATCTCTCTCTCTGTACTGGCTTTGCGAAGCAAAATTTTCTCTCTGAAAGAAGAGTTACAGTAGAAGCAAGTCAGAATTTGGCAGTGCACAACAGGTTCAATGTGAACAAACACAGTAGTCATCACAAAATACATTATGCCTATGAAGTGTCCTAACTGATCACCCTTCTGAATGCCTTTTTACAAGCTGATCACTGTTTTCTGGAAAAAGACAGCAGTTATTGTTAATCTAACAAGTATTTTCAGAAATGTATTTTTCAATTTTAACATGCAATTTATTTCAAACAAGTCAATATAGGTTAAAAATCAAGTCAAGCCTCCAAATCAGATCTATATTATGAAGCTGTCACAATCAACCGAGTAGATAAATGCTCAGTCTGATATTAGACAAATATTTAACTGAAAGGGAATTTAACTGTATATTACTGGGATGGAAAGGATTACATGTTTGCTGCTCAATTTGATGAAAGCTAAACAAAGTGCTTCCAAATGAATAAATGAAAAGCCTTAATGAGACTATTCAAAACATTCAACTAAAATTAAGATAAATTACCCTGCAACAGTACAACAAAAAGAAGGTGCTTTTCAGTACCCTTGCACAGATTTTTTTTTCCTTGTTAATAACAACAGCAAAGACATATTTATAACTTATCTACTCAACTTCATTTTCTTTTCCTACCAACAGTCCATGTCCCCTAGACGTCAAAGCACAGAGCTCGAGCATCACAGAGCTCCTGCAAGGCTTGGCAGACAGATGAACATCAGGAGCTAAGGAGCATTCAGCTCACAATGCAGCAACACAGGCCAAGAGCTCATCACAGGCAAAACCATCCAACTCATGCACCTCCAACAGCCTCAGCAAACCTGTAGGTTTGCACTTATTGCCACGCACTGCTTGCTACAAAGGAAATGGCTTTATGTAGGGCTAACTTGTCTCAGATGGAAATCCTCAGAAGGAATCCTCAGACAGGCTTCCTTCACTTGATTCAATAAGACCACACGTCCTTGGGACACTGGTTTTGTTGGAACAGGGTGGGAAGGGAAGAAACCCACAAGGGAAACACAGAGCATGAGACTGGGTCATGTTATTTCATTTACTATTTATAAAAGCATGTTTAGAAATTTATTTTATCATTTTATCCTCTCTTCTATCTATTTATATATATATTTTTAAAGTCACTTAATTTTTGCCTTGATTGCCAGTTATTGGCTCCTGAAGAGTGGTCACACCTGCGATCAATATGGTTTTACAGACTGATTAGCACTCAAGTATCCAAACTCATTAGCTCCACATGACTAGTATAGTTAAAACACAAATAAATAAAACCATCAATGGTCAACTGCAGAAAAAGCTTGAAAAGTACTATCCTATCTCAGAGGTCTTTATCAGTTACCTGTTCAGTCAGCTCTCTCAGAAACTGGGCAAAGACAGAGCTTTGTTGGCAGGTGGCAGATATCATTTTAATCAATACTGCGAGACTCAAACGTTGTTCCTCTTACAGAAGAGGACGACATGAGCCTTCTCCACGGAAAGTCTAACACAACACACCGTGAACAGGAAGACAGCAGAGGAACAGCTTGAGATCATTTACGATGATCCCAAAACTCACTGGACATTTACATTTTATAGGGGAGCTACGTGAATGACCTCAGGAAAATGAGGTAGGCAAAGGGGCAGCTCACGGCAAATTACATACAGCAGAGGCCTTTTAAGACACATACAGCATTGTAAACATTTGACTACGTTTCAAAGCAACAAATGTACAATTTATTGACATTAGCTACAACTGAGTTTCAATGACTAACATCGAGTTAGCATGAAATATAATGGTCCTAACTCTAATACTGCCTCTGAAGAAGTGCTGAAACATAGGCATGCCTTCAATCTCACAGCCAAAGTGAACAGAAGTATTATTCATCCCATTAAAGCTCTGTAATTCAAATCTGAATCAATTCCAATGCCATCAATCTTTCTGTATGTAATGTCTTGCTTTTCCATATTCCAAACTCATGAATTACAAGTGTCACAAGTGTTACTTTTCTCTTCCTCTCAGCTGCTTCCCTCCATTTCTTAGAAAGCGAAGATTAAGAGAGACACTTGGTCTAGCAATAGAAGCTGGAAAATTGGAAGCCGACAGGCTCAATCAACAGTTTAAGTTACTGCAGAGGCAAACAAGTGTGTATGTGTTAAACTAATATTGTAGTAGTCTATTACTTGATGTAGTTACAAAAAATATCAAGAGCCACTAAAACTGTCACATACAATTCAGGAACAATAATGTGATTTTTGTTTACTTCATATTTAATGGATATTTTTTAATCCAATCCAGCTTTTTCCTCCTTCCTCTTTTCTTTTTCCAAATTTGTTATTAAAGCACAAGTTTTAAAAAAATACGGAGTTTAGTTCTTTGCTTGACCTGCACACTCACTGTGAAACAGTGCTGAAAAATCTAATGATTTCCATGATCCTCCTTTGCCCACTCCTCCAATAGCTCTTTTCATTGTCTTCACAAACCTGTTTTTCCTCCTCTTATTGATCAAACGTGTTGCCTTGTAAGTCATTAAAAGGTGGTATTTTTCTAAACTCACACTGCTTTTGCTCCTCAGCTGCTAGAATAGAATCTGTTGATTAATTCCAAGAACACCCTGTTTACCACTTACCACAACGAGACGTGCTCCTGAAGAGGAATTCATCCCACAGGCAGGTGAGGTACAAAAGCCACCACATCATCCCTACAGGTAAATGTTCTCTGGGCAGGCAAGGAAAGGGGCAGGAAATCTGCCTGCTCCAAAATTTCTACAACCGGTGCCAACTCCTGGTACCAGCACTAGGACATAGACAGGCACTGGGAAAAAGAGCAGGAAATTCTGTTGGGTCCATTTCTTACACCAAAGTGGGAAATGAGGGAAATCTTCCTGGATGACACTAAAACACAAGATCCTTTTTAGAGAAAGGAGTCGCAGCTTTTACTGCCACGGAACATGTGACAGAACTCAAATCTATCAGGCTTTGCCAAAGAACACAAGTACTGGCTACCCAACAGATTCAGATGCAGAAGGACACGGTGTATCTGTGTTTTGAGGCTTTGGTGCTTACAGTAGTTGGTTATTTTATGGAGTTCTATAAAAGCAATTACATAAGGTCTTGTGTCCACCCTCCTTATCAAACAATCCTTTAAAACTCTGAATCAGTATCTCACTAATACTTCATCTCGCACTTTCTTACCCCTTCCAATACAGAAACCCAAATATAACAATATGAAGTCTATTCATAACATCTATCACTTCTCATTGACCAGCATCCATTCCAGACAGTATGACATTGTAAACACACCCCCAAATTCCATTAACAAAATAGCTTTTGTGCCTCTTTCTGGTCCCCATCAGGATAATGATTTCTTCCATTGTAAGGTCCTTCATGAATATAGATGAGTTTGTCCCCATGCATTTTGTGCTTCCCTCTATGCAATCTTGTTTGCCTAAACAGCTCCTCAGTCTAACGCAAATTATAATAATAATGCTTTCTCTTTCATTTCAGAACAGTCTCACCTGTATTAAATTCATTAGGAAAACTACCAGTAGAGTCCAAGAGAGCCATACTCTACAATGAATCCCTATTATACCACATTTAAAAGTACCACTGGCCATCTTTGCAAATCTGATCCAGAAATATCACCATTCAAAACGGGTGTCTTTTTAGCTTTATGCTTTTAACTGGCTATTACAACTTCACCATCTTGTCTGTTTTGAGCAGGAATACAAACACCGAGAGCTGCAGTATTTGAGAGGCTGGCTACATAATGTAGTCTTACAAGGCACAAGTCTCTACAGCTGCTCTTTCCAAGGCTAGAATTACTGAACTGTTGTTCCTCTCCATTATTTTTTCCCATTGCTACAAAAAATAAATGGATTCCTCAATGTTTTCCGAACTCTGAATGTGCACTGCATTATTAAAACACCAAAATAATCCCACACCACAAAAACACACACTGCCCAATTTGCCTCCTGCTCCCCTACCTTTGGTAGCACCAGTCAAGCTAAACCTAACTCCACTCCTTCACAATACAAAACAGTACTCAGTCATATCTTCCAACAAGCACAGAAGTCATCACTTCGAATAAAGTGAATCTATCTCAAAATAATTCAAGGGATTGCCTGAATTAGTGCCTTCTCCCCTACTCTGTTCATTAATACTATAGAACAGCATTAATTCTATCTCAGGTTACTGAAATTTTTCTATCACTCGGCTTCCTGTCGATTTCCCTCAAAACCAACTTGCCAAGTCGACATCACTCTGTCACCAAGGACACAGCCTGCAGGCTGCTCAGAAGGGACACTGCTCTTTAAGTAGTTTTTACGCAAAAAGTAGCTTTGGGTAACTAGATAGTATTTACCCAATCAGTGTGTGTGTGGGGGGGGGTAAGTTCTGTAATTAAAGAAAAAAAGAGGCAAAAATAAACTTAGTCTTTCCAGCAAGCAAAACTGAAAATGGCAGAACTAGCAGACCTATTTATACTGATACTTTTGCTGTTTAATATTCCTTTCTTTGGATTTTGGCACCACTATTTTAGGTCATAAGTGAATCAGTTCTCTGCAGTTCTGAAGTTACCAGAAAAAGACAAATTGGTTTCCACTAATATCAACAGAGAGATATCATGGTGACAAGTATTCCTTAAAGTATGCTTCATATACATGAGGCTTATTATTTAACATTAGCACATAAGTGCAGAGAACATGAAAACATTTGCTACCAGGTATTACTAAATGTGTACAATTTCCCTCATTTATTTTAGCAGATCCATCGTCCTCCAGCTCCATTTCCTTTCAGATTTAAAAGGCTCCACAAGAGGGAATCAGTCAGAAACTAAATAGTCTTCATAAACAGACTGGTTTATTAAAAGAAATGTAATAAACAACGCTGTTAACTCAAGCTGCCTCCTGTAATAGGTACTTCTGTGCTGCCTAGTACAAAGAATCATTCTGAATTAACTCAGTCGGATAACTCATCTGTACTTTCACAAGCAGCCCAATCCAGTGCACACCCACATTCCAGATAAGAAAAATCAGTTCTCCTGTCCCTTGCTCTCCACTTACTTTCTCTTTTTCATTTTCCAGAACGAGTTTCCCAGTGTATCAGCTCTCTGATTAAGTCAAGTCAGATGGCAACCACACAAATGTTGAATGTTAGTGGTGAATTTTAGCACACAGAATAAAGCACAGGCCAATTTCCTGTTTAGACTGTATTACTTTGGTCACATCTAGCTATTCCTTGAATTGCAATAAAAGTTCAAGCACTTGCCACAGAATTGGTACACAGCTCATGAATTTCAACTTGAGAGATAAAAGTGGAAAGTCACATAAATGCGGGCATTTAAGAGTGATTTAGTCATCTTCCCTGAAAGTCAAAACAGTCCCACGAGTTATCCACATATAAACAAAAAAGTAAAAAATCTAATTCAGATATATTCCCATCACTCAGACCTCAATAACTTAAAAAAATGGCAGTTTTTATTCTTGGTCACGGAGGCTCATTAGCAAGGAAGATCAAGCTGCTGAAGTCTACGATGAAGTTTCTCAAATATACTTGATTCCAATATTAAAAGCCTTTCATAGAATCATTAAATCCTAGGGTGATTAGAGAATAGATCCTTGTAGCTTCTTTGGTTCAAGATCAGCAGTTTGTTACATCCAAAAATGATTTACCTGCCAGTTCCCCACCTTTCAGAAACACGTTAACAACATGTTGAAGACAAAAGATTCAGGTACAACAAAGCTAAGGAAACCAGTTGGTTGTGAATTAACAATATAACAACTGTACATTACCAAAAACATCTGACTAATGTTAAAAAAGAGGAATAAGAGTATTTAGCACTTCTTCCAAGTTTAAGATTAATTACTCACCTGGTACATAACTTCTTTCTGCGGTACAGAGAACACTCTCTCTTCACATGAAGGGGATGGTTTATGAGTGGGTGGAAGATCAATCCTGTATTAAAAAAGAATATGAACTCAATTAGATAAATAGTCCATTTTCATTAACCTTTTTTTTAAAAAAAAAAAAAAGCTGAAGCATTCAAAGCTCACAATCAAGACGAAATGCTTTTCAGGTGGCAGTAGCACATGAAATAAATACTCTAACATTAACAACAAAATCTAATTTACGTTAGCCCTCAGGTTACAGAATACCAGCAACCTTTATTACTTGTAGCAACAATTAAGAGTGACCTGTCCCCCACTCTCTAGTTGAAACTGCAAGTGTTTTTTTCCAAAACCTTCTTTGAAAGAATTAAGCCACATATGCCTCAAGTCATGCTTAGCTTCCTCCT
>JAUBOD010000290.1:3037238-3048881 GCA_032353885.1 Nothura maculosa | reverse complement strand
GAGTCCATTACATGAAATGGAACAGGCAGTTTTCCCTTTTCAGATTTCTAAAACTAATAGCTTGATAATCTTCATTTTTCCAGCTAGTTGTTTAAAATTGGCACTTCCCAAAAGTCATCCTTCTATTTTTGAGTTTAACCTTGTTCTGCAGTTCATCTGGAGTCACTTCATTTCAATTTGCCTCCCCCTAATCAGCAGTACCAGTTTGGTGAACCTGCCCAGGATGCAGCAGAACTACAGCAGGTCACCTAGTAGATGTCCTACAGATGATGTCCTTTGAAAGAACAAGCACTTACTGTTAAAGCAGTAGCAAGTTATGGGGAAGAATTCCCCCATGGCACAGACTGCAGAGTATACTGAACCTTCTGCTCCACAGATTCGGTAGTTGTGGTACAGTTGTTGTACAGCTGTAGTACATTTTTGCTGCGTGAAGTGGCAATGCACTGTCTGCCTCTCTCTTACTAACCTGAAGTTTCAGGCACTCTCTGAAGGGTATTTTTCACCTTTCATGCTCAATGTAACTTTTAAAACTTATCATCCAGATGTAGTGTAAAACTGCTATTTTAACTACACGTCAGAAAGTCTCTAGCAAACTTAGCACCTCTTCACAGGCTTGATGTGTTATTGGCATCCTGGAAAATATGCAAGCTTGCTTGCTTCTCCAACTTAGAATTCCACTGGCATTTTTTCCCTAGATGTGTTCAATTTCCCAGATTCCAGATTCAAAGGCAGGATTTCCACAAAGCCTTATCAAGACCTTTAAGACTATTATGTGTACTTGCAAAAAAGAGTCTCGTATTCAGTAATGAGTTTAGACATCCTGTTAAATACAGGCCTAGCAAAATACCTCACTTATATGTATATATACACACACACACTAGCAGAAGCTTTTAAAAATCAACAACTATAAAAATATTTTTCATATGCCTCAAAAGACAAGCCTTTGACACGGTTACGCAGTTACTCGTCAAAGACTTGCTTAGAGATAACTTATTTTCAGTGCAATGACTTAAGTACACAGTTACATGAAGGCTCATTAAAATGCTAAGAGGTATTCATTTTTGTGCAGAAAACCTAGAAATAAAGCTTTGATTCTGCTCCAACTCATTTTAATTGGCAAAGTGGTTGCTATATAGAAGCATTAGATTTGTCATGGATGGTGTCTAGATTTAAGGAATACACTTAAAGAGTTCTGCATTAACTCACTGTACTGCATTACTAGCTCTGCAAATTAAATGTCCCAGAAGATAGACTTGATCATTGTCTTAGGTAAACCTCTTGTTCAATCAGAAAGCGAAGAAAGTCACTTTTTATTCTTAATCAAGACTGGATGGTAACTTTTAATTTACCTTTGTTACCTCTGACATAGATCAATATAAGCACTCTGCATTAAAATTCAAATCTTGAACAGTAGTACAGCATTGGGAGGGAAAAAAAATAAAGTTCAAAGCAGCTCAAATACATTTTTCCCAGATTCCACATTTCAATTTGTCAAGTCACAATATAAAAAGCTTGGGAAAAAAAAAACAAAAAAGAAAACTTCAAAAAGTTTATTCCTCCTTATGTGTAAGTATAAACAATCAGAAAGTGACCGGCCAATGAAGTGAATTGCAGGTACAAGTTTAGGTGTCAGTGGTGACTACACATACCACTCCCTCCGGGATATTACCGAGCCATCTATGTGAGAAACAAAGTCTTCTTCATTGTCATCGTAACATTCACCACCCATATATTTCATCCCCAGTGTTCCACCTTCATAATAATCCATTGGTCTTTCATAGCGTTCCTGGTACCTGTTAATATTGTCTATATTGTTCCACTCTGGCTTTTCAGGGTCTTGTAAATAATCTTTAGAGATTAGGCTGTTCATTGGATGTTTTATTTCTTTTTTTAGACTGTCAGGGTAAGAATCCACATCATCTGACTGAAGAACATCTATTTGAGATTCTTTTTGCATATCTGAAGGTGGAAGGTAGTTCTTAGCAAAGTAGTCACCACGGAACGTCCGTCTTCTCCTATAGCAGATAATTCCAACCAAAACACTGACAAGTATGAGGAAGAGGGCCCCCCCCACCGCACTACCGATGACGGTACCCCAAGTGTCTTCCTGCATTGCTGGCAAGGTTGATGTTGGGATATTTATTATTCTAGGTTCTGTTGCTAAACCTGTGATGCCATCAGTCGAAGGATGCCAGGGAACCGTGGGCAGTCGAGTGGTAGTAGTAGGAGGATCTAATGGAAAGAGCAAAGAGGTAGACAAGACACAGAAAAGGCACAGAATGTCAATGCATGCTAAATCAGTTAAGGGTTTATAAGAAAGCCAAGTTGATGGATACGATCTACAAGAATAGTTTTTCATTCTCAAGTTTGCGGTACTCCAAAATGAGCCTCATATTTTCCATAACCTTTGAAGCAGCTTCAGTGCACTGTATTCCGAGCTATGCTGCAGCAGGATAGGGAGCATCCTCAACAGTGCAGGACAAGTAAATGTTTAAGGCAACATCTTGCCCTCCTCACAGTTACGAGATGCAGCTTTCCTGCTCACATGTTCCCTGTTCAATATTTCTCATCCATGGGACAGCACTGTATTGCAAATATGAAACACAATGTCCCATGCCTTTCCAGACAGTACTTAGAAATAATGGATCAAATGAACGATGACACAAAATAAGATAACATCAAATTCTCTCCAGAAATTTTTCAGAGCAAAGGGTGTAAGAATGAAAAACTATAAAATGTGTGCTAAGTCAACAGCACATGAGCTACTAATTTCAAGAAGCTATTCTCTCCAAAAATACTTGCCTTATTAACACAACTTAGCTTCAAGTTTTGAATAGTGAAGGAAGCATAGTTAAAAATGGCACATACAAAGCTAATCTCAAAATAACATTGTCTATACTTGAACAGTGAGCTTCCAGCATTTAAAGTACCAAAAAGCCTGAAACACTTGAAGTAAAAATGCCATCCTGCATTCCTCCAGGAAATAAATTGATTCCTCATGTGCAAAAATATTTGTGTTCTCCCCAAGGAGGTACATCAGCAACCAATTTCACAGGGGGCTACACAAGTAAACAAGGCACTGCCAGTTTCTGGGCTTCTCCCTGGGTCTGACTTTGCCCTGTATTCTTTACACCAGCTGGAGTTTTGTGCAGCTGCGTTTAAGACCGAGTCGCAAGCAACTCTGCAACTCTGAGATCATGAGAGTGCTTCTCAAAATTACTTTGGACTGCAATTTATATGCAGCACCAGTTTCTACATTAGTGTCATGTTGAATAAGAAGGGTTATTTTGCCTTGTTCAGTGCAAGATAGTTTTAAAAACAGTAAAGAGACAAACTCTATGTTACCACATCTTAAATCTTTTAGAGAGAATATTACATGGTCACTAGTTCACTACATCATGTTATGGAGTTAAATGAACATAAGCAAGTTCCATGGAACCATTACTATCATCTTATGGAGGCACATAAATTCACCAAATGCAATTAGAATAGAACTGGAGATTGGTCAAACTTCTAGTTATTTGACAAATCTTACACTTTGAAGTTGAAAAAGGTTTAAATATATTGATAATCATTTCATTCTCTCACAGCAGTCAGAATTGCCATATTTGTCATGAGCTATTAATATAATTCATACTTCAAACTCCTCCTCATTGCTGCACGTAACACTTAAACCTAAGTAAAGTTTTGTACAGATTTTTCAGAGCATAATTATGACCTGGCCATGTAAAAGTAGTGGTGACTTGTTAGGTGTCTATACATAAATGATATTAATTTGACAGCAGACAAGAAACTAAACAAGAGGTATAATCAAAATGAACAAAAGGAGTTCAGATTATGATTTTAGTAAAAACAGGTTTAAAGGGAGTTTCATACTTTAACAAAGATGTAGAAATTTAGGAATCCGAATTTGCCAGGGTTCCCATGTCCTATAAATCCATAGGTAAAGAAGTTAAACTCCAATTTCTCTTCCTTGAAAACACATTTCAGTCAAGATATAAGATATATCTTAAATATAAGACATAAGGTTTGATACACAAACTTCAGATAGGACCACAAATATTTATTTCCAGATGTCTTTTATTTCAAAGTCCCTGGCATGCAACTCGGCTATTCTCTAATGCTGAAGGGTTAGGTATCATCCTCAATACTTAAAAAGAAGCCTAAGCAGGGAACACTTGCTTCTGGGACAGTTTAGCCTTCATTCACAAAGATAGTGGCAACTGTACTGTGCTAATGTGTCAGCATTTTAAATTTCATCCGTCTGTTGCCAGATTGCCTAGCTGAGCTCTTTTCAAGCACAAATTGACATATTAATCTTAATTTCACTGCTCTAATATTCAGAGTTCACTCTTAGTCTGTTCAAAGTACTTATATCGTGATGATATGTCAATACTGTCATTCTGAAATGATAGAAGTATTAAAATCAGTTTTCTTTTTTTTACAGAGCAGAAAAGATCAGTTACACCTAGAAACCTGTGAAGTTCTGCAGAGCTTTTCAAAAAAGAGGAAAAAAAAAACCAAAAGACACCAAATCAAGCTTCCCACATAGAAAATCATGGAAACAATTAAGACCCAGAGTGCAAGTGGAATTTGAAAAGCTATGGCACTGATGTGGCAGCCTATGTAGCAGCACAAATTTACAATGTACTCAAGAATCCACACAGGCCACAGAGCTGCAAAAATCTGGAAACATTTCAGTTTAGTAATTAAATTGCCTTGATTTTTACTTTGCTTACTCTTTTATGAGCTCCAGTTAAATCCCTGCGACATATTCCCCAGAGTAAAGGTAAGGGCAAGTCAAGACTCATAAAAAGGTTCTTGTAGTGTTACATAGTTACCATCCTCATTAAAATAAGATGGACTTATAACTCAAAAAATGAGGAAGGGCAAAAGTCTACTCCTTGTTAGTACCAGAAAAGCACCAGTTGCCTCCAGACATAAACACCTCCCTTCAGCTTTCCTGGTTTGTTTCAAACCTCTCTTCCTTATTAGTCTTCCACCAATAAAACCAAGATTGGTTCTTTGCTTAAAGTTATGCACTAGCATCTTCTCAAAGACACCATGGTCAGTCGCTGTACAGCATGCTT
Source organism: Nothura maculosa (assembly GCA_032353885.1). NCBI lineage: Eukaryota > Metazoa > Chordata > Aves > Tinamiformes > Tinamidae > Nothura > Nothura maculosa. The sequence goes on along the minus strand of JAUBOD010000290.1, from coordinate 3,043,791 downwards.
GGCACCCCACTATCATATATTTCCCAGAGGTTTCGATGAAAGCTGCTATCAGCTTGAAAGAAGTTTTGCTCTCCATGGGTCTGATATTTTTATGCTTCCCTTAAATGACTCTTCTTTATCCAATTTTCACAGCTCTTTGCAATGCAAACAACTTCATTGCAAAGGCTCCTCTGTGTAAGGTAAGCTTAGATATATTTGTTATATATTCTAGCTACATGCATTGGTTGTTCTCATATCCCCCAAGTACTGCATCTCTCCCTCTGAATCCACTTGCAGTACATCCTCGTTCCAAGCTTCCTGGGCCCATCTTCTCTCTTCCTGCAATTCCAGGCCAATAGAAGCTGAAGAGGCAGAGATGGATGGTCACTCCTTACTAAGAGAGGAACATTTTCAAACAATTTCTGCTAAGCCTTACCCTGAAATTAAGGAGCCTTTCATTTTACATAACTGACCACTTAAATCCAGAGAATGAAAAATTTCAGCTACAAACCATTCCAAATATAGCTCAATAGGAATTTTGAGAAGTGAAATGATCAACTCCAGTGAGGAAAAACCTAAAATATTGTCATGTATCTTTCAGATGAAGTTGCTACTTAAAGACTACATAAATTAACTCTTGGAGGGAAAGGTACTTTGGCACAGTCACCATCAAGTATTAATTCTTGACAGTCAAGGCTGACTGGTTCCAAAAACATGACAGTCTAGTTTCTCCAGTATGGAGGAACAAACCCCAAACCTCACATGATGTTATTCCAGAACACAGTCCACAAATTTGCCAAACATAAATGAAAGAGTTAAGCAAAGACTCAAGTACCCTTTCCATACTAAAAGTATCATCCTTAAAGACCATGTTCTTCAAAAGGGAACATTTGAGACTTAACAGGACTTAAGTATGAAGTTACGTCTAGTGTGATCAGAAAAACAATACCAAGTTTCAAACTACATGTTCTTATTTAAGATGGTGAAGACTCTTCAGAAAAATCTTATATTACGGGTCCTTAACAGCAGTTAGGAGTTCTCCTCCAGGCACACTAACTTAATCCTAAACCAAGTTTCTAGCCTCAGACAGGCCTGAGTATCCACAACTCACCACCATTCAGTAATCTATGTATTGCAAGATGAAAAAAATCACCATAAACAGTAGATGCCTTCTCTGACCATGGTTGGTGCTTTGGAGGAAGATAAGCTTGAGATGAAAATATGGTGGTCTGAAAAAGTTATATCCAAGTTAAGAAAATAAAAGAACAAAAAAATCCACACAAGTAACAAAAGCAAGAGCCAGAATAACAGTTCAGCACTTGCACTTTTCCCTCACGTGAAGAGTCCAATAGAAACAGAAGAAGAGGGCAGTCCAGTTTGGCTCTTCTTTAACTCTTTACTCCATTTTCTCCCCCAGTTATTTTCCAAATGTGCCTCACTGCATATTTTGCTAGAGCAAATAAAAAGGCAGCCTGAATGTCACACATCTGTACTGGTTAATTTGCAATTCATTGCAACCAGACAGAAAACACAGCTGAAGCATCTTCAGAGCCTTAATCAGATTCTGAATCTACCCTAAACTTTCAAACACAAAAGGCCATTTAATCTGAGATAGGATGCACCATAACATTTCTTCAGGCAAAGATTGTGAAAACCAGGAAAAAAAATGTGTTCTGCTTCAGATTTTGAACAAGTTCCTCCTTGGCAAACAGACTACATTTCTGTTAGAGACTTATCCTGGCATATAGGTGGGTATCAGGAGGGTATCAAGAGTCATGTATGCAAAGCAAGAAGAGCAAGGCCCAAGAAAACCAGTCCCCGCAGTCACCTCATTGGTGCTGCCAGGGAGGCAGTTACCTCCTGCATCAACAGGAGATCCCCTACCCTATCACTTCCCATCACTGTGGGTAGTCTGGGATTAGTGATCAATCTTCCACATGCAGCAAGTGGGACTATAGGAATTCATTTAGAAGACTGACAGCTTTCAAAAATGCTTACAATACATTACAGTGTACAGCTCTGGACAATTTCCTGTTTTATCGAGCACTAGCAGATAACAGCCAGAAAGCTAGAGGCATGACAATGAGAACCTGCCAGCCTGATAAATACATTTATGATCACCTCAAGAATCTTTCCTGGAAGGAAAAATGACACTTCAACTCCCACACAACTTTCTTAGCAGTCTGCAAGACAAGAAGTCATTATAATTATAATTCCAAAATCAGTTGGTTCTGCATAAGTAACATGGTCTGACTTGCTCAGAAGTAAAAACTTGTGAAATGGACTTGGGTGATGCTGCTCCCCTTACCAGTGGAATAAGGAGGCTAAAGGCAGAGCTGTACTCAGAGAAACTAGAAATGGTTTGAGTGATTTTGAACATTGCATTCCAGAAGGCACTGAACATTACATTCCATCATTATACTTAATGATGCTTTTTTCCCCCTGTCTTTAAATTACTTAAGACTTCCTAAAAAGTAATAGTCTTAATTGTTTCAGATCTGATTGGCAGTCATGAGTTTTTCCATACAGGAATTACTGAAAACTAATATTTAGTGTAATTTCTCAGATGTGACTTTTACCAGCAACTGTAGAACTTAAGTCTTTCAAGAGATAAACTTTAATTTTAGTCTCATTAACAAACAGTTCCACTACCTTGAAGTATTTATGACTTTGCAGCTAACAAGCCAATTAGCTAGCCAGCTAATTGGAGCCTATTCATTTTCACAATGGCTCATAGTGTAGTTAGTCTGAGAGTTGGAAACAGTACCTCCTGTTCTACAACTGCTGTTAACAAACATGAACAGACACGAGTGGCTTCAAACATTCTGTATTCTAAGTTTAGTCTTAAGCTCTCATTCTCATAAGCTCTCATTCTCTTGAAGCATTCATATTTAATTTCTATATCTGTACTATTTGTACAAATATTGTACAAATAATAGCACAAATATTACAAGCAAGTTTCTACTTATGTATTTTATAATGAGAATGCCTACCCATACACACCCTAAATCCCAGTGCTAAGTAAACTCTTCAAGTCCTTGCAAAGCAATTGCCGTAGTAAAACATGAAGCTAGCATTTAGCATCAGGCTAAAGTGATATGACTATTTTTTTTTTACCAGCACAGACACAAACACAAAAGTTCACCTACCAAAAGTGATAGGAGTAGCACTAGGAAAAAACTTTAGGCTTAAGAGCTTCCATTATATGCTGCTGTTACTAAAGGATCAATTGAATTCCAAGTTGTATTGTAGCTCTTAAGCTTAACACTGAAGTAGGAAGTATGTAATATACTGACCAGCTCAGTTTGCTTGCTCAGTTATTGACAAAAGAGTCAAAGTTAAGATATTGTCTTTGCCAAGCCATAAACTTACCCAATATGTAAATAGTCTTCTGATCACTTCTTTGACCAAGGGAATTGGTCACCTTACAGATGTAAGTCCCAGTGTAGTTGTAAGTCAATGGGCTGCTGAACTGCAGAGTGTTGTTGACAGAGAGCAATCCTTCAGGCCACTGCCCATCCAGTCTACAACAAAACAGATGGATGTATTTTAAGTAAGCATCTTTACAACTTAGAAACAAATATATCTTATAGAAGGTAATATTTGCAGTAATCTACAGAGATGGAACTTTTGATGAGCTTTTTAGTATCCTTGAAGAATCCTTATGGAGGATATTCAATATCTACCTCAAAATTTAGTTCGTTAACTTAATGGATTTGGCTCAGATATTCAGCACAAAATTTGCTGGTGCTAGGGAGGTAACTAGAAAATCAACTTTGGAAAACACTGAAGAGTTTAAAAGAACTTGGCACAACTATCCACTCAAACTGTACGAACCAGCAGTCAAGGTACCAAATCTTTCTACCACTGTCAGTATTATCTAGCCAGCTGAGGTATTGGGCTAAAGAACACTTCTGCCAATATGAGCTTTATTTACAGGGCAATAGGACTAGCATTTCACAGCAAGTGTTCAAACAGTTCCTTCCCTCTCTGCCTGCCTCTTTTCTCCCTGGACCATTTTCCCTTCCAAATTACAGCAACACAACTCAATTTGCTGCTTAGAACAAAGTGCATGGTCCCAATGTACCATGCCCTGAAGTGTTCTGCACATGACTGCAGAACAACTGTGCAAAGCAGAGAAAGGGGAAGGGACAGAGGCATCAAAACTACTTTAACGGAGCTACCCAATGCAAAACACACATCAGGGTGCCTGCCTGTGTATTACCATTGTATCATGGCAGACTCTGTAAGACTCACTTATAACTTCAGCTTCAAACTTCTGCTAAATCACTCCTCAATCCTATATTCAGTTGTTTGAGAGTGACCTTTATTTTACTTTAAATTCTTAGGCACCTTACTCCCCCTTGGGCACTTAAGTCACATAATGATACTGCTCTGCTGCATCACATTTGGCTGCTATGTGAAACATTATGAGGTATCAACTCAAACACTTGATAACTTGATCTCTGTATCCTGGAATAATCCATCTTTTTTAAGTAATAATTCAAACAAAAGCCTCCAGTGACATGTTCAATCATATTCTTAAATAGAAAAAAATGAAGCATAAAAAAAACGAGAAGAATATGAACATACAAACTCCAAACAGTGTAGGTTTAGGAAGATGTTGCTACTTAAAGTAGGTACAAGCATTATGAACAACCTACGCTGTTCACATGTTTTCAGCTGGATACTCATCTACAACATAGCAGGTTTCTAACAAATACTTTTCCCTAAGTCCTCATGCTAAAGCCAACGATCCACCTGCATTTAGAGACTCCAATTACTTTGCTAATAATTATTGTTCAGAGCTGCTTCTCCTAAAACAGCTTAATATCAGTGATTGAAATAAAAGATTCTGATATTAATATATATGCATTAAATACACACCACTGCAAAACTTTGAGTGCTATAATGTAATATTAAAGGTTTCACATATTTTATATATTATTCATTCGGAAAGCTTTATTTTTTTAATCCTAGCAATACACTACCCTTGCTCCTAGGGAATAAAGAAATCTCAGGCTGACGGTTCTAAGATTCTATTTTAGTTTAAAATCAGTAAGATGCCGAGCAAGTTGAACACAGGTTACTTAAGCACATTAAATTTTATTGTGCATAATTATTTTTTCCTCAGCCACCAAAAGGTCTCCTCTCAGTAGCACTACAGCTGTTTAGATGGGTTTTGCTGTTCAGTAAAGCAAAATGTAAATTTTATTCTACAAAATGCTAAGTATAGAATGCCTTGTGTCGCTCTCTTGCACTAGATTTAATAGCTTAATATTAAGCTAATAGCTTAGTTTAAACGAACCATTTCAACTTTACACTAAATTTAAACTAAGCATGAGGTGGGGATGGCAGCCTACCATGCCATGCAGGTAATGCCATCCATTGTACAGACTCTTTAGTGCAATGGTGCCATTCTGATCACAGTTAGTGGCAATCCTGACTCCAGGTTTGCATGGTTACCTTTAGGACCAAGGCAGTTTAACAGAAAAACTAAATGCTTTAATTGTCATGAGGCAGCTCCAAAGTGCATTATGACATAGTATTCCTATGCACTAAGTTACATCTGCCATTGGGAAGGAAAGGAATGCAATGCAAATTCAGTACATACATTCAGAGCAGTAAATATCACCATGAGTTAATGTCAGAAGTATAACAACAGAACTACATCTACATTTAAGTTATCCTTCTGAAAATTTTCGTGGTTTCAACTGTCACAAATTCAATTTAAAGCAGCCGCTTATTTTCCTTTTCCCTTTCTCCCCTTTCACAAAACAGTGTTTTTGCAATAACACATTGCACAAGTCAAGCAGTACATCTCAAAGTAGGGCCGTCCAGTCCCTCTCTTCCTAACACACAGCTCTTACAAAAGAAATACTTCCTATTTCCCTCTCACATGCAGAGAAACTGAAGTTTGCAGCAAGGAAAACACTGCATCTATTGCTCTTGGCAACTACTGGAGGACTCAGAGAAACACACAAGAGACCCATTAACCTTATGGAAGGCTAAAATAATCACTCCATAGTACAGGCCACCTCAACTTTAGATTTCAAATCTTAGAGAGCAGATGTCAAAGTCTTCTCAAGTGTTTGCAGCCAACTTTTAAGTAATAAGACAGAACTGAAGAACTTCTGGATCTCTACTAAATAGAGCTTTACATGATCTACTGCAACATTTAAGTTGAACAAAAGTAAAAACTAAAAGGATTTTATCCTCAAAGTAATGACAAAGTGCCCAAACTTGTGCATTTTAAGTTTTTCCACTCACTCATATAACACACACAACCACTCAACTCATACATTCCTTGTTTTCAAGTCAGGTGTTCTATAAACAAAGAGACACCAATCACAGCACTGGAATCAAGTACCAAATCCCTTTTTATAAGTATTTACCTGGTCCACACAAGTTCCATAGGTAAAGGATTTGCATCAGCATTACATTTGAGTTGAACATTTTCTCTTCCAATGAACCAGTTTCCATCATAGCCAGTTACGGAAACTTCTGGGGCATCTACCAAGAGAAGATTTCATCTATCAATAATGACAACATTTTCTTTAAACTAAGACTGTTT
>JAUBOD010000290.1:2954180-3005828 GCA_032353885.1 Nothura maculosa | reverse complement strand
CCCCGCGCGGACCCGCGCCCGCCCCAACCGCCCCAACGGCTGCTCGCGCCCGCCCCAACCGCCCCAACGGCCGCTCGCGCCCGTGGCGGCCTCTGCGGCCCCCGTGTCCCCTCTTGACGCTCTCATGGGCCGAAGCGCCGTGTCCGAGCCCAGCGCGCAGTGTCCGAGCACAGCGCGCAGGGCAAGTTTCCAAGCACCCACTCATGTCGCCGCCGTGTCGGTGCCCCGAGGCTGCGCGGCGCCGTGACGGGAGCCCCGCGCTGAGGCGGCATCAGGCTCCGCGGAGCGCCTTTCCCGCAGAGCCGGTGCCGCTCCCCGCCGGTGGGCGCCATCCCGGCCCGGAGCGTGTAACGAAGCACAGGGGCAGCCTCGGTCGGAGCGAACCGAACCAAACCCTGCTGGCCGGGAATGTTTTCGGTGTTTTTCCACTCTGTGGAAACTTCCCAAGGCTGATCCTTTGCTCGGTTCCCTGAATCTTTAACATTTAGGTACCATGGAAACTAATACGTGCCAATAAATCTCGATAAATGTATTACCGATCTGATCATTAGAGTTCCACTTCTGTATAAACTATGAGTCTTTTTACGTGGGGAAAAAAATGATCCATATACCTACAGCGACAGCTTTGCCAGTGTAACATTCCGGATAGATGTTTTAATTGCGTGTAATTATTCCATTCCCCTGTATAGATGAGCACTACACAGATAAGCCCCTCTTTATAGTGTTATATATAACGGGAGAAGCAAATTACATTTGGTAATTACATTTACACCAAGTTAAGGCACTCTTAATCTGGCCGCGAAATGTAATGAGGCCATAGTGTAATTGAGAATGCAACCCTTAAAATTATGTTTGTGACAACTATAATCAATTTGTCATCTGCTATAAAATTTTCATTTTTTCTCTCATTTCTAAACAACAAAATGCATTAAATCTATTAAAATGAAAGGTTTTGAAGGCCTGGCACCAAAATCCGCAGAGCTCTTCAAGATGGCCACAGACCCAAATGCGTCTTGTCACAAATAAACAAGGCTGTGCCCAACCTGCAGGTAGCATCTTCTGGCGCCAGGTTCCGCGCTGTTGTCATCCGGCATCCCGGGGACTGTGCGATACTAAAGGAAATCTCACCTCAGGACACCAAGGCTAAATTTGGATCGCCAATGTTTAGCCCGCTCCTAAAGGTGCAGCGCTCCCAACAATTAATCGTGACCAATATCGGGTGCATGTACGCAGGGTAAATAGGCTCCGCTTTTTATATCCATTGTTACTGGCATATTTTTTCCATAAAAAGATGTTCCTCCAAAGTTGGCAGCAGTCCCGTTCGAGAGTGTCTTTAGGCTCCAGCAATACAAGAGCCGGCTTTATCTCCAGGCCGCGTGTTTTTCTCTCTCTAGTCATGATCCACCCACCTGCCCTCCCCGCCATAAAAGCAGCCCGGACCCTTAATTTGGGTTGAGGTGTTTGGCAGGCGTTTACTTCTCAGTCCTTAACCCTTCTGGCCACTTGAAAACAAAGCTTGGGAGCAGTGTGAAATTAACTTGTGTGCATAACATCTGAAGTGACGGCACAAATTCCCCTCGGAATGAAGGGCTATTCACGTCAGTGGGAATCGGTAAATAGATGCCCAGCAGAACAATGTGCTTTTTGGAATGCTCTCGCTTCCATTCGGATGGATGTGATGGCACCTCCCTAGCAATGCTTGTGTGCTACCACCCAGGATGACCTTTCAAATAAAGAAAAAAAAAATCCTCACAACAAAATAGCACAAAACTTGCTTTTTTTCCCCTTACACTTTCATCTGGGTAAGTGATATTTACAATTTAGTTTCTGTGGTTTGTTAGCAGGTGTTTTCACTTCCACAGTGACCAAGATCCACCCTGCATCACTCCTACAGCTGGAGTCAGACTCGTCGTGTCCCTGCACATGCCTCCACAGACCTGCAAACACAGCTCGTATTTGCAGCTGGTATTTTCTGTGCTCTATGGAGGAAGGCACCTGCCCAGATCCTGGCGAAAAAAGCCACGGAAAAGCTGCAGGCCGTGTCACAGGCGGGATTGACAACCATCCCAGCAGGGCCAATGATTCAGGCAGCGTGGGCTGCATATTTATGCACATACATCTCCTGACCCAGCAGTCAATTCAGCGCCCTGCTCATCCATGAACTTCTTTGGGAAGGACTAGACCGCTCCCCACGACGACAAAGTTCAGCTCATTTCTGCTTAATTACTTTTTTAATAGTGTTGGATTTGCTCGGCCATCTTTCGTTCCAGGATGCTCTGGAGTTGTTATTAAGTTCTGGAGTTGTTATAAAGAAGTGACTACAATTAAGAATACATTGCACAAGTTGAACTATTCTTATGTTCCAAGCGCTTTGCCTGCAGTGTCATGTAAAGTGATCTGGGCTGTCGTCTCATGGAAAAAATCTATCACAGTATTTTGGTTTGTATCATAAGCAAGCTAAGCCAAGAATAACACACAGTCGCCTGGTATATGAAATTTTTGAATTCTATTTGCCCAATACTTTACTTATTAAAGATGGCATATTTAAATCTTGTTTGAATCCATACTACCCCGATAAGGAGAAATCTGGGTAACCGACTCCCTCTTTATTGCATATTACAATTGGAAAACTTTGGTTCCCTTGCACACAGAGCAGCCCAGCTCTCGTGTTTGTACAAGAAATCTGTGTGTCTCAGCAGAGCCATAGAGTCCCAAAGCTCGTGTTTGTGCACACAACAGTCGGTGATGCTGTTACTGACAATACTCACCCCCAACCTTACATTTCATAGCCATGGTCACACATCTGTATCATCTCGCTCCCACTTAAACCGAGATTCAACTCGTCTTGGCCAAGAGGCTTTAAGACTGCCAGCCAAATAATGAAATTCCTGCGTTTCTGAGAAATAAAAGCAAACGACAGGGAGGTAAAGCTGTTTAGCTGTTTCCAGATCTGGTTGCCGCTTACATCGCTGAGGAAGAGGACAGAAGACATGAGGATTCCTCCTGGAATAATGTTTACAGATCAGACAATGCTTCCTGTGTTCCCTTGCTGCTCCGCTTCCCCATCTCTTGCTGTTTCCGTACGGCTGCCTGCTTTCTTGCCTGTCTTTCTTTTTAACTATTTACGTACACGTATGCGTTTGTGATACTTTAATAAATACAAAAGTACCTCTAGTGCCTGCATGGACAGACTCCCAACGTAGGTGTACCACAATTCATTCTGAACACAATCTGTAAATACTTGGGCTGATCAAAAAGAGATCCTAGGAAGGGGAGAGAGAGAAAAGTGAGAGCAACAGGTGGATTAGAGAGGGAAAGAGTGAGTGAGACAGAGAGGAAGAGGCTGCCTTGCCTCAGAAAGACGCACATATCGCTGCAGCTGCAATGACCGGGTTATTACATAAGGTAGCCTTGACACCTCAATGTTTTTTCAAGGATTTAACCCTGTAGAGAAGGACACTAATTTCAATTTTCTTTAGTCATGAAAGAAACATCTACAGGACAGGAAGAATCTCCTCACATGGGGATCCATATCTCCACAACGAGGAAACTTCCCATTGCAGTTTTCTCGTCTTGGAGTTGCTCTCTTCAGCTGCTCAACTGCTCTTCCCTAAATCTTTGTAGCTCCCTTAAAGTCCTTACTCTTATCTTTAAAAATAAGCACATTTTGGAGAGATTTTTAAGCTGCCCAAGTGGTGTCATCTTACTACTTTGCTTCTCTCGCTTTTCCTCCGCTCCTTCCTGTGTGCACTGACAGTTGAATGCCACTGGTGTTCCCCCATACGATGAGTATAGGACACAAAGGTGGTGTCTGCATGTGTCTTAGGAACAAACTCGGATCTGTAATGTGGGAAAGATGCATCAAAGTACAGTCACAAGGTGACTCGGTGACATCCTCTATCCCTGCTGCTAGTATCCAAGCTTTGTGCTCGAAACATTAACACCTTAACTTTGCAGAACTCAAAAAGCTGCCCAACATCAAAGCACGATAAAATTGGCACTTAATGCCCCAGAATCCTATAGATATAAGTGAGTGAACACTGCATGTTATATTACATTTCTTTATGTCTATTAAAATTACTGGCCTTAAACTAAATAAAGGCTTCACCCTCTGAATGACTTTTGAGCGTATTTTGAATCACTTAAAAAATTTGTATTTTAAAACATTATGAGTAGCAAAATTAAATATGCATTAATTATATACAGCTAATTTTACAATTGTATAACGGAGTTCAGATTTTTCCTTCTACTAGAATACACCTTCATGCTTTTGATCTTTGGAAAATAAAATAACCTAAAGAAATCTTGCTGAACTTTAAAAAAGACTGTGTGCACAAAGAATCTTTACACTTTTATATAGATTTTCAATAGATAGATACTCTAATAGGCATACAAAAAATCTCTAAGGCTGTGCTTAAACATGAGCATTCATTTGTTTATCTCAAGATATGTCTTTAAACCAAGTACATTTGTACACTAGTACATATATTTGTGAATTGGAGATAGTTTCCAGCAAATGGTGGAATGTCTCATTTTAGAGAACTAGAGCAAAGACACAGTAGAGTCTTCCAAAGTGAAACACTGGTACTTCTCATCTCAATGGTACTTTTGATTAGAAACTGATTAAAGGAACATTTTATGCGAAGTACAAAACACCAAAGCACCTGACTTTTCTATGCCATCTTTTAATAGACACAATAAAGAAAGAATACAGATACAATTAAGACAAAATACAGGCCGAAATGGTAAAAGACTTAATTACGTGTGCAATTTTAAAGAGAAGAACCGAGTTAAAAGCAAGAAAACCTCACATGCTCTAAGTTGTGTGTACATGCAAATATCTTGCTAAAGAAAGTGCAACACACTCACACCTGCTAGCATTTCTCAGAAAATTAGAGCATGCACAATAATATCCCTCAACAGCATTTTCCAAGATCTAATTATATATTTAATTATATATTGTTTTGTCACCTCATGTACATCCAAGTACATTCAGCAGCATCTCATCTGGGATCAATTCTGTGGTAATTATTCTAACCATCTTTATAATCTTACTTTGGTGTATCCACCCCGTTCCCACCCCTGAGCATATGGTGTCTCTTTTTATACATTTAAATTGGAGCAAAGAACCAGCATTAAATACGAATCTCTTGGCTTTCCGTGGTTGCCAATCCTAGGGTTGTTGCAAATGTTTCTGATATCAGTATCTCTTCTGTACCATAAGAGCTTTGTTAACATCTGCTCTGCAGCCGATGCTCATTTTTATTTGCTGATTTACTCATGTATACATACTTTGGTGTGAAAGCACTGCTACAGGCTTTAATCCATGGAAGGAATAGATCATAAGGAAAGAGAATCATTCACACTTTGCACTTGAAAGGAAAAGGGCAATTATTTCTATGTTTCCTGAGGCTTTTCTTAGGGGTAATAGGTAAAATGGCAAAAATAAATGAGGAAAATAAAGCTCTTTATTGAATTATTTTTTCTAGTCTCAGACAAAATGCACCTTTCTCTCATGAATATAGCCTATCAAATGTTATTTAAAGATCCTTTTGGTGCCAGATGCTATCCCGTTTCACTTTTTGCTTCAGATAATCTCTCTAAACATTTTGATGAACAAAACGAGCAGTGCCAACAGGGAACTGACAAATCCTGTTTGGGGGGATTTTTTTTTCCAGAATCGTCCAGTCACAAAGCACCATCGCAGCCTAAGGAATCGGTTCTGCATCAGTGAAGTTTTTAACTCCCGTCATCCCATGATTCTGCGAAGCTGGAAAATTTGGGGATTTCAGTGATTTTCTGTTGCTCTTTTGGTTTGTAGGCATTTCCAGTTTGTCTGAATGCTAACATTTTGGTAGTAGACTTTGATTGTGTAAATGACTGCACGTGATTCAAGACAGGTGGTATCCAGACAATGAGCTGTGTTTTTGGGGAAAACTCCATGTTCCCACCAGAGACTGTATCATGTGCCTTTAGATTTGAGTGGGCTGGACATTTAATTTAATCATTTCATAATGAAATGCCTGTTTATGTTAATTTTGAAGAAAAAACTGAGTAAGCTGTTTTCCTGAGAATGAATACAGTGGATCTTAAGAGTAAGATAGGAAATACAGAAAATAAGTCATCCCAAGCATACTTAAAGGAACAAAAAGAATCCCCCTAAAGCTCTAGTTCTTTCAGACATTTCAGAAGCTGAACACTTAACTCTTGAGTTGTATAATAGTAACATGTTTCTGGAAGGTTTTACTAGCAGGTCTAAGCTGTCTAATTCAGTTGTGTTTACATGAGTAACACGGTCATTCTCACAGATGTGTGCGAGGGGGCGGCTTTGAGAATAAATGCTAACATAAACCTTAGCCCAAGTGAACATACATAATTTCAGTGAGATTTAAAAAGAACAACCCAAAGAGACCGAGCATAGACATTTTCACCAGCAAAATAATAACTAAAAATGCTACAAATTTTCTCAGTTGGAGATCATAGAAATGTGTCATCAAATGTGATCAAATTTTTGACAGATCCTTGGATGGGACTGTTCTAAATACTTACTCTAAGACATAATGGTCATTTCTGGCCTGATACCATGTGTTGTCAGCTCAGTTTCCCATGAGTAGAGGTGACCATCCTTCAAGACCTTAAATGTCAGGTTTGTAAGCTCTGTGAGAGACTAAAAAGAAAATTCTCCTATACTAGGAATACTAGCTAATTATTGATAATATTTTTATTGATAATCTCAAGAATGAAGAAGGAAATTGATTTGACTGAGCCAATAAAATGACATTTCACTTTTGAAGATAAAACCTGCGTGAGAACTGGGATATTGCCATTCTGGCAAATTGCACAAGAAGATGGCTTTTGTGCTGCCTGTCTGTTCTGCGCATAAACAGAAGACATTGCTTTCTCTCACATATGAAATGTGTGGAAAATAGTATAAATTATGTACTCTGCAACACTTTTCCAGAAGGAAAAATGCTACAGTCTTTAATTTTGGCATATTATAAGTAGAAATTCAAACCACAGGTTTAAAAGTTCATATGTCCCTGTCCACTAACATGTAAGTATATCTTTTAAGAATTGTAACCGTAACTAGCCATCATTCTAACAATGTAACATTTATCTATCTATCTATCTATCTATATATATATCTGGATAGCTATATTGCTTGTAACAAATGACCCAATCCTGCAAAGATTTATGGATATTCTTTAAATGACTAGCATGACCAGAACAGCGCCACTCACACCTGCAGGGTTCGATCTATGTGTTGATATTAGCAATATAGAAGCTTTAATCCACCTTTCATTAGAAAATGTAAGTGAACTTAAAAAGCAGACCTTTTCACAAGAGCATATGTGAAAGTTTCAAGAAGGCTGAAGTTTCTGGTAAGCAAGTGGCAAGAAGTTTCTGGCAAGACATCTCTGGGATTTAAAGTTAGCTCATACACATAAAACCACTGCCCAACCCTCTAGACCTTATTTGCTGAACTATGCTTGCAATATGGGACAGCAGCAGTAGATGTTTTAAGAAGAAGCCGCATGAATACTGATAAGGACATAAATTACTGAAGTATTCATATGGGGATACAGTATTTGAGATCCAAATGCAGAATTTTTCTCAAGTAAGAAGCAACTTGAACCTGGGTCCTGAAGGAATGCTTTAAATAAGGTGCGAAGGACTTGCACTTAGATGTAGCGCTCATGGTTAAGTGTAGACACTTAGCAGACAGCTTGGAAAGTGTCTAGTAGATTACTTGCATGAAACAGAAGTACTGTTTCCTATTCAGTTGTTAGGGCTGTCTACTGTTCTGCTCCATTTTTTCTTTTTATCCCTTATTGTTATAACAGAAGGAATATATATATAGATATTCAATTATTGGAAAAGTGAGTGAAAGTACATTTCTAAAGGGACTAGAACTGTTCACGCCAATGGGTGTAATTTAGCAAATAATTATGACTGAAAAAATATGGAAGTAATATAGAGAGATCTGAAATGATTCATTTCAGGAACATCAACCACTTATTTTGATACTTTTTTAATGAATCATTTTGGCTTTTCATTTCAAATAGTGTTTTTCTTTGGACAGTGTTTGGTATTTTTTAAAGAAATAATAATCAGAGGTACATATCTGTGTACAAAATGCTGCATTTCAATGAAAAATGCAAAAATGTCTGTTTTGATTTCAAGAGAGCAGATGATGTTTCCACTTATTTTTAGTGTAAACATTTAACTATACATATTACATATATATACATATAATTTTCCTTGATACGTCAGTTTTCAATGACCTAATGTGTATGCATCACTTTACACAAGGCTACATTTTGGAAGGAATCCCCGCATGCTGTGTGTCAATGCAATTAATATGTTTTTTCAACATTCACTGGCAACACAACAAAATAAAGGTGGCCAATCCACGTGTGAATACATGGCTAACATTACTATGTATGGCTAACCACAGCACATTTACACATCAAATAAGAGCCAGAGCTCTGGAGAAGCCTGGCTTATTTCCTTCCATCCTCTTCCATCCTCTGTAAAACACACAGAGCATGAGGGAGCTTTGCAGGGGTCATGGTCATAGCAAGGACCTCATCAAAAGCCTATGGAGCTCATTAGATGACTGGCTTATGGCCACAATGTATCTATATCTGGAAGGGGATGTGTGGTGGCCTTCTTACTTCCTTTAGTCTTGGGAATGTGCTGAAGGAGCAGAATAAGACATGTATGGGAGCAGAGAGCTTTTTATGTGCACATGTGAGTACCTGGAGGATGTATCTGAATCTCATGAGGGCCCCAGCTCAGAGCTTTGGCATGGAAGCACTGCAGAAATTGGGCAAAGAAGAGTTAAGATGAGTGACACAATTCCAGGGTATGTAACTGTTAAACATTAAAGAAGCTGTGATTGTGTAGGGGAAAAAAATAATGATTTGGACCATGCTCTTTCACTCTTTTTTTTCTTTCTGAGTCGATGTTAAACTAATCCAGTGAAACTCCACCAGGCATGTGTTTGCTCCTGGATGCAGCACAGGAATCCTCAGTACAAAATTCTCCCCATGAAATGACACTGTGAGGCACACGATGCTCAGCCTTTGTGCAGCATTTATTACAGCATCCAGCAAAAAGCCATCACATTGTAATGTTTAAATTTGTTCTCTTCTATCAAAATAAAGGTGTAATTATTTTGTAACTACTTATGCAAGTTCCTTTATAGATATATCTCTATCTCCCCTCGGGTTGTCAATAGCGACACAGAGTTTGCATGTGCCAACTATTTCACATTTGTGTGAGAAAAAAAATGAAGAGATTAGTTTTAATGCCTTGGAGTTAAATAAATATTTACTAGGTTTGATTCTATCACTGTTTAATGGCCAGGGCTAAACTCAAGGTGACTGCAGGATTCCTACAGATAGGCAATGCTAATCTGCTGAATTCACACCAATTTTCAAGTATACCGTAGCATCTGCTTTCATGATAGGCTTTGTTTTTAGATATATTCCTTCCCGAGTGAAACAAAATTTTGTCACTTGTGATATCTTCATTTCTCATATGTTTGCAAAATATAATGCTCACTTTCACCATTTAGATATGTACCTATGCAAAATTTAAATCAATCAATTCAGTTTCTTAGGAAAATAGTAATATCTTAACATCTAATTTAATGCAAGGATTTATTTTTTTGTTATTTCAATAATTGAAAAATATCACAATTAGCTGAAAAAAATCTTACCTGCCTCTATGAGTTTTGAGTTTTCCTCTTGCATTAATTAAGGAGAAAAAAAATTCACACTTGTCTGTCTAGGATGTGTGGCCAAATAAATAAAGAAATAGTTATAGAGTAAACACAAGGAAGGTATTAACCCAAAAGTCGGTATCAGTATGAAAATTCAAGGCTGATATTCTCCAAATTGTGCTTGAATCTGATCTTCAGTGAGAAATGGTCAAGTTCTCCCTGAGCCTTTCCATGCTTTTGAAGATACTCTTCCACCCACTTTTAATTACTGATCAGTTTGGCCATAGTATGATCAGCTAATGAATTTGTTTAATTCTCTGAGAAACTTTTTCTACAATTACCTCATGATAGTGTTATCTTGTCCGATATCATCATGTGAAGAAATGTAAACTTTTTACATAAAATGATAGCCTAATTTTATCTGCAGTTGCATAGCCAATGTCTTCTAATGTATCTTCTAAGATCTTTTCAAAGATCAAAGCGTAGGGGCTTTGATCATCTGTGTAAATCATATACAGATAGGTAATATTACCTGGCCAAGATTAGGAGGGTGTATAAAATTGTCCCATGCTATAATACACATAATTGGAAGTTTTGAGTGAGGGCACTAAAACAAAGGAATTAAAGGAGGGCTAGTTCTTACCTGGGCTAGTCTGATGTCAGCTCTCCTTTAGCAGAGATTTAAAGTAGCAGCAACTACTTTTTGACCGCATCAGACAGCCAGCTATTACCTTCTATCAAATCTTTCTTTCTCTAGGATGCCAGATTAATCACAGATCACTCCATCAACAATTCAATCATATAAACATCAACTTTTCTGCTAGCAAAAAGAATTTTTTACCTGCTTATTACACAAAAATCAGGCGATAGTTAAACAGATTTTTCATTCAGAGTAATTACAGATAATACTAAAACACTGATGTCAATGCATATGTAACTTTCTGATATTTTATATGACTAAAACTCATTAAGTTTTTCCAAAAGCCACAGAGCAATGATCTATGTATTGTTCAGTCCCACTTGGGCTTACTATAATTCAAGCAAACTGCAGCTCTATGTGAGGATAAGAAACAAAATTCACACAGCCTAAAATGTACCACCTTACTCTGTCTAACTTCAGACTTGTGTGGATTAAAGAGGTTCACGCCTCCTTCCTTCTTTTGGCTCCAGACCATTTCCAAAGCCAGCTGAAAGACCTTAGACATAATCCTCAAAGTAATTAATGGATCAAGCCCCAGATACATGACAGATCGAGTTTCAGTCCTTGAGTGGCAGAGACAGCTACTTCCTAGCAGGGTTAAGAAGATCACAGAGCCAGAGAAGCTGCATTCTCCCACCTGTGGAACGCAGCCTTATGGCACAGCAAGCAAGCGCAATATCCAGCTGTCATTAGGAAATATTGCAGTGGTGCTCAGGGATGCTGACACAGCTGATGGGTAGACTCCATTTGGAAGGTTATGACAACTTGCCTTTGCAGGTTGCTTTATAGTTTCATGGAAGTCATATAACAAACTAAATATATATATATAATATATATATATTTAATTAGTAATTTAACAAGGAATGTCTCACAAAATATAATTCTATAGCTAACAAATGTCACACAAAGAAAAACCTCACTAAATTACCACATAGAATCTACATAAAGAACCCAAGTGTAGAATGACACTATGGACTTCCAGGGCGAGTACTGTAATTCTTGAGATATTCTTGGACTTCAAAAACATAGGAGGATTCCTATGATTAAAAGTAAACCTACTGTTGTCCTTCTAGGTTTTCATTAGACATTGAAGAGAAAAAGGCATTTCTGTGATGCAGTTTATCTCATCGTAACATGGACATCTCAATAGAGCAGATGATCACACCATTAGCAATGTGTGCTGCTCATAGTGAACAATTAGAAAGCCTGAGCTGACTTTTCAGGCACAAATCTGCACTACAGATACATAAATTTGGTGAAGGGAACAGTCCTGATAAATATATTTTGGACTAAGACTTGTTTTGATTTATCCATGTCATTTACATATGATGTTTATGACATTTTTCTTGCAAATAAATACATCTGGGCAGATTTTATGTGTCTGCAGGTAAGATTAGTGCCTAACTAGAAACACTCGTAGCGCAATGACTCGCAGGACAAATACAAGAGAGATTACACACTCACTGACCAAGCTACGTTACAACCTTATTTGGCCAAAAGCAAGTACGCACCTTACTGTCTGTGTTATAAGGCGAGGTTTAAGAAAGAACCATGGATGGTCTGGATGGAGGCTAACCATCCAGAAATCAGGACATCTTTAGAATGGGAAGGGCCAGATTTGGTCAATATGGTTCCCAGCACTGAATTTCTGACTTACTGAGAGGTGAAGGGCTAACTCCACTAACAGGAACACCAGTGACTACTGTCTGCTGTGGTCCAAAAGCAATGGGGAGGCTCCGTCTTTCTGGAGCCTGTGCCTTACTGACTTTCACTTAACTGAAGTTACATTCCTGTCTTTTTTTTTTCTTATTTTGCTGTCCCCCTAGAACATGGATTCCTTTAGCAGCAAGAGAGACTATGGAGGCGAACAGTTTCACGAAGCATACAAGTGATCACTGCCTGATGATAAAACATTGGAGACTTCTGAACTTGCCATGCTGAAGCTTTCTCTGATATGAATCCCAAACATAACTATTCCTCTACAGCTCTATCTCTTGAAATGATTCACTGACATGGGCCTCAGGCTTTAAAGCACACAGAAGCTTGTTTCGTCATCACTCTAATGGCACTACAAAACTATTTTACACTCCCAAATTTCTCCCTTCGGAAGTATCCATCTCAAATGTGATTTTTTTCCTGTTTTCTGGCACTCTTTTAGGCAAGTAACTTAAAAAAACACCTCCACATGACAAATCCTTTAGTTCAACTAGAGTATGAGGTGCAGGAGAGATTAAGGTTTTGCAGACCTGTGCATATTGACATATATGCACTTTTATTGAACTCCTATGGAAGTTCTTTTCCAGTTTAATGCAACATGGTTGTGAAGCAAAGATTTCTAGCGTCTCACTAATTTGTATTTCCTGAACCACAGCCATGTAACACTTGTCAGGATTATATGATAATCTCTTTGTAATATCACACAATAGCAATTCAGTACCAACTGACTTAACTGACCTTTTTAATATGTTTTCTTAGTTTGCCAAATAGAAACTTTTATCTCATCTCAGCACAATGAAGATTTATACTGAGATGAACAATGTATAGTCTTGGTATTTTGATATGGGGCAGCCATTTTCTGCTGAAGAGAAAAATCTATCTACCTTTCTATCTATCTTTCTTGCTAAAGAAAGCAAGAGAAAACATAATAATAAATCTTATGAAACTGTATTCAAACATGGTGACATTCCACAGGTGTCTAGATCCTTAGCAGTCCTTTTAGTTTAATTGACACGAGGGCATTTGGAAGGCCTAGCACAGCTGACATATTTTAAAAGAGGAATTGAATTTTTTTCTATTGCAGAATTTGATGAGAATATGAAGACTTAACACTTGTCAAGAACTTAGAAGAAGCATTTATGTGTTTATTCCCACAGATGATGGGAAACTTGAGTTCTTTGACTAAACTCTGGAAAACATAACGACAAATAAAAAAGTTCTCCTATTGCCAAATATAAAATTACCACTCTACAGTTAAATTTGGTGTCTAGCATTGCTTAATGCCCATACGTGCAAGAGAAAGAAAAGCAGTTCAGGAATGCAGTTTATGTTCTTTTGGAATCTCTCTGCTAAAAAGCCAGGCCTAAAAAACCATTCCACGTGTTCAAGTGTTATTCTTGATGTTTATAGTACCTCTGGAAGCACATTGATGTAGTTTTTAAGCCAAATCAGTAATAAATATAATCTCTACCTTGCATATTTTGAGTTATATCAAGACTAACTGGCATTGCTATCACTATGAATTATATCACAGTTCTGTCTAGAATTTCAAAATAAACGTAAGAAATGTAATTGCACATTCAAGCACTTTATGGAAAAACACTTTTTTACCTTGTAATTCCCTGAGACTCAGGATATGTGCAAACAGTTTATTCAGTGTGCAGCAGCAATAATATTTACGATATTTTCTTCAGCATAGAAACACAGGCATTTGTGGCACGTCACCTCACACAGTGGTCTGGCTGGGCAGAGAGGGATGCTCGACATCCTGAGGCCAGAACAGAGAGATGACTTCAGTCATCTCCATCGTTTTGCAGCTCTCCTAGGAGCCGGAGTTTTGGGAGCCATGAGAATTTTTGAGAGGCACAGGGTGGCCCATTTTAATAAAAAACAAATGATGTTCATATGTTTTTCTAGGGGGAGGGATGCTGCATATGTGATGTACACACACATATACATACACACATTTATTTATGCAGAAAATGCTAACTGAACTTGAGGTTTCTCTTTCACCTAGCAACATTTGTAAATAATTCTCATATTTTTAGTACTCATGTCACTGCAATACCATGCTAATTTGTAGTTGGTGCCTGTTATGAGCCACTTCATTACATCGTGCTCAAAAACATGACCGACCCATGTTTTTGTTCCAATAACTGAAATATCTTTGGAATCTGTATGCAGAATTCTTACTTTGTTTGCTTTTGTGTTCTCAAACTGCTAGTAAAGATAATTTTTATAAAATGGTACAATGTTGTCTCTGTGCTTGTACAACATTGTACCAATATTACTCAAGAATTAGAGAGCTTCAGTGAATGCATATGTACAGAACTCTAGGAATTTCTGAACTTTGTCTCCTTTTGCAATTTGAGACCGTACAAGTTTGCCTGACACATGAACTGTGCAAAATCTTTTTTGATTTTTTTTTAAGCTCTGGTTTTGTCTTTTGGAATGCATGGCATTTTATTATTTCAAACGTGGAGATGTTTGTTATAATAAGGATAGCAAAGCAGAAGCTAAAAACTTGATGAAGGAACATTATTTAGTCAAGATAACCAGCCAGAACTCAGATATTTTTCAATTCTATCAGTTTTGTGTATTAGCCATGCAAGAGAAACAGTTCATTTATAGAATACAAACATAGAAGTGGGAAAAGAGTGTCTTTTCAGAGACATACTTAAAATCTGCTGAGTTTTACCGATATCATACTTGATGTCATGTTTGTTAATTCTTCTAAACTTGATCTTGTTACCTGAAGCAATTTTATAAATTACTCAATATTCTTTCTCTGTATCTAGAGAAATCCAGACATGATTATAAAATTAATTACTTTAACTTATTTTTCCTTGCATCAATTTAAGAAACACCAGTTTCATTTTCTTATTGTTAATCATTAAGTTGAGTAAGAACCACGTACATTAGGCTGCACGTGTTTTGTGCAATCACATATGGTTTACTGTCCACAGACTGTTAGCTGTTCAGAATATGATTGCTGTAGGATGAAAGAATGGAGTTACTTCCCAAAAGCTGCATTAGGATTTTTTTTATCTATTCTGATGCTGTGCTTCTCAAAGTAGCACGTTCCTCTACAGAATGATTTTTGCTTTGGTTTCGAGTTAAACAAATTATTTTAATGGTTTTAGGTCAGCATTGTTGTGGTATGATAGAAGTCCAGCAAAGTTGGGATAAAAGCTTTGAAGATAAGACAACCACAGAAATGTCATTTAGAGATGGAATAGTAAATGTTTTGCCATAAAAATTTTTAATGATTCTTTTATATACATGTATACAAAAAGAGAAAGTGACAGGATCAGTGCTCAGCTTCTTAGTTTTTAGATAGTGATTCAGGTGATAAATAAAGACTTAGACTCTCAATTACAGTCAATTCAACCCAAATTTTTATTCAGCAGAGAACAGTGTAATTTTGCTGGAATAAGTGATGCAACACTGACAAATACCAACAAATGCTCTGTCCCCTCTTCTCTGAGTGACCATTTTCTGGATGATTCATTTTAAAAATGCATTCATGATGGAATATGAGTATCAAGAGTAACACACTTTATTGGATACTGTAATTCTCAAAGATGAAGAAGCTAACTTCATCCTCATAAATTATATCTCTACTAGGAAAATGAGCAGGCTGAATTTGAGGAGATTTTTTGAGGCTCTCTGAGAAATGAAAGATTCAATATGTTTTTAATTAAAAGCAGCCAAATGGAAGTCTAGATTATGCTCTCAGTTCTTCCCTTTTCAAAGTAGAGGAGCCAGTAAGTATGCTATCAAAGTAGAGAAGATGTCAAAAACCATACTCCTTTTTACAGAAGAGTCTAGTTTCCATCAGTATCCAGGAAGAGGTCAAATAAATATCTAAGTGACAGCCCTCAGGAACTCTTGCCAAAAAAAAAAGTAATAATAATGTCTTTGTTGAAAAGCTTTCTAAATAAGAACTTGATTTATAAAATACAGGAGAACCATTCCTCCTCTTCTCTGTCCCATATCTAAGAGAAATAGGTGCGGCAAGAACTGTGAGATTTTAGTTATGGGTTACAAATAAGAAAATCAAGTTTATTCCTTATTTATAGCTGTGGTGCCTCTGGGTAGCAGGGCTCTGCCAGGATGCACATCAAGTGCACTCAAATAATTAATCCTTTGGGTGATGAAGGAATTCACCAGCCAGCTCAACACAGATGAGATAATAGACTGGCTTGGAACAAGCAACCACCTTGAACCTGAGTGTCCACCTGAATAGACCTTCATAATGAAGTGTCTGATGGACTGTTACAGATGTTCTCCTGGTGGGAATTTTGGACAGTTACAGAAATATCCCATAAGTGAACTCCTGCTGTGTCTGATCTAGTTTTGATGACAGTTCGCTGATTAACATCCTAGTGGAATGACCAGAGTATCTCTGTTGCAGAAGTGATCAGACTGTACAGAGATAAAGCTTTTGTAGATAGTGGAAACTTTCTCCAGAAATAACCATGTAGGACGACAATACGTTGTAAGGACCTACGTTGTTTAAGAGATGTGTCTTTTATTTACATGAAGATCTATCAGTGGTGATGAATTATGCATATTTTGGAGTGTTTCTGCAGGATCACAGTCAGCTTGATTATAAGAATGGAGCAAAACAACGTTTTGAAGAGTGTCTCCTGATCCAGCTGAAGATGCATCTGCAATGCAATGAACCTGCAACGAGCCCTGGACAGCAAACAATTGTTCTGCTTGGAAGATTTCGTTCTCTGCATGAACCTTGCCCTGTGGCAAGATCTCAGTAAATCACTTTTCCTTTTAACAACCATTGGACTGATGTCTGTGCAACACAGGTGAGGGTCTAAATTAAGAACAAAAGAGCTGATTCTCTGAAGTCTTCTGGATAGTGTGGGCTAGTGAGCTTGAGATAAGCAGGTTATCAGCCGCACAGCTTATGTCAGAGTCCCTCTGCCCCTTCTAGCGCAGTTGTCCTCTTTCTCCTTTCTCCTCTACTACTGTATGTCATTTCTTGAGAAGGAGGAAGTCAATAAACCTGTTCTACAGGTCCTCAAATCATGCTAACTTTGAAATGAGCAGTAAAGACTCTTGTCCTGATAATTCAGGAATCTTTGTGTTGTAAATTGAGGACTTCGACCACTGAATAACTTCCCCAACTTACGGTGTTCTTAGCCTCTTTGATCTTTATAGGCTCAGAAGTATTTCGCTCAAGGAGTTAGATTGTCTAGAAATGCATGTCTAATTGAAATAAAATCAATCTATAGACTTTAACCTAAAGCACAAACATGTTGTTTAATATGACACAAGGCAGATTTAAAAAAAAAGGAAAAAAAAGGAAAAGGAAGAGAAGATTAGGCACTGAATGCAAAAGAGATCTAAGGCTTAGCTTCTGTTTAACAAATTTCATCTTTTGATGGTCAACATAAATAAGTCTAAACTCTGTGGCATATATTGCCTCTCTCAAGAACCTGACTACTGCAATTACAGTCATTTGTAGGGCAAAACTCTTTGTGATTTTTTTAAACTGAGAGCAGGGTAAGTAGCCCCCCCTTACAGATAGTGATTATGGGTTATGCATAACTGCATCTGTCAAGTACTTTAGGCTGTTATGAAGTGCTTTAAACTTCTACTTGAGGGTCATACCTTCCTTTCAGAGCAGTCTCTCAAATGCAGAAATATCAAATAGCCAAAATCAATAAGAGGAATTGTTCTTTCCAGAAGCTACAACTTCACAGGGATTAGCTCAGTTTGGTCTCTTTTTTTTTTGTGTGTGTGGATCATAATACTGTGGTATATTACAGCATTGAAAAGATGACTGAAATTGAGAAGATTAATATCTAGGCTGAATCCTAAGAAATAACAAGTATCTAAACATCTCAATTACTCCTCTGGAATAGCAATGCTTTATAACCTGTGTGGGTTGCCCTAGAAATTTTTTTATCATCACACATTTATATCACCTATCATATATCACATTTCAGACAGGCCTTCAGTATATTTGGGTTACTATGGAGAGATGAGAGAGAAGATCTGCTTTGTCCTCTGCTGGAAACTATGAACATGTTACTGCTGAAGACATGGGAGTTTGGGCATTTACTTTAAGATACAGGAAAGCAATCATGAACTATATACCTAAGTTACAAAGGGACTTAAGCGTGAGGCCAGAGAGATCTAAAGGTGAAACAGTAATGCTGCTACTTGACCAATTTTAGACACCAACACCATCTGTACTGTGGATGTAATAAAGCAACTGTCATGATGTTAGAACAGACTTACATGGAAAGGAATCAAGAGAGAAAATAGAAGCAGAGTTTTAAAAAAAATCAGCTGGAGAGAAAATCTCAGAGGGCCTGATTTTCAGTCATAAGCACATCCCATCTCCTAAGGGTATAAAAGGTCCTCAAAGTAAACGGGAGCTCAGCATGAAGCTGATCATGGCTCATATGAATTATCTGAGAGCTCTGCTGGTCCTACAGTCTTTGGCCAATTTAATAAATAGTGAACTACAGATTTTTTTGGCATAAAATGTATCACCATCTGTTCTCAAAGCATAGATCCTCATCTCAGGAAAGGGAGCTGCTGTTACTTTTCATGAAAAGGTAGCTGCCTCACTGTAGGTGAGATTAATTTTGAGTTCTCAGAGTATCATATGCAGTAACAGTTTTATTATTCTCCACACTATTTCTCATCTGATAAGTCCCAGAACTTATTTACAGTTCAAATCATTCCAAGGTCTCTGGTTTATTACAGGAAGAGAACACACTGTGAAGCAATGCAGATTACAAGGCTTAGCTGTAAGTTACTACAAGTAAATAGAAATTTCTCCAGGTTACTGTCCTATGTGGGCCAAATTCATTAAAGTGAAGGCTAGATGAAAATGCTGGTGGGGAAAAAGGTCATGAGCTGAATTTGATGGTGGTATACACAAAGTAATAGCTTTTCTTTGGGGCATCTGCACTTACTCCATTTCATCCCTACTGAAAAAGTCCTTTACTGCCACTGAATACTCAAGTACTTATACCTTCCTGATACACATTTAATCACATCTTGTTTAAACACTCTGACTGCATTCATTCCCCAACAGTTCCTTATTTACCTGCTTGAGCACCATTAAGTTTATGCCTCCAACATCTCTTCTGACAGTATGTGCTGCAGAAAGGACAGAAAGAAACTTTGACTCGCAAAGGCCTCCTGAGCTTCAGAGACCTGTGTGCTTTCTGTTAGCCACGGGGATGTATATGAGCCTAACTGCACAAGCCATCATCAATGTGTAGTCATTTCCCTTTGGCGGAAATAAGAGAGAGATAAAGGTTTAAAATATAGTTCCTCCTATCAAAAGAAACGAAGGGGCCATAGAAGTGAACAAAATCTTTTTTTTTTTTATATGGTAGTTGTCACCTTTTGGGTTCCCATCTCACTATGAGAATCTAAGCATGAGGGAGTGATAAAAACCTCTCCAGAGTATAAATTTAACCTTAGGATTATTATGGAAAAGTCAAAAACAGTCAACCATGAGCCAAAGTATCACAGAAAACAAAACTCCATTAGTCTGGTGTTTATGGAACTTCCCATGTGATCACAGAATGTACAAGGTTGGAAGGGACCTCTAGAGATCATCTAGTCCAGCTCCCCTGCTCCAGCAGGGACACCCAGCGCACAGGGTGGCATTGAGGCAGGTTTGGAAGATCTCCAGAGAAGGAGACTCCACAACCTCCCTGGATGAATTAACCATTAGGGAACTTCTTCAACCGTGGTGAATTTCAACTGACATCCTGTGTGTGATTGGGCACAAATAAATGGAAAGTGAGACATATGTAAAGGCTAATAACATCAGAATAATGACTGGCATTGAAATGTATATTTTTCAAGTTTTCTTTAAGCTTTGAGCCAAGTGTTAACAAGGCTGAGTGCTGCAGCCAGGATCTACACAGTACAGTTTGGAAGCAAGTGGAACTTGCCATCTATAGTACCAGAGGGGCTGAGCATGTTGTTTTTTCAAGTGTTCAATAGTGTACCAATTACTGTGATATCAATTGCACTAGCATATTATCAAGAGGCTGAAGTTTTTAGCAAATTAATTATAAAATTGGAACTCCCCAGAAGTCCAAAAATTCTTTATTGCTTAATACCATAATCTTCTTTGTTATAAATAAGGAGTCTAGTCATACAAAATAATCCAAAGCCTGTTGCAATGCATAATCCAGTGAAAGACTCTGGTTTTGGCTCAAAGGTAGCTAAACTGTTTGCAGCAGGCAGAAACAATAGCAGGATTTTAAAGTGGTCAGCTGTTTGCAAGGTCCTCTGATAGGAATTTGTAAAGGAGGGCAGTAGTTCACTTTCTAGGAAGGACTTTGCAAAGAGAGCTGTTCATACATACGTGTTTAACAAGAAACCTCTCCACAATGAGGGTTTTGTAGGTGTGAGGGCCTGTATTACTATACCAAATTTGCACCTACATCTACATAACCTTATATGCAACCCCAATCATAACAGCAGCAGCTGCAGATGAAACACAGACGAGCCTGGGTAGGGATGACAGCTATCATTAGTGTTCATGTATTTGCATTGCCAAATCACCACTTTAAAAGTAAAGGTGGAATGTCAAACAGAGACTTTTAATTGGGCAAATAGCTTCACTGTTTCCTTCTGCTGCTGAAAGAAAACCCAAAGATTTCTAGAGATTAATCTTTTACTTAATCCAAAGGAAATCCTTAGATGATGAGAAACAGTTATAAAATGGGCCCTCTGGGATTGTGTCTTGTAAGTTATAGGACTAATGTGGGGATTCATCCACAGATGCGACATCCTAGATAACTTCCTGCTCAACAGGTACTTAAATACAGCCTGTTGCCAGTTGCTCTGAAGAACCCATAGTGTGCCTGTCAATTAACTTGGGTGGATGTATCCCCCAGAGGTCTCTGTCAGATATTTACATGGCAGCCATATTTGCTTTTCAGACTTGTTTGGTCTCCTTTTCTCGTGTTCTCCATCTTCTTCAGCCCTTTTCTTACAGAGATGATCAACTGCTGATACATAAGAGCACTGTGTTAATCAGGACATTTAAAGGATAAGGGAAAATATGCCTAGACAGAGCATCACCTGTGTAACAGCATGATGAATGCAAGTTTTCTTTGATCCAGTATAACATGAGGCAATTCTGCAGCTGGTCTTATAACGAGATATTTTCAGGGTTGCTAGACACTTATATAGAGAAACAACTTCCAGAGAATTACAGTGTGCAGATGGTTCATTGTCCTCATCCAAAGACCAAATTCTTGTTTTGTTTAGGTCACCAACATACCTATTGCTGACTTCTACTTGGCTGAGCATTCTTGGACGGTTTTCAGGCTGATAAATATTAAGAAGTGTTGAACTGGACTCTACGTGCATATAAGACTTAGAAATACCTATTAAAAGGCTCCATATACCTAGATTTTGTACTGATGATGTGAAAAACTGCATGAGTTAACAAGGAGTTATAATTTTTTTTTTCACAAATAGATGCATTCTAAGTAAGAAAGTTCAATGGAGTAGAATAAATTAATGCCTCACAATAGTTAAATGATACAACCTCCTTTTTTTTTCAGTCTTTTCAATTATATTGTTAATGATTCAGTAATGCCAAAAGACAGAGGCCAAAAGACTTTTGCCTCCTGATTAGAAGGGAAAGCTACAGGAACTTGCCAGAGGACAGTTCAAATAGAGTTAAATTCAGGGACTGAAACATCAATTTAATTTTTCTTCCTTATACCCTGACTATGTATATACAAATAAAAGAATATTTGAGAAAATATATGAAAGAGAAGCAACATAGGCAAGTCTAGAAATTGCCTAGGTTTGCCTAACTTGAGACTAACTGCTGGGCTGGGACCTATACATGGTAGTGACTTCAGTGAATGGCAAGCATATGGAACAGCTGTGGGCTATCAAATTTGCATCACATAGCCACATACTGACACAGTGGTGTAACACACTTATGACATTACCTGGTCAATGGGCTCGTCTAGCTCATTCCTGTATCGTGTTTTTCTCCAAAACTTTATTCTAATTAAGGCACCCAGACTACAACAGCAGATTTTGTGGCCAAACTTTCCTAAGACTAAGGTTGGACTCCTAAATCCAAACTGGCAGCTAACTGGCCAGAGCACCAATAAAACTCACTGAGGTCATTGCCTTTCAAAACCAGGCCCTCTTTATTTCTGTGCCTAAAATACCTTTATTTAAGCACATAAGATTGAAAATATTGTCCAAAAGTTTTACATTAACCACAGATTAAACAGAGCCATCAACCAGTCACAGAGTAAATTAAATCATTCCTTTCCCTGACTGGTGGTGCTTTTTGTTTCATACAAAAGATCTGATTCATTGCTTTGTGTAGACTGCCCCCCCATACACCCACTGAACAGCTCACGTGTTTTCAAAGGCCAGGCTTGTTTTGCTCCTGTGCCTTTCACACCTGCATTGAGCCTGTGTTGTCCAGGGATCAGTCAGCACTTATGCGCTCAGGGGCAAAGGCAGCAAGCAGAATGCAGTGCTTTAAAAACCCTCGTGCCTTGTGATCAGCACAGTAGCTTTTTTCAGATCCTCATTTGTCTGCATTCCTGTGCAAGGCACACGACAGGCAGAAATCATGCTCTGTGTTCTTTACCTCAGTCTGAACAGGTGTTGCTTAGCTATTCATTTGCTCTCTCTTTAACAAATATTAACTTTAATTTATACTGCTACCTCAATTCTTTGTTTCACTTATCATTGCCTTTTTGTTATACCCCAGAAATGTGAAGCTCAATCTATATTCTGCTTTAATTCTATTATGCTTTCTTCTTAACATGTGATCCTGATTCAGTACTCTGTCTTGCATCTTTCAAACTTTCTCATGTAACTCATTTAGATGTTGTTTATCATTTTCAATCCCATTTTTTATTCACGCTTTCTATTTTCTTTTCCCTATTAAAAGCAAAGCAAAAAAAAAAAAAGAAAAGACTAGTCAAAAATATTTTCAAGTAGGTATTCATGTGAAGTGGTCATCAGAAAAAGAAAAGTCTCTTTTAAGTGATGGCAGCATAATACAGAAATCATTCAAGTGAAGTGGCACATTTGTCTTGCAGTTGTCTGAAGATAACCTTTTCTCTAGGTTGGGAGAAAGAGCAGAAAGCTGTATGTGAAAGTAAGAATAAAAAGCACCTTTTTCTTTAAAGTCTTTGTTGGAATGAATGCCAAATGCCAGTTCCCTCTTTGGAAAAAAACACTTCTAAAGGCAGACAGCCATTTCAGATAGCTGAATATTTAGTAGCGGCAAAACTAGGAAAGCTCCCTGCAACCCCAAACAAATAAGGAAACCTACTTAGATTATGTTGAAGTGATGCTTTTGAGACTTCCTGCTCCTACTTTAGAGTACAAGGTAACATATATTGCACTCATTAAAAAAAAGAAAGAAAAAAGAAAAGATGAGAAAATACAGCAATATGAGAATGCAAAGGAAGAATAAAACCTAAGGAAATGACTGAAGTTTTTGGAAGCACTCGTGGACTGTTTCAGCACAGAAATGCACATTAAGCGTACCAATAAGTAAGCAAACTGACAAGAGAAGAAGTCAGTGCCTCTGCTTTCTCTTGGGAGCTACTGGGAGCAAACATCTTTCTGGTGGCAGAAATACATACTCTGAGGGCAGCAATACATTGGGCCTCCAGCACAGCCATCCACACCAAGGACCCCCTCAAGTCAAAGCCTTGCTACAAAGCACACATTTACCCAACTGCTAAGGAGGAGGAGCCTGCTCGGATCTCCTGGGTGGGCAAAATGGGGCACTTGGCCTCTTGGAAATAGCTGCTGGGAAATGAGCTCCAACGGAGCAGCGTGATGAAGCAGTATGTGTTTTTTCTTCCCCATGTGCACAGCCATCAGCTCCACGTGGAAAAATCTCCATGCTGATGGAGGTGGCCCTGTGCAGGTGCACCTCCACGCCAAATGCCCTGAGAGATGCCCTACTTTGAAAAGAAGTTCTATGGAGAGGACAAAGGAGCACACATATGTATGCCTAATAAAAGTATAAAAGGCCCAAATCTGTGGGTTGATATGTTCCACTTGTATTGATTTGATATGCTCCTGCTGCCAATAAGACTGGAAGAGAAGACAGAGAAGTGGCATGGGCAGGAGCTTAAAAGAATATTTTTTAACTTTGACAGATGGTCTCTTGCTTCTCTTCTGAGGTAGACTATTTTTTTAGCTCCAAATGTGTCCAAAAGGTTTGACAGAAACGATCGACTTAATAGCTTCACAACTTAGTACAGTGCTTAACAACTGTAACTATATTCAGCAATTTCAGCCTGATAGAGGAGATCTCATGTTCTTTCACAGTGAATCATTTGGCCTGTGAAGACCTCCTGGACTCCTTGGGATGGAGCTCTTCCTATGATTCACTTCAATTTTCTCACTCCTGTATTCCTTTTCTGAAATTAAACTCCTTAACTCTTTTTCTTAATAAAACTAACAATCTTGATCCAAAACTCTATCATGTAGATCATTACCGAACCATTTACCTGACTCATGCAATACAGTTATTCCCCTCTACAGCTACTTAAGACTAAATTTCATAGAAATGCCATAACTTCATTATATGTTTAAACCTCCATAAATGAGCCCTGCAACTGACAGACCCAATCCCACTTCTCTCTCAACACCAGAGACTTATTTTTTGGCACATGGAGTCAACATCCATAGCTCTGCTGTTTTGGGGTGAGGAGATGAAGTTTGAAGCCTGTTCATGCCATAGCCTTTGATTCAGTGACACTAAGAACCACTTATTGACTTTACAAAATTTCAGACACGAAAGCAGACACAGGGGAGGATAAAATGAAACCTTCTCTGAGATTTGGATTTAATTCATAATCCATTTCAGATGGTGACTCATATAGATCTTCATTTATAACTCCAGACAACAATACCAAGAAATTAAGATGCACAGTTGCCTTGGGAATCTATCTGCATTGTTATTTTAAAGACTTGTTTACACTCCCCATTGATTCAGTTGATGTCTAAACCCTGTGTTATACTAACAGAATCACATGCAATTTCCGATGCCTGGGTTCTGAGCTCAAATATAGATCTCCTTCCCAACCTCAAAAGTAAATTGTACAGTCATGCAAAATCCAGAAAAACCTGCCATTGACATTTCATTAACCTTCATTTAAGCATGTCAATGGCTCTTGTTCCTGCCCAGATTTGTAACACATAAATGCTCACCAAGACTATACAAGGAAGAAGTTTTGCAAAATCCTTACCGGTAGAGCCAAACAAGACCATGTTACTAGTTTGACAAGCAATGAACATTCTGCATGTGTTTGACCTTAGGTAGAATGGATTTTAAAACTCTTCTAGGCTTACTGTGAAAGAATTAGCAAGTCAACAGCTTGCACAGCCAGCATTAAGCAGAAATGTTGTTTGCCCTGATCAACAAACTTATAGAGGGAAATGGTTGATAAAGTGTGTACTTACTAGAACTCACAGAACAGATAAACTTTTATAAGTTAAAACCAAGTCATTGGAAATGAAAAGTAAGCACAACTTATTATTGCTAGCACACTGAGCACATCTAACACATTTTACAATATAAACAACTGAAAAATTAAATATTAAATAACACTAGATGAAACTTGATAACACGTTTATACAATTCTTTTTTTGAAACACATGTTATGTTAGAGATGTTTAAGACAGATACATGTTGCTTTATATCCCTCACAGCACTCCAGGGTTGAGTGTCTATCCTCACAGAGCATCTCCCTCCACTGATGGATTTCCAGGTGATCCATAGCTTTCCCCTGAGCTTCTAAATCTGTTTTCTTTTTTTTTGGTCACCAGCTGGCAGGTATATCCTAAGTGTAAGTGAATGGGATATTACTTACAAGGGAAATTATGACCAGTTGATATTAACAACACTGAGGCTATTCTGATACACTAAGTTTGAGACAGGGTCTGGATGAGGCAGATCATAAAGTAAGTTCAAACAATTTTCCCTTTCCCAACTGCTACTTTTTGGTTCCTCTTGTCCCTATGCTATAAGTAGCTGTTAATATTTATTACCAGCCAATGTTTTAGAGAAAGACACTGAATAATTAACAATATATATGTATACATACATATGGTAGGCAATAGGGGCCTACCTGAGGAAATGGAGAGGCTACAACTGTTTCTGGACTAGTGCTGTAGATAATCCAACTTCAGACACTGGGAACAGCTGCCCTGAAAACAAGAGCTTATCTGACAGTTGATGTTAACTCATAGATCAGTTAGTGGACAGAGTGGATTAGAGAGGAGTAAGCCTGCAGACCTGGTGCTAGGAACAGGAATGAGAACTAGCAGTAAGAACAGAGCAGAGCAGGAGAATGGGTGCGAGCTGCAGAAGCAGGCTGGCCAGGCACAACGTGCCGGCTGGCTGCTCTTGCAGCCAGGACAGGCAGAAACCCAACACATTCCTCCAAAGGGATTAAGACAAGGTAATATAATTAAGATAAGAACTTGTAATGTGCACAGTTTCGCTAAAAGAGAGCAACTATAAGATACATAATATGTGTTACGAGCCCTGAATTTGTCTCTGATAAAGCAACACCACAGAAAATGAAACGCTTCTCTGTGGCTTGGTTCCCAGTATTATTTTATTATCAGGTAGAGAATACCTCCAAAAGCACATTGCTTTCTAATGCCAAATTTAAGGTCTTAATTCAATACTGACTCAGGAATATGTGACACCTGCTGAAACAAAAAGACTATAAAGCTTGCATTTATAAAGGCACCCCATCCAAGCACGAATCATGGCCCAGGCTGCCAGAATTTCAGATCATAGCCCAGCTCACGACAGGGTATGGATAAAACCACCACAAAGCTTAGAGTTGCTGCACGCAGCGAATGAATCACACATCCTGGTCATTTAAGTGGGCTGAATAAGGTTTTTTACATGAGGATATGGATCTCATTCTTCTGAACAAAGCAAAACATTTAATGAAAAACTGACATTTTCTTAATATAAATGAGTAAGCACAGTCATTTGCACTTATATAACTCCCTTCATCTTCCATGGTGCTCAGAGCTTCTTAACAGTGAAAGGTGATTTTTTTTTGTACTTAGATTTTTAAAGGAAAAAAAATGAAATACTTGTAAATGATTGCACAGAGTTGAGTCAGAACTCAGGTCAGTCTCCTGCTTTCACTCTTAGACATTGTTGCCTCCTCCTCACATTTATTAGTTTATAGTTTGATAATGTTGTTTTCATATAAAAAATAGTTACAGAATGATTTCTTACTTCAATATATAAATTTATCCTGCAAACTTTGAAATGCAAGAATAATTATTTTATTGTCTAGTATAGTTTATTTGTAAACACTGGGCACCAAAGCCATCTGAACTTGCAGAGGATGAACCCGGAGCATAGTTACATGTACTTTTCCTTTGGTATCAGCACTACCTTAAGTAGCTCTCCCACTTTGCTCTGACCCATGCTTTTGATAGAAATCCTTTTTCTGATTTGGTTTCCTGCTCAAACAGTTGTTGATACACAATGGATGAGGAGGGGTTAAAGGAGAGGGTGTTAAGGGGTAGTGAATACTGCTTTGGTCACCTTTACTGCAGAAAATAACCCCCAAAACTCTAAATATAACACCTAGTTCTCTCTGTCCTATACAAAATGAACATAAAATTAGCATATGACTTAGATACCCTAAAGGTTCATTAATAGCATACAAAGCTTTTATCTTTAGGTTCATATCACAAGTAAAGTATTTGCAGTCTATTTCTTGGTTTTACAGACCTAATTTTCAGTCTTACTGGTAGTTTTATTAAGGAAGCAGCAACATAGGGATCATCTGCTCTGCCCTAGAGGCAGGTCAAGACTGAGCCCATTGGCAGGTCTGTGTGTAGGATGCTGTTGCTTGCTTGCTTCTCCCTGTTGAATAAAAAGAAAATTAATCCCTTGGGTAGTGAGTGTGACACATTTCAGCACTACAAATTCATGAAGATAAACGGAGGGAAAGACTGCAAACTGAGCAGCTATACTACTCACGCCGTGTAAATAAGAGGTGACTGAGAAGAAATTTGTGTTGGTCAGGCATAAAACTGGTGCAACTCAGAATCATGGCAGTTTCGAGCTGATCAATGAGAAGATTCAGAAAAGCATCTCAGTTGTCCAGCTTTCAATTGGCACATAAAGCTTTATGAAAATGGATCCTCACATAAACAGTACCAGCGTGTAAAAAGCTGCAATGAACACACCACCAACAGCTTAATAGTAATTCTGACAGCACATATTTCATATAGGAGCCTGTTTACTACTGATATCCTTCACGAACTTATATTGGAAATAAAGGCTATTAAATTGCAGTCAACCCATGAAATTATTACTACAAACATTCATTTTTTTTTATGAAGCAGCCTATTGACATTCCTTAGTCTGCAGAAAGAATTATGAACTCTTGTTACATTGTCACAGTATAGCTTGGCTTTAGATTATAAATTCAACACTGTTCATAAACTCTCGCTGCCATTTCTTTGTTCATATGTAAAATATGTATGCATTTACCAAATTTGCTAGAATCACTGCTAGGTAGAAATGCTTCAACCTGCAAATATTTGAAGGACTCTCAAGCTGATGACGTTGGACTTTCCAAAGCACTTGCAGCCATCAGGCTGTAGATAGGGTTTATTAGGCTTAAGAGGAAACATAGAGAAAGTGGCAAAGAACTTAAATTCACATCAGCTCCGGAGAGCTTTCACCTTGAGGACACCTAAGGATGGAAACAAAGAATAATGGAGGTTCTGCCAGCACTGAGATTTCCTTTTCACATTCCCCTCAGAAACAAAAAGCAATCAATCAATCAATCAAACAAACAAACACACAAAAGCTCTTGATAGAGTTTGGAAGTAATCCCACAAACAGTTTTTATTTTTCTCTTATTTAGAGAAAAAATCATGCTCTGTCATACACCTCACTACTGAGTGACAGTAAACAGGGCTATGTTTGGCTTTTTCCTCTTCTGCAAGCATTTTTGTTCTTGTTGCTTTTGTTTTATTTTTCCTCAGTCAACAAAGACTTCAAACACAGTCAACTCAGAATAGTTGCTTTGGCTGAGTAATCTCTTTGCTGCATTTTTTTTTCTACAAACAGATGGGTTATTGGTGATGTACTGTAGTAAAACATTTTTTTATCTTGGATTTTTTGTAAAACACCATATGTGATCATGAAGCAATAAAAGACAACACGTTATTCCACGTGTATTGGAGACTTTTCCAATGTGAATTGATAAATCAGTCCTGATGAGAACAGCACTCCAGTCAAAAGGAGATGTTCAACTACAAGAGACTTTCATTTGTTAGCACACTGTGACAAATTCATTTTCTATGTCAATATCATTTCAAAAAGGAATTATGATATTACTAACAGCATAAATTATTTTTAAAAAGTGTTTTTTTTCTTAGATTTGTTCTCTTTATATCTTATAGATTGGAGGTTTCTGTTTGTGCTAATCCATGAAGAATATATGCGCCCTCTTTATATTTTTCAGGTTATTAATACGAGAGATTAAAATGGTGTTGTTAATCTGCCTGGGAGATTTGTGCATGATGTATATTCAGATGAGGAATGTGATCTGATCAAGGTATAGATAAAAACTTGCTGCTTCTTTCAGGGTGGAGCTGAATATTGTTTTTCCTCTTTCACCATAATTCCACCAGGAATCTGAAAAGATGAGGCTATGAACCCAGCTTTCCTCTTTCTTGCACTTCTAAGCCTTTCCTTCTTAAGTACACACTTATTCCCAGAGGATGACTATAAACAAATGCGTGAGAAGGAATAGCCCTGGTGATGCAGCTTGAAAGGGACATTGGCTGCTCAATGCTGAGAGAAAAGGCTCTTTTGTCTCTTCATACTGGAAACTCCCTTAGATTCAGGTGATCGCCAGGTGATTTACCAGTAACATTTGTAATGATTCTCCCAGGAATTTGATGGAAAAGAACTACTGATGAAAATATTTTGGACAAATATATTTTTGGATCATGCAGAAAAAAAAAAAAGTGCAAAACCAAAGGAAAACAGTCTCCATTTTGATAAAGAAAGCCTTTTAGGTGTGTGGGATAATTTCAACATGAAGCGTCTGCAAAGTTTTCTACAGCTGTAACGCAGGAGATTTTGATACATAGGTACCTCCCTAAATATGCAGGCAAGTACTACGTGAACATTTCCACTACACGCACAGCTTCAGCCTCTTTCTGCTCAGTTTAGGCTGCTGGGCATGAACCCTGTCTTAATCTCTTCAGCGGTTTGAGCTACGTCCTGCAGCAAGGCCCGGGTTCAGCGGTGCAGCCCAACCACATGCTTCGCTGTCTGAGCACAGGCAAAGCAAACTAGCAAACTCGCATGCGCTCTGCACGAGGGTTGGGCGAGCTTTTTCTGCCAGCAAATGACAACATTGCTAAGCTCCCAGGCGCTGCAAAGCAGGGCCAGGAGACTTTTCTTGCTCCAGAATAATGTTTAACATAGCAGCTTGGTTTCTACATACTAAGTTTTGTGTCCTTTTTTCTGTATTTCTCCTAGATTTTTTTACGTTACCGCATTTCCTTATTCACCAATCAATCTAATGTTTTAGGTTGAAGGAGATATCCTCCTTGCATTCTGATCTGTTTTCTGGCAGTGCATTCCTCTTTCAATTTCTTAATTATTCTATTTTCCCCTGACTCTTATCAATACGTAGCATGTCCATATTTAACAGAATCTGTGTTTCTGCCTATATTTTTATCTCCATTAAAGAACTGGTGGCTCAGCATACTTGTGCTCATGCGTCTTTCAACAAATTTAAAGGAACTGGACACTTAACAGATCACAGAATCACAGCAGTGAACTTCTGATATATGAAGCTTTTGATGGGTAATATCCCACCACAGGACCCCCCTGCCACATCTGAGGATTATTTGCTGTGTGTGACTGTGGTTTACCATGGGAACTGTGGAATCCCATGTTATTTGAATGTTATTTTTCCATCTGTATTTGGGTGTAAAGAAGCTTCGTCTCCTCTTGTGAGGCTCTTTTAACTACTTTAACGACTTAGTAACAAGTACTACATGTTAACACAACATCATTATGATACTGGCATATAAGAATTTTTGGTGTATTTCTGTTCCATGAAAACAAAATGAGTTAAAGCTCAAATAACCATTTCATTTTTGCAAGTAAAATAAAAGCTCATAGTATCTGAAACCCAATGTAATTCCTAGTGCAGGCATATGGAGACCCAGTACGTGGGTTTATGGCAGCTCACTAAGCTGGGCAGTAAACGATGAGGAGCAAGCACCTGCAGCTAAGGCCAGACCAATCAGCTTGGGTGAGGCCATGGCCACCACTGATAGGGATGGGAGACTTCCAATCACTGCTCACCAAATCTTAATTTTTGCCTTTGAAAACTGCACAAAGTTCAGAAAACATGCTTAAGAACGTCTCCAATTAAATAGTATTGGTTTCTTTTCCTGTTAGGTCATACACTTTTCTCTTATTTCTTCTTTTTCTGTGGTGTGACAAGCAATCCAAATCTTTTTAGGCTTATAATGTTGAATGAACTGGAAATAGTTCTACTAGGAAAGGAAGAAATAAATTATCTGTTAATTTTTATTGCAGTACACTAGCAAATGCTAATAAAATAGAAAAAGATGTCACTGCTATTTTGGAATGTGAACTTAAATGTATTATATGAGTCTGACACGTGCATTCCTCAGAACTCTGCTGAGATACCAGCAAGAATATTGCCGCTCCACCTCTAGCAGTTCCCTAAAGTCTTCAAGTTTAAGCTTGCAGCTGAAGTTCTGAGAACTTAAATGTGCTGGTGCTGGCTGTATAAATACTCTGGTAATAATATAGCTGCATTTGGCTAAAGGGAAAAATGATGCTTATTTTTACTTTAAAAGCCAACTCAGTATATTAAGATATTCATCAGAAGGCTTCAGCATACAAGTAGCCCATTAAGATGCTAGGCAGTTCCTCAGCTAAACCTATAGTTAGTTGTAATATCTATGCAGAGGCAAGGGGAAAAAAAATGAAAAGTAGACAAAGACAAAGAAGAAAGAAAAGAAAGGTAGATGTGTTTTTTTTTTCCCTTGTCTGCTGTCATTTAATTGCTAGTTGTTTTACATAATGCCAGAAACTTTCTTTCTTCTATTAATGACCAAAAACAAATACTGCAAATCCTAGTCTTGATAAAGCTGAATGTTGACTATCTCACTTTGTATAACAGATTGCATTTAACTGAATAGTAGTAGATTTTGGCTTGAAACTTCCAGGATTTTTTAGGCTTCCTACTTGCAAAAGTACATCGCAGATATATGGTAATGTATAATCATCTGGTTATAAATTGTTTTCTTTATTTACGGATGAAGAGTGTGAGCTAAAGTTAATAACCATGATAAGGCTTCAGCAAATTATTAGGTTAACAAATCCTAGAGGAAGAAAGTTCTTAGCAATAGATCCCCTCCCTTCTTGTAATACTAATTCTTAAAAAAATACTAATCTGCACCACAATGCCTCACAGTGTGATATATTACACACATGACTCTTACAAATCCAGGTATTTTTCCAGTCCATAACTCCCTTGATAATTCTGAAATTAAATATAATTCCCTTCTTAAAAGGAAAATAAAGGTTTTGTCCAAAGCATGATGGTTAAATGGTTTCAGGCTCTCACTAATGAGTGTAATGAGGGTCCAAAATATGAATACACCCCCACCTCCCAAAAAGAATAAAAAAAAGAAAGAGAAAAGTAAAGGGCTCATGCAGCAACCAGCCATTAGAATAATCTAAGTTACACTTGGAAGACTGGTGAAACAGTAACTGTGCTACTGAATGCTCCTCTTTCATTAAGTCCTGGAATAACAAATGCAGATATTACAGATACACTATTGGAATACTTGGAAAAGCATCTGTAGCTAAAAGGTAACAATGCAGCAGACCCTTTCTGAATCAACAGAGGTAGCTAATTGGTTTCGGACTAGCCCTCCTGCTGAGGGCTTAACCAAGATGTCAGAAAGACAAAACAAGATCTTACATCTATGTAAGAGGCTTCTCACTGATGGGAGCAAAATTTTTATTACTGACATTCTTTTCATTCAAATGGTGACATGTATAATAAGCATTGCTATCAATTGGCCCAGCTATAGTTGATTAATTAAATGTAAATGGATGCTTTCGATGGTCACTTTTAGCTTTCACTGTTCATCTGGAGCATACATAATGTTGCTAGCTGTGTGATTAGAGGGAGAGTTAGCAAGGATAGCTGGATCTTCATCAAAAGTAGTAAAGGGAAACAGAGCTGAATGGAAAAACACAACTGAATTTGCAGAGCTTTGGGTAGTATCACTGTTTTTATAGGAAACAAGCTTTAATAAGAGAGAGGGACCTCTGCCTGCTAACATAAGTAAACACATTTCTCTATGTTGAGAGAAGCTGTGTTATATCCTTAAGAGAAGTTTTATCATGCTTTTTAAATGGAGGTAAGGGAAAAGAAATGTATGTTACAGAGTAATTGAGTTAAAATTACAGTTTGATCTCACCAAGTTGGTATTGGGAATATGAAAATAAGCCTTCTGGTCCCACTGGTGCTGAGTTACTCTTCCTGTGACTGATTAGTAGACATGCAGTTCTACCACATTCAGTTTTCCTTATCCACTTTCTGGGCAGAAGTAAACTAGAACCAAGTAGCAATTTTCCTAGCACCTGATAAAGACAAAACATACACCTTACCTATTAGGTCTTGTGTGGTTGAGATAGTAAAATAAGTTTTTAAGAAACTTGGCCAAATGGAGGTCAGCACAACATGGGTTTACACGTGAAAATATAACCTCATACCAATATAAGCTACAGGGCTTGCAAGTACCTGTGCACATCCTAGGAATATGATCTGGAGGCAACAGAGGAAAACTTCAGTCAGAAAGCCTGTAAAGTGGTTTAGTATTTCCCTTAAAATCATCATCCTATTTTTTTCTCATATCTCAGTAGTGATGAACTGTTCCCACCAGCATGGCTGTTGTAATTAAAAAAGAAACAACCTTGCATAGGCCTACCATGGACAGAACGCAAATCTTTCATTTTCTCAGACTGTAATATAAAACATATGTAAATATGATTAGATGAATTATAGTTGACCATTGACATGACTGTCTGAAATTCAAGGACAACTTTCAGAACATGGCTTAGCACAGGATTATTTTATGAATATCTGTCCTATATTAACATTATAAGACTATTCTGGGTTAACCTGCTAGTGACCTAAGAGGTCTCCTTATTCTCTACCAAAAGCTTAATAATCTTCCAACTATGAAGTTTAAATAGAACTTAGAATAAGACTATATCTAGTCTGAATAAAACCTCAAGTGAGTTAACGTCTTCATTTATAACTTTTTAAAGAAAAGACCTAATGGTATCCTGAACAGCAGAATGAAAGGTTATGGTCATATGGATACATCTCAATACGATGGCCTTATGGGGATTTTGCTGTGGTTACAGCAGAGACATGCAGAGGCTTAAGCCTATTCCCAGAGAAGGCATAGGATCCGAACACATTTACAAGCCTAAAATCCCACATCTAGCTGTGCTGAGTGTAACTTTTCTGCACTCATATTTCCCTTATTTTTACTCTATCAATCTAAATCCCATTAAGGTAGTTTGTAGCAGGGAAGAAGGGATGATCCCTTTCTCCTGGAACAGAGATTCCCTTTACTCCTCCAGTTGAGCATAGTGGCTCATTTGTTTGAATGAGATGGCAAATGGTTGGTTTCATGTTATCCTTCCCAAATGTGAGTGTAAATTCTGGGGAGGTGATGCATGAATGATATGTATCTTTACCTAAGTTTTACTGACTTTTTCCGTTCTTAATTATTGATAGTATATGTGTGGGAAACAACACTGCGAATCAATTTAAATCCTTCGTGGCCAAAAAAGCTTTGGAAGACAGTATTCATCTCCATCCATGCAGAAAGAATATCCTGAAGCTACTGATGGAAATCAGCCATGAGACAAAGTGGTTATCAAACATAAGAGATGTATTGTTGGCTCTGATTGGGCTGTAGCTTACGGGTGCTATGTGCCTACTGAATACTGGTAATGGTTAACAGCTAATACTGTGTATCACCCATTCTAGGACTAGTAGGGCAGTACAGTTCTCACTTGTCTCTTTAGTCTTGCTTTAGTTTTGCTTTGAAATCAGCTGCAAGATAGATTAGTTCTATTAATAAAAGAATGCAATTTCTTACCAAAAAGCTAATTTCAGAAAAAAATAATACTACCAGTTAAGAGTACCACTGGCAGAATACTGAAGCCTAGTAATATACATCCAAGTTTTGCCACAGCAAAATATTTGGTGTAGAGCATTTTTTAATACAAGCTGTTAAAGAAACATACTTTACAGTGCGGCTTTGATGCTTCTACAAGCACAAAAAACATAGCACTGTATATAAACTCATGTTTATTTCATTTTATCTAAGGCTTTCTCTGGCCAGACAAGGTCACTGTGATCAAGAAGAGATGAAATGATGATCAAATTACATGGAAATAATGCCAAGTTTAATGACTGTCAGAACATTATAGTCCAGACTCAGATTCATTTCTAGTTCAACAGTCACGTGGTGGCTTTACTGTAGACAGGGTAACTTTAATGTGCACATTTCAGGTCTGCATCTGAGGAGACAAAAAAAAGCCATCAATGTTTTCCAGCATTAGAACTACATTAGAGCTTCCA
Organism: Nothura maculosa; assembly: GCA_032353885.1. Lineage (NCBI taxonomy): Eukaryota > Metazoa > Chordata > Aves > Tinamiformes > Tinamidae > Nothura > Nothura maculosa. Next base: position 2,969,932 of record JAUBOD010000290.1, on the reverse strand, counting down.
TCAGTGCAACTCAATGATGGGAAAAGAAGATTGTTCGTCATGAATGTTGCCAAAGTTGACTCAAGTATTTGCACTACAATATAAATAAGACAATCTTTTAAAGATAACAGAGATATTAAACTGTAAGGAAGAACCGAAAAGCAACTCTGCATAATCACCAGCCAGTTAAATAATGATTTCACAGATGGAAGAACAGATGAAATGCAGCCAAATGATTTTAGGGGCAAATGAATAGGCAATAATGTACTTAGGAAGCATTAGCTTCTCTTCATTCTCAGAGACAGAGACTCATTGTTCACAGATAACAAACCCTGAGGCTCAAAGGGGAAAGAGATAGTCGTTGACTAAGATCTCTTCAAAGCTATGAAATAAAACAAGCATAGAAAATTGCACATTACATTGCATCCTAACATAAAGCAGACCCTTCAAATATGTTGAATTTCATGTATTCAGACTAAAATGCAAGCCCTGACAAATTATGACCAGTTACAAGTCTCCTCCTGGATCTGATGAAATTTGATTTTGCTGTAAGTTGAAGGATCATCGGTCAGCAGTTTAGCTCTCCCTTGCTTATAGACCATTCTAGGACTGGCACAAAGAAGCAAAGGAGTCACCAGGCCTTAGATGCCAGCTTGTCCTTGAAGCTGGCAATTTGGAAATACAGCATTACCATCTGTTAGCTGCAAAACAAGTTAAAAATGAGGAGTGCATCATGTGGCAAAACACCTGAGTCAATAAAACCCTTAAGTGATAGCTTTAAGAGATGAGTTACTCTTTTCATTTTATTGACTAAAATATCAGTGACTATGAAAAAAGCAAAGTATCTGCCTGTAAGTACATGATATCACTCTGAGGAAAAGCAACTGCTAATAAGCTCAATAGTTCATCTTCATAAGTGGGTGAGCTTAGAGACAATTATTTCAACTTATTTTTTCTTCTGTGAAGCCTGAAAGAAATTGTCTTTCCTCTTTTGTCACCTTGCAGTGAAATTAATACATTTGTTTTAGAAAATTACAGTGAGGATGTTTAATCCTCTAACTTGTTTTAACACTAGGTCCAAAGCCTATATTATTAAATGCTTTGCAGTAGCTGTACTGTGGAGAAATTTGTTCTCAGAAATGACTGGCATTTCAAATATTTTGTATTCATGTGAAATGCGATGCTACAGGACATAAACACTGCAACTTCAGAAATGCTATGGTCTTCTTGCTCATCTGTCCCATTCAAGCAGGATTTCTTCATCTAGTTAATAATTGTGAACTCTATTAAAGATTAACAAGACATGTCAGTATACACTCAAAATATATTCCAAACCCCTGTGTTGTGTTGTAATGCATGGTAGTAGAAATAGTAGAATTTTGGTAAATAAGTAAATATATAAAATGTAAATATTTTGTGAATATATAATTGTTGATATAATAATGGAAAATATTGAAACTTCCTGTTCCTGTTTTTATAATGCCAGCGTACATTCTGATGTTTTGTTAACTTCTCCAATCAGATATCTGAAAGAAATCTAAAACTTCAAATTAGCACAATCATCATGTTTTTCATACCTCAACCTGAAGATCTTTGCAGTTCAACCTTCTTTGAGAGCACTTTCCAATTACAATAGACAATTTCACCATAAACTGATTTTCATCAAAATTAATCTGTCTCTCCCCTACAGCATGACATGAAAAACTGGATTTTTTCCTCTCTTCTTGTATCTCTAGAAGTGACAGAACTGCCATGTTATTTAACTTCCCTAATATTTAACAAAACAAAATGATGGCCACTAATGCTACATCAGGAAGAAGAAATTTTATGTTTTAACACCCAGCAAGATGTCTTGAAAAATGTGACTTAACATATAAAATAATTTTAACCGAAAGATTAACATATCCTGCTCTCCCATAGCATGGAGCCTTCCATCTTAAATGTATCTTTGTTTTTTTTTATTTTTTTGTGTATGTGCAGATTGGAAAATTCTCGGAAAGCGCAAAAAGCTTTATGCACATTGCAAATATATGAGAGAAACAAATTGACCATATATTAAACAGCAGGGTGAAGAACTGAAAAAAAATAGATGAAGATGAACATTTTAAACTGAAGGTCACAGAGGAATTTTTCTCAAATTTTGACTCCCAAGAATTGACATCCCTGGAATAATATATGCTTGGAAGTTGCTAACTGTGACTGCCTTAAAAGGCTCTACTGAGGAAAAAACAATCATCTAACCTTTATGCCATTTAGCTAAACTACAATTAAATCTTTCAGTGAAAACTTTGTTGCATATGAATAATATTTTCTTTTATATGTTTGAGAGGCTGACAATAAACTTGGATGAAGGAGGAAAATCAATTGAGAACTGGCTCTTCATGGGCATGGTTAACTGACCATCTTTGGAAACACGGAAAAAGTGAGAGAATTTAAATTTAACCTCCCCACATTAAGTGTGGGGATCCCACATTTTAATTGTGATTAATCCTGTTGCGAAGTTTAGTAAGCAAGATGAAGAAATAGTGCTGCTGAAAGCAGGGTTGAACTTGGCTTTGTAGCACAAAAGCTAATCAATGAAAGAAAGAAAGAGAGAAACCAGATAAACTGGTTTTCCAGGGCACGTTGTAAGCTTAGAAAAAGTTAGAATGAATAGAAGGACCATCTTGGGAGCAGGAAGGAAAAAAATCCTGAAAAAAAACTTGTGTTTTATCACTGTATGATATTCAGTCAGGTATCTACCTCAAATTCTAATATTTGTCTCCCAAGTACATGGATCAACGTGGCATGCCAGCAGGAGGAATGAACCTGGCAAAGGGTGCAAGTTTTATTTTTCTGGCATGATGCCTAGGGTTACAAGCGGAGAATCCCACCTGCAAAGTGCATCAGGAGAAGTGAAAAGACAGATCCTATACTGTCACGCATTGATCCATGGCACAAGGCAGCTGATCTCAGAGCCTCAATTCCATTGCCCTCGAAGAGTAAAGAAATACTTATGAGTCTTCCAAGGTGTAAAGCCAACCTTCACCTCAGCATGTAGGAGTTGAAGCCTACCTAGGAGATGGCAAGACAGTGGCAGGCAGTGGATGAAGGCTGTTTAGTCAATTATGCAGAATAGTGTTTGGAAATTCAGTAAAAATTGATAAGGAGGAAACTGCTTAATTTGATTCCTGTTTTCTCTTGGAAAAAGTATGGCTCCACATTGATCCTTCACACAAAATGCTGGATATATAATCCAGACAGATTTATGGAGAATGTACTTTTTTTTGAGTTCAAAAATAACCATGATGAGTTTCCTGAAAAATACAAGAAACTTGTTGCTCAAAGGTCATTTTTTTCCCATTGGCCTTAGATACTATAAGAGGAGAGGAAAGGGAATGTTGAAGAGGTGGTCACAATCCACTGGGCATGAGTTTCTAAAATGGTAACTGAATTTATGGAATCACAATGAATTTAAAATATTTTACAGGAAGGCAAAATGTGACAGCTTTTTCTCAATGGAAATTATTCATGTGGATGATTGCTATGCCATATTTCAACAGGCAGTTTGTTTAGAATACCATTTTGCTTAAAAAAAGGACTACCACAGGATGTAGATGAGGTCTATTTGTATAGGGCATATCTAGAATAGATGTTTATTATGGACCTATAACACATAAACCTTCATTAGTTGAGACTAATTTAAGTAACACTGCATTTTGGAAATATACAGGAAAATAAAGTGTGGAAGAAATGCATATGTGGTATTTGGTACCAGACAAGCAACTTGTACCAGTTCTTTAAGAAAATGCAAATTTCCAAACTATACACTGAAATACACTCTTTGCATAACTTGATTCGATAAGTATAGCTTATTTTTTACAAGGTATGAAGCAGGCATAACAAATTGATAGAACAAACAGTTCTTTAAAAATGGCTTCAAGATTTAAATTAGTTTTGTAACTTAAATCAATGGTTACTGCTTAACTAAAAATGCAAGGAGAAAGGACAATGGAGAATACTATGGCAGTAACCTTCATACAGCCTTGGACTATGGAAAACATTAAAGTGTGTCAGACAGCAGGTCACATAATGACACCACACAGGAATACAAAGTAAGAGGTTTTCTCTAGATACTCTTCTGAAGACTGAAACAGCGACCCTCATCAGAAGTTTTAAATTGACCTATCAAGTTCCTATTAACTCTCTACACAGGATACAAAACAGTTTCTTGCTCTGTTTGAAAATAGATTGTTGGATGCACATTATTTCTCTTGGGAAACATGTTAAATCACTTAAAGGATTTTTACAACACCTTGACACTGCTTATTTGCAGCAATTGGGAATTTCATAGGCATCAAAAACAATTAATGAAACTTTTTTTTTGGTGAGATCTTGCATGACAGGAATGTATTTTATTATTTTTAGAAAATACTTGTATGTAAACACCATTATATTTTAGAAAATACCACTAAAATGCCTCTATGCAAACACATGCAGCATCGGGAATAAACATGAGGAATCGGAGATGCATGTACGATTGCAGGCCTATGATCTCATTGCACTGAGACATGGTGGGACAGCTCTCCTGACTCGACTGTGGCCATGTGGCTTTAGGCTTTCTAGGAAGGTCAGGTCAGTAAGGTGAAGTGGCAGGGTAGCTCTTTATGTGAGAGAGCAACTGGAATGTATAGAGCCCTGCCTAAGGCAGGATGAAGTGCGAGATGCGAGGACTAAAGGGTAGGCCAACAGGGGTGACACTGTGGTGGATGTTTGTTACAGACTTCCTGAATAGGCAGAGGAAGCAGATCAGGCTTCTACAGACAGCTGGAAGAAGCCTCACTAAAGAAAATGTTGACCCACTACTGAACAGGGTGGGTGCCTTGGTGACGGAGGATGCAGAGAAGGCAGAGTTACTAAATGCCTTCTTTGCCTCTGTCTTTACTGCTAAGGCTGGTCCCCATGAACTGCAGAGATCAGACACAAGAGAGAGAACTGGGAGAGGATGATTTTCTGCTGGTTCAGGAGGATTGGGTTAGAGATTATTTAGGCAAAATAGACACCCATAAATATATGGGTCCCAATGGGATGCACTCACAAGTGCTGATGGAATTGGCAGGTATTATTGCTCAGTTACTCTCTATCATCTTGTAGAGGTCATGGAGAACAGGAGAGGTGCCAGAGAACTGGAAGAAAGCCAACAATATCCCAGTCTTCAAAGGGCAATTTGAAGGGCAAGGAGATGGACCCAGGAAACTACAGGCTGGTCAGCCTCACTCCTGTCTCTGGAAAGGTGAAGGAGCAGCTCATCTTAGAGACTATCTCTAAGCATGTCAAGGAAATTAAGGCGATCAGGAGTAGTCAGCATAGATTCACCAAGGCAAAGTCATGTTTGACCAACCTGATAGCCTTCTATGATGGGATGACTGGCTAGCTGGACAAGAGTAGAGCAGTGGATGATGTCTACCTTGACTTCAGCAAGGCTTTCGACACTGTCTTCCATAACATCTTCATGGACAAGCTCAGATAGTGCGGGTTAGATGAGAGGACAGTGAGAATTGAGAAACAGCTGGATGGCAGAGGTGAGAGGATTGTGCTAAATGAGGCTGAGTCCAGTTGGAGGCCTGTGGCCAGTCGTGTCCCACAGGGATCAGTACTGGGCCCAGTGCGATTCAACTTGTTTAACAGTGACTTGGATTAGGGCACAGAGGGCATTCTGAGCAAGTTTGTGGATGATACCAAGCTGGGTAGAGTGGCCGACACTCCGGAGGGCTGTGCTGCCATCCAGAGGGACCTGGACAGGCTGGAAAGTTGGGCAGAGAGCAACCTCATGAGGTTCAATAAGGACAAGTGTAGGGTCCTGCATCTGGGGAGGAATAACCCCAGGCATTAGAAAGAATAGAGGCTGACCTGCTGGAAAGCAGTTCCATGGAGAAGGATCTAGGAGTTCTGGTTAACAAGAAGTAAACCATGAGGCAGCAGTGTGCCCTCATGGCCAAGAAGGCCAATTGGATCCTGGCCTGCATCAGGAGCAGTGTTGCCAGCAGGTCAAGGGAGGGGACCCTGCCCCTCTCCTCAGCTCTGGTGAGGTGACACCTGGAGTATTCGGGCAGTTCTGGGATCTCCAGTACAAGAGCGATGTGGAGTTTGTAGAGAGGGTCCAGCATAGAGCAATGACGATGATTAAGGGACTGGAACATTTTTTGTGTAAGGGTAGACTGTGTAAGCTGGGCCTCTTTAGCCTGGAGAAGATTGAGGGGATCTTTTCAATATGTGCAAATACCTGAGGGAAGAATGTAAAGAGGATGGAGCCAAACTCTTCTCAATGGTGACCAGTGACAGGACAAGGGGTAATGGGTACAATTTAAAACACTAAGTTCCGTCTGCATGTGAGGAAGAACTTATTTCCTTTGAGAGTGACAGAACCCTGGAACAGCCTGGAACCCACAGAAGTTGTGGAGTATCGTTCTCTGGAGATCTTCCAAACCCACCTGGATGCCACTCTGTGCCAGGTACTCTAGCTGTCCCTGCTTGAGCAAGGATGTTGGACTAGATGATCTCTGGAAGTACTTTCCAACTTCAACCATTCTCTAATTCTGTGATTTTGTTCTGTGAAAGTATTTTTAATTTAAATTTCAGTGCTGTCATTTAATTTAAATTTGAGAGCTGTTCCTCCTTCAGGGGAAGAGCTGCAAATCTTTTTAAAGAAACAGTAAAGATTGAAAAACACAAATCTGACCACATAACCTGTTGTGACACTGCAGCAACCTTTTCAAATAGAGTAGGAAATTAAGCAGTCAATGAAATATTAAATTGAAGCTGGAATCTTGTCAGGATTATTTTTTCACACTCAAGTAACAAAGGAATAAATGTATTTTATGCTAGCAAAGGGCATTTGTCTACGTGCAAGAAGGAAAATCTATGAAATTAAAAGATGCAGGGCAATCAAAGATAGGAATTAATAGAATAATTTTAAAATAGGTGATCCTTACTTACAAAAAAGTGTTAGTTAATTAGTTATGTTCTGCCGGATGAGTCATAGGACCACTAATAAATGTGTATATTGAATAAATTTTGCAAAAGAGCTAGGAATATACTGATGAAACGTTCTAAAACAAAGCTTGGAGGCATCTTTAATGGAAAGCAGAAAGGTAATATTTTGCACAGAAATGATATAGCAAAAATGCAATAAAACAAAAATATAATGATATAATAGACAAGGTCACATGCTTGCATGATGGACTACTTTGTAAGCTGGTAGAACGTCAGTCTATGACAGTAGAAAAGGAAAAGAACCTGCCTGTAACAAAAATTACCAGATTATTAAAGACAATTCTAGAATTTGCCAAAAGTGTTCCTAGTGAGGAATGAAATATGAATGGCACTGTAGTACAGTGAGGAGACGTCATAAATACGATTTAGAGTAACTTATGCACCCAAGTTTATGTTGTTTAAAAATGGTGCTTATTTACAAATGGGCAAAGATCATCAGCTCAATATGATGGAGTTTTATTTCCTACAGAAATTAAACTTTGCAGAAATAATAGGATTATATGTCTCTAATGTGAAGGTATATCTCCTATGCTTCACTCTCAGTGTGAGCTTTTAAAACCATACCACAAACGAGAACAGAGATGCAAGTAACATTTTTCTGTCCTGGGTAGGTGATACCACAAGTTGAATCTGATGCCTGCACTTTCTATTATAAACATAGTGAAAATATTCCCATTGTTTGCAGAACACAGGTTGAAAATAGAGGATATGTACAAAACGTATCAGTAGTTAGTGTTGCCATCAGTTAACTATTAACACAAGCTTTGTAATCATAGTTACAGAGAAGACATAGAAGAACTAGTAGCTTTTTCTTACCTATAAGTGTTGCAAACATCTCAGTAAGTGAACTGTAACTTGAGGAAGTTAGTTTAACTAAAACATAGGCTAACTGTGACTGGAATAGAGAGTCTAACAGTATGAAAAATTGTAAAAATAACTGTTGTGGTTAGAAGAACAGAGTATGTATGTTTGTAATTAGTGCTATAGCCAATCTGAATGCATCTTTGCACTAGCTGTTATAATTGATGCTTAAACTCTCTGTCACCTCTTATACTAAAATGCTACCTGTTAAGATATCTGTGTAGTATTACAGATGAACAGATAGGAAGGCAGGAGTAGAATATTACAAATGGTCTTTTGTTTTGCTGATGTTGTTAAATATTGCATTTTGCTTTTCATATTATGAATATTACGGTGTAATGATAGAAAATCCAATGACAAAATACATGTGATAAGAAGTACCCTGCAACTTGACATCCTGAACAAAACCTCTGTAAAGATGCTGTGTAACTGGAACAACTTTCTCCAGGCAAAACGCTGCACTCAGCTTGAGGCCTGTGCTATAGTTAGGGAGGGCTGTGTATGAAGCAGGCTGGTTGGTGTAAGCCTTGGTGACAAGCTACATCCAGCTGGGCACTTAGAAAAGTCCAAGGGAGAGAAAGGATTTTAAATGCTAATTGCTCAGCTCAAATAATTATTAGATTGAAGAGTTCTTTTTCATGCACTTTGTTGAATTTATTTGCAAATTTATATTTCGTGAAAATAAGCTATTCATAAACGTTAAAGTAAATGAAAACAACCATTTAAATTTAGAGGATTAAGCAGCACTTTTAAAAATTTTAAGGACATTACAACTAATTTTAGCTTAACAATTGAAGAACATCAAAAAACCCACTGGAACCACATCATCACTGTAAATATACTTCAGCTATACAGTGTCCTAAAGGTACATGTAACCCAACAGAGATGCGGCTAATTAACTGAAATCTCATAAACTTTAAGGTCACTTTTTAGGAAGAAATAACTGAGGACTTATTAGATTTGAAAAAAAAGAAAAAAAGAAAGAAAGAGGAGTTGTACCATTTAATGACTCTGTGGTATAACAGCATGGGGCTAATGCTTCTTTCTAATAGACAATCTAGTAACTTGTACGCCACTCCAGTCAATAAATCTAATATGGGCACTGTTGGTACCATATTTTATCACAAAAGAAATACCCGTGCCAGTGCTAAAATTGCCTTGGGTTTAACACTGGAAATTCAGAGGACTTTTACCATAATGGACTCAGTTAGGGGTGCTCAGTTAGGGGTGGGGTCCAGATCTGACCAACTTAAATGATTGCTTCAGCTACATATGAGAACAGTTAGTTACCTTGTTATTTGCATAGTCCTAAGTGTTCAGTAGTGATAAGAAGAAAGGTTTGTGAAGGTTTAAATTTGGGTTAAGATGTTATTAGGGCTAAAATATAGAATAAGCTATCTTTCAAACGGCTGTTGGGTCTCTGGCATCTTCACAGCATACTTTAAATGATATGAAGTGTATGCTGATTTGATTGAAGCATTCATTTGTTAAAATAAGATGAAAAATGAAGTTACAGGCATCATAAGACATTTAGATAAAATCATTTCTTATATGAGAAAGAAGTCAAACTTGTAAGATAAAAGGAGGAGAAACACAAACAGAAAAAGTGTAAACGAAGTTTGTTGAAAGGCAATCGTAACTAGAATTGAGTAGGTGGAGTAAGCATGAATTGAGACATGACTATAACAGGTAGGACAGAGGTATGAAATAACAAGCAAGAGGCTTTTTTTCTTTTCTTTTTTTTTTAAGAAGCATTATTCTTCAGTAGATACTTGCAGCTGGCTATTTGTGTGTTGAACATGCTGCTGAATTGCCATCTAGTAAGGACTGCCAAACTAGGAAGAAAGCAGAAGGAATTTAGGAAAAAAGAAAACTTCTGGAGGGAAGGGAGTGACTAGAAGTGTTAAATTACTCCTCAACCAAATCTGTTACACTAACATAGCTCTATGGCATAGGGGCTTTATTCTTCTAAATGCCATGCTCCTACAGTCCCTTATTGTGGATGTAGTTATGCAAGTAGTTGCTTAATGAGCAGGAAAAGAAGCACTGCTGGTGTGCTGAAAAACTAATTACAACTTGGGGAGAAGTAAAAAGTGGGGAGTGGAAACCCAGAATGGTAAAACTCTAAAGCAGAGAATGCCTGATAGTCAGAAATGGAATGCTCTATATTGCAGGACACATAAAAGGAGCCTAAATCATCAAGCTATGTGTGATATATCTACCTGAATTATGAAAATTAGTGTTCAAACTGTCAGAAGTGGAAATGTAAGACATATAAGAGAGATGAAGATACAAAAGATGAAATGACATGCAATACAGGCCATTAAAAGTTAAAGACTTCATGGTTAGATTACTCTATATTACTGAAAGATTAAGAACCACCCGTAAGCTGGCTATTTTTCTTTTACACAGATACATTAACTATAGTCAATTAAATTTGCCTAATCAAGCTGAACAATGCTACATGCTGTTTCACATTAGAAAGTCTGTATTTTAAAAAAAATGACTACAAGAAATGTAATGGTAAAGAGATTCTATACAGATCTCCAAGGGTGCAACCATCTGACTCTCTGGCTTCAAAGTAAGTTGATGTCACTGACTAACATTTGTCCCAGGGAAAAGAAATGTTGCTATTATTTTCTTTCTGTGATTGAAAAATAGATAGGAAAGAAAATCTGCTTACTGTAAAACTATGCAAATGATACAAGTTTTCTCCCAGACCACGTTAAGTTGAAGAAGTACCTTTCCTTATTGTTGAAATACCACTTGCAAGGACTGTTTAGGCATTTTACTGTAAATTTCATGACCGATGAAGTCAGCAAAAAAGACACCATTTATTGTCTTCACATTAAGAACATATCCAAGTTTCTTTCCCCTCATTGTATGAATTAGTCCAAGTATCTACTCTGCAGCTTTTGCTGCAAACTGGCTGCTGGAGGACAGTGGCAGATCTGTCAGTAGCAGATCTTCAATTCTTCTGCATTCAGTAGCAGTAAGGAGGAAGAATATCTTTGGATTTTCCTGTTATATATACTGCTTGGTAATATCTGTGTATAAGTATTTAAGCTCCTGACTAATCTGTTAGATTAGGCAGTAGAAAAAGATGAAGTGTTTTGTGGGGCTAGGTGGTTCGGGGTTCCCTGTGTGACTGCAGGCATTTTCTGGCAGGGCATTAGTTAATAGTTGGGAAGATAGTTTCTCACTCTCTCATAGATTTTAGCTTCTGTTGTGTGAGCGGAAAATCCTAGTGTACATACACTAACCCTAGCAAAAGCTTTAACCCTAGCAAAAACTTTAACTATGAAGGCTTATTGGCATAGAGCTGAAAATAAGTTATTGGAAATAGATTTTGACACTATTACATGAAGCCACGAAATAAATGGTCCTTGAATATGTAGCAAATAATAAGAACACATTCCTCCTCAACACATCTGCACCCCTTCCTGCACATTTTGGATAAAACTGTGCCTACAGGCATGCTCATAGTCTTCAGCAACCATCCTACTCATTCAATAGGGATCCAACACCTTCAGTAGAAAACCAATTGAACAAGATAAAACTATTATAAAAATTGCATTTATTGGGAGTTGAGGGACAGGACAACTTCCCAAGGACATCTGAAAAGTCAAGGAAAGAATCTGAATCCTAAAATGCCGCCCTTTTGAACAGGTTTTGAAGTTTGCATCTACAGCAAGCAAGCTGCATAAACAGTCTTGATAGAGGAACTATGTGTTTTTAATCATGCTCCCAGTTACAAAGCAAGCATGTTCAGTGTTAACACCAATGGACAGTTATCTAGGTGAAACTTAGATAAGCTGCACAATTTAAAAGTTTGGAAATTAAAAAATAAAGGAAATTGAACATTTTTGAAGAACAGTTTAGAGAACAACTCTTATACTGAAGGAGTTCTAGGTCTTACCCCTTAAGATGCTGCCCAAGTGATGAGTTAGTTATGAACTCTTATTTCAAAATTACACTTGTCCCTTTTTGGAAAGACAGATCAACCTTAGAGATCCTCTAATTTGTTTTGAGTTGCCAAATCACGAGTATTAGCATTTTCAAGTGCTAGGGAAATAGAGAATGCTTCCTGCCTGTCAGTTTTGTTTTAGGCTGTTTTATACTTTTATACAAGCTTACAGTAAAACCCACAGATTTTATTCTAGCAAAGAAAAAGGATTAGATTCTTGATTACACAGATTAGGAGATACTGTCCTTCCATTAGCGTGAAGAAAATCATCACTTGAAGCGTGCCTTTGAGTCTAGTGAGCAAATGAATCATTTTTTGACCTTTTCTCTGCCTGCTGGACACCGGTATTTTTCCATAGTTATTCTTCAGCAATGTGAAATCTATATCCAGAAAAATGACTATTCTTGAATTTCAGTGATGTCACCAGGCTTCTTTGCCTGGTGTCCCACTGCCTATGCACTTGAAGGTCCCTCAAGTCATTCCATGTTCAAACCTCAGTGACTCTATAACCCTTTTAAATAATTTTCTTCATGCAGGCATTCATAGGAATTTAAAATCTTTGGGTTATTTCTGTGGATCCACTGTATCAAAAAATGACACTGTTGTCAGTAGTTGTAAATCATTTGTAAACTTCAGTAAAACTTGGACGGAAAAAAAGCTAATGTAAAGCAACGACTGCTCATGTGGCAAAAAAATGAAATGAACCAAGAGTTGTTTATGGGCAATTAAAAGCTTAACAGCTTAAACTAGGCCTATAATCTGCACTTTTCATAGAAAGCACAGTGGGTCATAGAAAATGAAGCATTTGTTTAACAAATTGGAGATAGCTGATAGAAATAAACCCCAGAAAACTACGGTTTAGCATTGTAGGCATGGAAACTGGGCCACTTGTATCTTTAGCTGAGGCCACGATTGTTCTTAGCCACACTGGGCTTTAATAAAACTCACTTTAGCAACTGAAAGTACTCAGGATCCGGGACATGTCTGGAAAAAAGCTCCATCTGCTTTCACTTTATGTCCATGTTGTTGAATAAACACACAGAGTTTTCTTTTTGTTGGCTACAGAAGCCTTAAATCCATTTCGTTATGCAATCCAAATCAACTGGACTCGGTTTGGAAAAGCCTGAATAGAGTCTTCATATAAGAAAGATCAGGTTCAGCTGTGCTAGTGCTACTGGCAGCACCTGCTGTCCAAAAACATACTGCACTGGCAAATGTTTGTATAGAAGAGTAGAGCAGGATAGCACAGAATTTCCTGTTGATCCAGATTATGTCCAGAAGTCCGTGAAAATAAGAACAGTCCTTCTAGGCTGCTCATGAAATACAACAATAAACCTTATAACAGAGTTTACAATAGCTTTCATTTTAAAATGTAAAACTATTAAATGGACTCACAGTGCAGGAGGTAATCAAGTAAAGTACACGTAAAGATTGAAAAAGAAGCTTCAGGTAGTGAACCGTAACATACAAATATTTCTATAACAAATGAATAGGCAGAGAACTCAGAAATCATTGGCAGCTACTCTGTCCATCCTTTTAAAGGACTATAAGCAGGCTTGAATTAGCTTAAAATTTTAATGGAAAACTCTTTACAATCAATTTCCATTTCTGCTTGCCTATATTTACTGCTACTTAGAGGTTTTGTTTATTTTCTCCAATCTCCTCAATCTGCAGCATTTGCCCTGGGGTAAGGAAAAAAGAGGCAATCTGCATAACATCTAGCAGTTCACTCAAATGTTTTAATAGTGAAGTTAAAAAAAAAACATAAATAAAAAAGGTTTTTTTTAAGTTATAAAATTAAATTAGTGTGCAAACCCATGTATACAGGAAAAGCAATGTCCTAAGATGCCTTTCTGTACTGAAATATTTTGAAAATGTACAACATAGCTACCATTTCTTACCATAGCAGTGGTGAAAATTAAAGGTCAGTTGCCGTGCAAATGGCCAAGTGATATAAAAGCAGCATACAACTCCTTTAACTTGTGTATGAGTATAAAACAGGGAAAATAAAGAAGACAGTAGTCTTTATATAACATAAACAAATCCAAAAATATTTTATATCAAAATAGCTTCTGTAGCTTTTGCATTTAAGTTATATTTTCTTTCAGAAAAGCTGGAATAATAAATAGAACCAAGTTAAAAGCACGAACTGCCACAATGCAGAGCTATGCAGAAACACATCTGAACTGCAGCCATGCCTTTTGTCTGCTAATCCCTGTGTTAGAACAGCTTCCCAAACCCCTGAACTGAGTGCTGGGAGTTATACCCACCCGACTGCATTCTAGTCACCATGACCACATGCACTGTACACATGACAGGCCTGCACCTAAACTATTTCTTTGCTGGAGCAGCAACGCTCCTGTGACAACTCAGTGCATACTGCACCCTGCCTGCAGGGATCCTTACAGGCACCTCCAACGCTCAGAGCACTAGAAGCACTCTGAGAAGGGAATACATGGCTTTAATAGCAATAGGCAGATAATTAAGCCCTGCACAAGTGGTGGGGAGGAGATGCGTTGGAGAAATAAAGCATTTGTGGGAGAAAATGTTGAGGATGTAGTTCAAGATAGTCCTTAGAGATAGGTTCTTCCTCTTACGAGAAATTGGAGACTAGGCCTTTAGCCTGTAGGACGTAAGTGTTGGAGCAGGGAAATAAATAAAGAGCTTAGTGTAGTGGAAAGATTTAGTAAGCCATGTAGGAGACTGGGAGGTTTGGTAAGTGTAGAGGGTATATAGATACAGGAGCAATATCCAAGCAAAACTAAGCCTGGGGAGAGGGAAAGAAAGGTGCCTCGTGATGTGTTTCAGCATTCGCCTGCTTTGTAGATTAATAGCTGATTTGGAAATCAAAGTTTAAGTCAGTTTTCAAACAATAAGTTAATAACTTTAAAGTTAAGCGAGGTTCCTTGAATTAAGGCTCTTCCCCACAAGGTGATGCAGGTGGGGGAAGCAGGTTGCATGAGGCCCAGCGTGGGGTTCGTATGAGTGTGGTGACTGTGCTCTGTAGTCTTGCCTCAAGGCCCTTCCCCAGTGGCCTAGAGGGGTACAGTTTTGGGGGGGCTTTGAGGGCTGCCTTCTGCCTGCGCTCTGTGGAGGGATTGTGGAGCCCTGGAGAAAAGCAGGCTGCTCTCACAATTCTGCATATGCTCAAGACTCTTGTCTTCCTGCTACTCCATGTGTGTTGTATGTAGCACTTGCATGAAACATTTAAGCTATATAATTTCTTGTTGAAATGATTTATTTATAGCTCATCCTAATTAATGTGAGAGCATTCTCTGCTCTAGCTACAGTGCAGTGAACTGATCACAAATGGTACCACTTTGGAAAATGAGAAAAGAATTTATATACAGATAGGTGGATACTTTTCAGGACTATGCCTGACCTTCTTTCTGAACACAAGTAATAGCTTAGGAAAATATATTACTATCTCAACTTTTTTTTTTTCTCCAAATAGTTAGGGCTAGGATTAGGGCTAGGGTTGGGGATAGGGCTAGGGTTTGGGTTAAAAAGGAGAGAAAGCCTGGAGCCACAAATGACGTGGCACTAGAAAGAGGAAGCCAAGCTAAATCTAGGAGGATGTCCAGAGTGGGGCTGGGATGTTCTTTGCGATTTCACCTACCCTAGCCCTACTGTACTGAGTAAGGAAGCTAGGATTATGGCTAAGGCTAGGGTTAGGGCTAGGGGTAGGGTTAAGAAAGAGAGAAATCCTAGAGCCACAAGGTGCGTGGCAGTAGAAAGAGGAATCCAAGACAAACCCAGAACGATGTCCAAAGTGGTGCTGGGATGTTCTTTGCTATTTCACCTACACTAGGCCTAAAGAAATGAGATTGAAGGCAAGGATTAGGGTTAGGGTTAGGGTTAGGGCTAGGGTTAGGGTTTAGAAGGAGAGAAAGCCTGAAGCCACAAGGTGCGT
>JAUBOD010000290.1:2936088-2954080 GCA_032353885.1 Nothura maculosa | reverse complement strand
TGGCACTAGAAAGAGGAAGCCAAGCGAAATCTAGGAGGATGTCCAGAGTGGTCCTGGAATGTTCTTTGCTATTTCACGTACATTAGGCCTGCTGTACTGAGTCAACCAGCTAGGATTAGGGCTAGGGTTAGGTTTAGGTTTAGGGTTAGTGTTAAGAAGGAGAGAAATCCTAGAGCCACAAGGTGCATGGCACTGGAAAGAGGAAGCCAAGACAAACCTACGAGGATGTCCAAAGTGGTGCTGGGATGTGCTTTACTATTTCACCTACACTAGGCATACTGTACTGAGTCCAAAGGCTAGGATTAGGGCTAGGGATAGGGTTAAGGGTAGGGTTGGGATTAAGAAGGAGAGAAAGCCTGGAGCCACAAATGACGTGGCACTAGAAAGAGGAAGCAAAAACAAATCTAGGGGACGTCCAGAGTCGTCCTGGGATATTCTTTGCTATTTCACCTACACTAGGCTTACTGTTCTGAATCTGAAGCCTAGGATTAGGGTTAGGGTAAGCATTACGGCTAGGTTTAGTGTAAAGAATAAGAGAAATCTGGAGCCACAAATGACGTGGCACTAGAAAGATGAAACCAACCGAAATCTAGGAGGATGTCCAGAGTGGTCCTGGAATGTTCTTTGCTATTTCACCTACACTAGGCCTACTGTACTGTGTCAGCAAGCTAGGGTTGGGGCTAGGGTTAGGGTTGGGGTAGGGTTAGGGTTAAGAAGGAGAGAAATCCTAGAGCCACAAGGTGCATGGCACTAGAAAGAGGAAGCTAAGACAACCCTAGGAGGATGTCCAGAGTGGTGCTGGGTTGTGCTTTGCTATTTCACCTACATTAGCCCTTCTGAACTGATTCCGAAGGCTAGGATTAGGGCTAGGGTTAGGGTTAAGAAGGAGAGAAAGCCTGGAGGCAGGAGTGACGTGGAACTAGAAAGAGGAAGCCAAGCTAGGATTAGGGCTTGTGTTAGGTTTAGGAGTAGGGTTATGATTAAGAAGGTGAGAAAGCCTGGAGCCACAAATGTTGTGGCTCTAGAAAGATGAAGCCAAGCCAAATCTAGGAGGATGTCCAGAGTGATCCTGCGAAGTTCTTTGCTATTTCACCTACACTAGGCGTACTGTACTGAGTCAGCATGCTAGGATTAGGGATAGTTTTAGGGTTAAGGCTAGGGTTACGTTTAAGAAGGAGAGAAAGCCTGGAGCTACAAATGACGTGGCACTAGAAAGATGAAGCCAAGCCAAATCTAGGAGGATGTCCAGAGTGCTGGTGGGATGTTCTTTGCTATTTCACCTACACTAGGCCTACTGTACTGAGTCAGCAAGCTAGGATTAGGGCTAGGGTTAGGTATAAGGTTAGGGTTAAGAAGGAGAGAAATCCTAGACTCACAAGTTGCTTGGCACTAGAAACAGGAATCCAAGACAAACCTCGGAGGATGTCCAGAGCGGTGCTGGGATGTTCTTTGCTATTTCACCTACTCTAGGCCTACTGTACTGAGTCCGAATGGTAGGATTAGGGCTAGGTTTAGGGTTAAGGCTATGTTTAGGGTTAAGAAGGAGAGAAAGCCTGAAGCCACAAATGACGTGGCACTAGAAAGAGGAAGCGAAGCGAAATCTAGGAGGATGTCCACAGTCGTCCTGGGATGTTCTTTGCTATTTCACCTACACTAGTCGTACAGTACTGAGTCTGAAAGGTAGTATTAGGGCTAGGTTTAGGGTTATAGGGCCTTATTTTTTTAAAGGATATTAAAGCTGCATGGATTTCTATGATTCTATGAGTTGGTCCATTTTTAGATGGAATCTGTCATGTCTAGAACTCTCCTTTTCAAGGTTACACTTAGCAATACAGGGGTGAAAAAGAGAAGTAATTTTATTTATTTTTACTTTTAGCAGAGATTTCTTAGCACAGAAGCCTTCATCTAGCTTTGTAAATCCTGGCTATATGCACACAACTGAATCAAGATATATTTTCTAGCTAAACCCTTCAGCAGGTCAGTTTACTGTAACTCGTTTTCCATTGCATAGCCGTGTAGTGAAACAGCACCAGAAGGTATTTCTGGGTATTAACTGGCAACATTTTGCAGTCTTCCAGATGCACATACTTATCAGGCCTGTAAGTACTGAAACTATATGTGCAGTACACATCAAATAGTGTGTCTGAGGCTCAGCAAGACTAACAGGAACACTTTTGTACTGGAATTGTATCCTGGAGTTGCTTCACATTTGGGAAAATGTCAGCATAAATATTTAGGGCCTTTGTTTTCTAAGAGAGTATGAGAGGAAACAACAAAGAACTTTCTGGCCTTTCAGCTGCAACTAGTGAGGTTTGTTCCTTAGTTTTTATAGTTAGCTAATTCCTTAAATAAAAATTGTTAATGTATTAACTTCTCAGTCCTATAGAGATATTTAATAAGTTGAGCGTTGTGAGTCTGTTTTCTTAACAGCTGTAGTATTAGTTTAAATTTCCAACTACTGTTGCCTTCATTGGTAGGGCCCCATTGATGATTTATGTGTGCTTTGCTGTCAGGCTTTAAATAGCATCACATGGGTTTCCTTCCCCTCAATTGTAAATAAGAAAGGTAATCAGGTGTGTGAGAAATGGCTTGGCTCTGTTGCCCATGTTAGAAGCCAGTTAGTTTTATTAAATGAACAACTGATTCCTTGTCATCCCAAGTACAAGTGACGAAAAGAAAGAAGATTGAAGAGATAAAAGGCAGAGTTTGCTTTCTAGTGCTGTGTCTTATATCTAGTGCATATCTTGAAGGTGTGTAGAAGCACTCTAACTCATCCCGTGAGTGGGGAAAGATACTACCACCCTTTCTTGCAAGTTGTAAATAGGCTGCCAGTCAAAATCTTAACTGAGTAATGCAGAAAGCTTGCCCCATGTACCCCTGATAAGGAGCATTTCTTTACCCAAAAGGATAGTTTTTGATGGAACTGTCACAGCAGAATTTTTACTGTTTTAAAGTTTACTTCTCAGTATATTCTGTACAGTCCCACATCTCTGTTTTCATCAGGGAAAGACTTGAGTGATCTCAGTGTGTCAAGAGACCTAGTGCACTCTATTTCTATTTTTTCTCTACTTTCCTGCATGTGAGAAATTGGTAATAAACTCAGGTTTTTATTCAGGTAGCTTCAGAATGTCTTGAGTAATCTCAGAAACACTAGAATAAGCTCATTTGTGTTGTTATTTTTTTCTCTATTGTTTTCTTACTTTTTTTGTAATAGATCTCTTTGCAGATGACACTTCATCTGTATTTTTCTTATCTAGGACATTTTAAAGTTGTATGTTTCTAACTTATAATCACTTAAAACTTGGTGATGGTGAAATTAAACAACATTGAATAATGCTTATAGTTTGAGGAAGATGTGCCCTGTATCTCCAAGTGCTTTTGCCTGTAAATCAGGATCCTGATGCAGACCTTCACCGCTCTTTTAATTTGTATTTTTTTCTGTAACTACAAGAGTAAAATCACATGAATTAAATGAATAATCAATTAGTAAATTACTTTGTTTTCTACTATATTCCTCAACCACTTCTGTCAACAATAAGTTGCTTGGAAACTGAAGACAAGAGTACCTTGGCCCAGTCAGGGAAATTTAATAGATTCTGCTAAGTATTTATTTATTTGTTTTTCATTCGTCTCTGGCTAAGAATTTGAGTTTTTTGGTTCTAGATTTTGTGTTTATTATTACTTATATCTGAAATAGACTACCTTTCTATCAGGCTTAGATGATGGTTCCATGACACAGAAATTCATGAGAAAGAAATGGAGGTTGCTACTATTGTATTGTGGATTTGAGGAAACATGTTTTAATGCTTTAAAAAAGAAAAGGTGAATCTCTATTCCCATGTCACTTGATCCGAAGGAGAGATGCAAAAGGAAGCAATGAAGTCAAAAAAAGATGATTTGCCTTTAGAAAGGTTGTCTTAAAAGCCTGACAGCAAAAAATAAAGTTTCTGGTTCTCTGCCCATCCTTTACTTGCAATTACCAATCAAGATCCTAATCAAGGGATGTAAATTGCCACAGGACTACAAGAGCTATGTTTTTGAATCTGCAGTTTAGAGGGCACATGTGCTTTATGAAGAATTATACTCTTATTAACTTCTTTGAACTTTTCCATTAGTGTTCTTCTTTGATACAGTATACTAATCTTGCTAAAAATTTGGAACATCAAATAGATTATAAATAGCTTGTCTGTTTAGTTTATTTTTTTAATGACAGCAAAAACTCAATGACGATATTTTGGCTGAATGGTTACATCCTTCCTTTCCATCCTTTTATATTTTTTTAACTCCTTCCATTTAATAAATGTTTGTCTGCTTACCTGGACTGGAGAGCAGTTATTCTGTTCCACCTAGTTTCTGCCTCCCTCATTTTTAGCTCAATTTCAGAGTAAAGCCTGTTTGCTTATCTCCACTCAAGTGGCTGTCCCTTCAGATTTAATAGATCTGGACAATTCATTCTTGCATTAATTTTTCTTCTTCAACTTGAATTTCCCATACTACACATGTGCAAATAATCATCTTTCCTTTTTTAATTGCAAATGTCTTTCAGTAGGTAAGTCTTTCGCAATTGAAGATAATGTTATTGTGTTAATTTTCATTAACAATTTCATTTTCTCTGTAGTTCTTTCTCTCAGGAAAGAAGAGACTGCAGGTATGTTGATTTCAATACAAACAATTAGTTTTTTATAAAAGTATATTCATATTTAATTTCCTAGAGAATAAGAAGCAGTAAATTCTACTCGTAGTACTTGAAAAACTTAGTTAAGACTCTTCAGAGCAATTCATTCTTGAATGAGAAACTGCTTTTAGTTCAGTGATTCTGGTGTTTCCAGACTATTTTAAAAGGCTGTTCTATACTTCTTCCTCTACAATATTACCTTTGTATTATAGCCTTTATGTTCTGTACTTTTCACGCTTCATGGAGTCATGGAATGAGTTTAAGAAGGTGACCCTTTAAAATGCTGAGAAACTCTCAGAAATGCCTTGTTGTAGTCTGTAAGTTTTGGCCTATTATCAAGTAATTTTTCTCAGTCCTAACCAATGGGGTGATATACGCATGGATATAACAATATTTTTCTATTGTTTCTTCTAATTTTTTGTTTTGGTTCATTATTATATTGATTCCTGACTATTTCTCTCCTCCTGTCGCAACATAATCTTAAATGCACGTATTTTACCTGTAGGCTGTTGCAGATTTTATTTTTAAAAGTTAGTTTTGGGAAAAGAAGTTAGTTGTGGCGTGAAGGACTGGATGGTTAAAATCAGCCCCTTGCCATCAACAGCATTTACCCACATGAGTGAGGAATACTCTGTTTTCAGAAGTAGCTAGCAGGAGAGGAAGGACTAGCCTTCATTTCATGAAACACTGGGTGTGTGGCATGCAGATATATTGTTTTGTGCTTAGAGGTCAGTCATGTTGAAAAGCAGTAGTGCTCCTGGCACCTGAGAATCTATTGAGGGCTGAAGCTTTTGAGAATGAGTGC
Source organism: Nothura maculosa (assembly GCA_032353885.1). Classification (NCBI taxonomy): domain Eukaryota; kingdom Metazoa; phylum Chordata; class Aves; order Tinamiformes; family Tinamidae; genus Nothura; species Nothura maculosa. The sequence continues at coordinate 2,948,600 of JAUBOD010000290.1, read as the reverse complement.
TTAATCTGAATTTATACTGAAGTCTTTGTGCTTCTGTAGACAATTTGAGATAAAGGCAGTGTATTTTTAAATATAGCTAGGAATATCTATTTTCCCTTCAAGTGGTTGTGTTGCTAACAAGATTTTTGACATGAGCTTCAAAGCTACAAAGCACGATCTTCATTAATATCTATTATTAATTCAATATGCTCAAAACTCTTAATGAGACTGAACCTAGTGAAAACTGCCTGCTCATAATTGATCTGTACCAGTACTCTATTTGTTGCTGTACCTACCTATTCATTTACTGTTTAAGGCTGACAAATGAGCTTGGTAAACTGACTGAAGGTCTGAGATTTCAAATGAGCAAACGCATCCTATCCTGACAGAGGAATGTGGGAAAGTCAGGCAGTGAAAATGGTTTATAGCAGCTTTTGTCCAATTTGAGAGAAAATCTACTTGGAGACCACTTAAAGCTTTCAGAGAGTGAAAGCCACCCGCCAGTTAACACCTTTTATAAAGTAGCCTACATTTTATTTCATTCACTTAATGATATTTGATAATATCAAGTAACACTTCAAGACTTTATTGTTGATTCAAATGCCTTAAAAGCCATTTGGTTATTTAGGTAATGCCATGAAAGGACCATTGTTTAGTTAAATGGATGAATGAATTTTACTTTCTGTTTGAGTGTGTCTGATTTACATACTGCTACTTCTTACAGAACTAACAGCATTTTCAACTTCATTTGTTAAAATTCTCTCATTAAAATAGTTAAATCATTGGAAATACAATAATTATGAACTAGAGAGCAGTAATAGATACAATCAATTGAAAGCAGAGTGAAGCAATTCCAAGTATGCTATTAATAATAAAACATGACAAATTTTATTTTGAAAGAATGAACTCATCAATATTAGCTAAATATCTACCCAAAACTAGGAGAGATCTAATGTAATTTAATTACTCATCAAACGATTTTAAGCTAAACCTAGTATTAGATGTTATTAAATTGATCCCTAATTATATAGTAGCCAACAAAAGTTGAAGGTAGGTCTGATTAAAGTTGTGGACAGGGAAGTAGTTGCAAGATAAGAGTAACAGCTTCAGTCTTCATTACCTCAGACTGGGCTAATTGAACAATGACTTTCCTGACCTCCAAGTTTCTCCTTACGGTGGAAGAGTAATAAGTTAAGGGGACAAGGTTTTGGAAAGGAAATATTAGGTTTCAGATGTCTGTAGCATAGAACTATATGATAAAAATTAGAAATTTTAGAGATGAACTAGAAATTAAAAATCAGAAATTTCAAATACAAGATGCGATCCATGAGATAATAACTTCTAGAATCTGTTTAATTCATCATTAAACAGATATCTCTCTCTTCTATGAAAACATAGTAGAGAAAACAATACATTCTGTATGATGAAACATGCATTATGCAATTTGCAAAATATATTAAATACAAGGCAATACTATTATGCCAGGTGTTTTCCTAAAAGAAGGTAAGTGCTGGAAGAACCAGCAGCATGCCAAGCATCCTTCTGTGTATGAAAGGAAAATTGTTCTCGGACAAGTTTTTAGGTACATACAATTAGCATACTAAAATATGCTGGGTAGCAATTGAAGATCTTTGCCTCCATAGAAATGAAATCTTATGCCCCCAGACAAATGAGAGCTATAAAACTAAAGATGCAGTCGCATTCAAAAAGATGCTGAGGACAGACTACAGCTGACTGTCATTTGTTTTCATGGCCAAGGGATGTGTCAAATGGAAAGGAGCTAGAGATGAATGTTGGTTATATACTTGAGTTTCTCCTAAGTGAAGAAATGTTTTGAGGTATTTCTTGTGATGTTTCCCAGTTGCAATCAAGAACTCAGTGGTTTTTTTTTTCCTAGAATAAATATCCCTTTAAGCTTTCCTGTTGTTGAATTACCTTGGGTAACCTGACAAGAGAACAGATCAGTTTCATTAGCTGTGTCTGGATGAACACAAGAGTTCTGAAGAAAACCATTTTGGGTGCTTGTTTTCTAGGAAACATAAGAGAAAGACAAGAGATAGGGTATTTCTCAGCCAAATGAGAGTGAGTGCATTAAATGCAGGATATGGAGAAATATTTCTCCAGGGGTATGTTGTTCTATGCCTTCTGATAAAGGCAGCAAGTGAATAAGTAACAGGGAGCTTAGGACTCTGTGACGAATTGAAAGGTTCCTGCATATGGAACTTTGATTGGCAATTGTTTGTGAATAATATATATATTGATTTAATTTGGAAAAATTTCTTGATTTAGTTAAATGAAGAGACTTGCCATCTGCAATTGACATTACAGTAGTGTGCTATCTGGATTAATAAAGATAAAGATAGTCCGAGTTCTGCCTGTCACTTTGATTTCTGAAACACCCTATCAATGTGAAGGATTTGAAACAATTGCCTTTGCCAGTTAATAAGTTGAGTTGCATAGTTGTCAGTACATCTTATAGCTACATTACTAATTGTTTTGCTGTAGCTGAGCATTTAATGCTGTATGCTGGATTGTTGTCTTGATTTAGTCTGACAATTTTAATAGCAATACAGAGCTTAGTGTAGCGTTTCCCTTGAGACTGGTGTAGAGGGAAGAAGGTCCTGATGAAATTATCTAGTGACGGAGGAAGAATGCTAATTAATGGCTTTGTATTTTTGCCCTATTATATACTACTGTGCTTGTTGTGTATCTGTTAATGAGTTGCCAGATGACAGAAAATTCCAGCTTGAAAATACTAGTAAAGTAAGCAAACTGTTTTCTAACTTGAAAATGCAGGGTTGCTTTTATTAGCGAAAGATACCACCTTATAAGTCCAGGAAAGGACAATTCTCAGATTAAAGAACTAGGAAGTCATTCAGATTCAAACATGAAAAAAAAGTACATCTGGGAGTGCCTAGGGAATGATTCATGCATGTTCACCTCTATTTCTGACAGTTCTGGCTGATTGCTTTCAAGTCAGCCTTTGCGATATGTAATCAGCAACTTTAATTTAGCTACTGCTGGCTGTGGATGTTTAGAATTTAGCCACTATTCCTTCCCACAGCCCTAACTGAGTAAAACAACAAAACTTAATGAAACTTCTCTTTAAAAAAAAATAGGAAAAGGCACTGTAAGTTAAGAATGTACAAAAATGCTAAAGAAGTCTTGAGACTATTGTATTCAAGTAGCAGAGGCAAGGCACTGTTAAGGCACTGTGCTGGCCAAAATGCAACGATTCCTTACATTGCTCTAACAAAGATGGCGTTAGGAGCAATCCAGAGAACATAAAGTCACTATCATGGAGGAGCATTAGAGTAAAAGAATGGAATATACTTGAAGGTCTGTTTTTTCAATGAAAACTGTTTCAATCAATTGCTCGCATTCTGCATGTGATCTCTCATGCAAGGACATAGAGAAAATCAAAATTAAAAGACATCAGATTTCTCCATGAAAGATGTGTCAGTGGCAAAAGCAAATCCTTGGCATTTGCAATATAATATGCTAAAGTTTGAGGAGGAGGAAATATATCAATAGAAGAAAAATCCAACCTGGAAGATGTAGTGGTAATATTTACTGAAGGCTCAAAATTTGCATATGCTATTTGGGTAAGTAAAATGTACGCTACTCAGAACCCTGAAACTGAGTTTTGCATCCAGTCTAAAATGGTGAACCAAAAATAAAATGTGTACTATAAGGCTTCTCTCTTGTAATATTAGCATTGTGCCGTTCATGCTTTGAGAATGAAATGAGTATTGTGTGTTTGTCGAAGATCTGCTTGCCCTACAGATAGAGTAGCTCAGTCATGAGGGAGGAAAAAAGTTCAATTTGGAGATGCACCATGTAGAACCAGAATATTCATCACTTGCAGCATAATCACATGTGTAGGACTTTGTCCCAGTGAAATTACTTTTGTAGAATAAATACGGGATATATAGTAGCTTTACAGGGAAGTAAAAGACTGTTGAAGTTAAAAATATACCTTTCTATTTGAAGTGCTTTCCTTTAAACTGTTGCTCAGTGTTAAGAAAATGAATTATGAAATAATTGAAACTGCTCTTTTTGTCTTTTATTTGTTCTTGCTTTTTCTAACCTTGATGTCTACTTGTAACAGCTGTTGTAGAGTTGCTGCTAGGTGAGATGGACCTTTAGAGTGAATTTCTATGACTGTTCTTGTGCTCCTAGGACTTTACTCTTTTTGACTCAACTTGAGTGTCTATAGTTCACTATACATATCATGTAAATCCATAGCTAGGCTTATGAAAAGGTCTGTGTGTACTTTCTCTATAAACAGATTAACAACAATAACTAGAAGCGTTGAATATAATGCCTTTAAGTGCTTAAGAAAAGTGTGTATGTAGTATTTGGGTAGGCATTTCCAAGATTGCCTTTGTCCTAGATTTTGCCTTGCAGTAACATTGTTCAGATTTGGATTCAAATTTCAGATTTGCCCAGATTTGGCAAGAAGAAATAAGAATACTTATGCTGAAGAAATGATTTAAGGAGGGAAAAAACATAGCATAACTTCTGTACAATTGAGCTGTATTGGAGATCTGTGAGGTAAGCTCTGTTTAAGAGTGACTTCTGGTTTCCTTCCTCTCCCTCCATCCTTTTCTCCCCACCAACACTGTTATGTGAACTGTAGATGCAGTGAATGCAGATTTTTTTAGATCATTAGGCAAACAGACAACTAACTATGAGATATTATCACTGTGTGAACTAATAAGGACCGGACATGCTTTTCTTTTTATCTTGAGGAAATTTGCAGGGGCCACCCTTACGTCCATCCAACAGTAATAAAACAAAATGTCAAACTGGACTCAAATAACTCTCAGAAGCTTATACATTTTTCCAAGTAGAACTGAATTAAGAATTTAGTAATTTCCTGCTGTTTAAAAAGAAGACTGAAGGAGGAGGTGAGTGTGAAAGGGCTTTTTATAAGTAGATTTCATGTCTGAGGTATAGTAGGCCTATAAGGAAGCTAGAAGGGGAAGTGAAAATGGTTTTGTTTTCTCTGTGAGATAACTGTAAAGCTACTGCTAAGGTAAGGTCACCTAAGTTAAAATTAATTGAAATCTCTTTGCAAATAGACATTTTTTTTCTTACTACTGAAGATAAGCAAGACAAAAGCTCTCAAAGTCTTTAAAGCTGATATGGAATTACATTATTAGCTCCAACTCTAATCAGTTATCTATTGCAGACATCTCTTTTCATGTTGTTTAGCATTAGAATACCTCATTCTATTTTGAACATGACAGATGATGATAGTTAAGTATTACCAGCTCGTGAATATGCACTGTGACCTCTTCTATGGAGATCTGCTCTGAAACTAAGTTCGCCCTAAAGTATGTCAAGAGGTTGCTCCTTGGGCCATGGCCAGGAGTGCCTTCTCTAGATGATGTTTTTTCACTGCGTTGTGAATTCCCTGGTCAGCAGCCAGGAAGGAGAACCAGGCTGATGGTGCTTTTTGACTCTCATAGAGGTGGACCAAAGATCAATGCTTGTAGAGCTTAACTGTTTTGTAGGTTACTTGAAGCAATTTTTTTAGTAAAACCTTTGTCTTCAACTGGTTGCAGTCAGTTCCCAAGCTGTTACTGCAAGTGTAATGTCTTTGGCTTTTGCTGGTAAATACTCCTTTAGTTTCATAACTCTTGCTTCCTCCTTTCTCCTCCTTTATATGTATCTCTACGTGGTCAGGATTTATTTTATTTACCCTTGGAAACATTGGCCATGTTAAATCTCTCCATTGGCAGGTATTGCCAAGAAACATGTAAAAAGAATTTTTTTCCAGTGAGAATTTCTAATAAATTCTTGAAGCAAAATGAAGAAGGAAAAAAAAAAAAGAAATTGATAGGTGGAAGTTTAAGCTGTGAATTATTCTCATACCATAGACCGAAGCTTGAAAAGGTGGATCTTTTACATCATGCATCACATTTTCTTCTGAGTAATAGAATAAACAGCAAAAAATAATCAGTTCTGCTTCCACATGATGGGAATCTTTTGAAGAGAGATGTTCTTTGTTGACTGCTCAGACATGTTCCCAAATGATGAGAGCACAGATCAAAAAACTTCAATAGAAAATGAAATAGAAAGCCCTTAGGATCAGAGTAAATACTGTCTCACTAGAAAATGAATTCTGATAGGTTCCTATCAACTTCAATAATTTCGAGTTTAAGGCTGTTATCAATGTAACAAGCTTCTCTGGCATTTCTAAAGAATAGATGCGTTTTATAAATAACTTAGTAAAACCTGCTTCCTAATTGTGCCTATTAGAAAAATTAAAGCTACAGGAAAGCCAATAAAGCTTCTACTGAATCTCACACAGCGATTAATGAACAGTGATCTTAAGTCTGATTTAGTGAGCATCCTTTCCTTCTTGATTATACCTTGATGATAGCTTAGGCATCATTTTGATGAAAGCAAGTATCTTTTTACAGTAGAGCATATTCTGATTACATGCATGCTAGTCCTTGGTCTGCAATCTGAAAACCTTGTTGTCATTAATAAATGATTCATTGATATCAGAATAATAACAGACATGGAAATGAGCATAGTGAAATTGATGTGTACCAGAAAAAAAGGCCCAATACCTAAATGTTAAATTGGGTTAGTTAATATTTTGGAAGACTCATAAATGAAACAGTATGGACACTTGTCAGATGACTTACTACATGAAAAGCTCTGCAGTAAAAATAATGAAGCCTTTTTTTCACCTGTTCTTACTTTCTCATTCATTGTCTTTCAGACTCAATTTTTGTCAATGCAAGCTATTATCTCCTGCAAAAGTGGAAAATTGAGAGAATATTTGTTGTATGTCAAAAAATTTCCTTAATACTTTTTTTTTTTGGGGGGGGGGGAAAGCTGCATTTAAAATCTCAATTTCTTCTCTTTCAGAACCAGGTAGGTCTTCATATTCCATCTTATCCCCTACAAGGGACAAAGTAAACTGGAATTTGTTGTTGACATGTACTTATATGGTTATTTCTACTAGGTTCTATTATTGTTTAAGAAGTATTAGCTGCACACTCTAAAAATTCTTTACTTAAAGCGATTCTTTAGGTCATAAACACAAAGATAAATAATTTATTTGATCAAATGTGTTTTAAACTGGAGAAAATATTCACTTGAAACAATGAAGTATTTTTTTAGTTTGAAATCTCAGAGTAAAATGACCTCTAAGCTTTTGGTTTGTTAAACTTTCTCCTTCAGGAATCAAAGGTCAATTCAGGTTGCAGCCTCTCCTCCAGTGTGGCCTCTCTTGGAAGCAATACAGACTTCTGCTCTGCTTTTTAGAACTTCTCTAAGATGGGTGCAGAAAAGGGATGAAAAGGTCATTCTCATCTTTTTCATCTCTGTGCACTGCCCAGAACAGAGTGATATTTTTGTCACTGGACGGTATAATTAGGACTTCCTTTGTCTCGGTAGATCTCAGGCACCCTGCTGGGTTAGCAACAAGCCCAACGAGGTTTCCAAGGAAAGCTTTTTCTCCTGTGTGTAATGTCTTAATTAAATGAAGTCATTCTGAATCTTAAAACTTGGACAGGTTTAATTTTGATCACAAAAGAGCCTTCTTTGGGAGAAAAATTAAGTCCTGGAGGAGTGTATTAATCTATCTTGTTGTAGAGATGGAGTGTTGAGAAAGAAAGCTTGAGTATGATTAAGGACTACTGCAAAGCCTCCACAGGTTCCACTGAGCTGTAGTGCTCTGCTTCTACAATTGCATTTTTAAATACTGCCAATTGCAAAATACTACAGAGTGAAGGGGCAGTGAGCTTTAGCCAAAAGACCTCTTTATTGGAAATGATGGGTTTTGGATAAATATTAGAGATAGATTTTGCAAGGGAAATGGAAATGTCCAATTTTCTCCCATTAGTAAAATATGAGTCATGAAGCTGTTTATAAATACTCTTCAGTATCACCCAGCAGTAGTACTTATTTTTGTGTTTAGGTAGCATTTAAAGAAAAAAATACCATAAAAACAACACAATATTGTTTCCATTTTTTCCTTCACCCTCTAGCACCCATAGTGAGATTTAGGACATATTTATATTGAAATCTTCATAAGGAAATAAAGTGCAATGATTTTGAATCAGCTAGAATATATATATATTTTTTTTTAGTGAAACAACTTGATATCAATACCAGCTCAATATCAATTAAATAAAGGAAAAAAAGTATCCTTTTAACACAACACTGTACTTCAGTGGCTACAGGGGCAGGAGGGATGTACACAGGAGCCAAGTCAAAGGCCAATCCACTGGGCTTCTTAATATCTGTGTGCTTGAAAGAGTACCATGGTCTATAACAAATAGCTGTAAAAAAGATACTGATAGAAACATAACGTTATGTTACAAGGTTCTACTAAAGAACATGGAGATATTTTAAGTTTGGATGTTTGATTTTAAGCAGTGACCTGCTGATGCTGCTATTTTTAGCATTAGATTATGGTGATTTATAGCTTCTGTCCTTGGTATATATGCACAGTTTTTGTGCTCTGCTTTTGCAGTGTGTTTTGTGAAGCATCGAACCTAATATTTCTGATCGTATCAGCACCTGCAAATCTACAAGAGTGAGCTCCAAGATAGCAATGCATCATGTGAGAGGGTCTAGAGGGGAGTAATTATGTAAGTTTTAATAAATTAATTATGCAAGAATAGGCTAGAAATAATAGAAAAAGATAGTCTAGGGTAAATACCTGCAGTTGGGAGAATTGATACTGATTGAAGAAAAGGTAATGAAAATACCGAAAGTGAGACACTCTTTTGCAGCATAAAGTATGAATTTTGAGCCTTGGAAGCGTACTGCATGCCATGCTAAGAGTTATACCTAAGGTTAACCCAAATGTGATCTTCCTTTGGGCCATTTTCTTTTGCCTTCATTACATTCATGTTAACCTTCAAACACACAAAGTCTTTAACAAAACTCGCTTCAGGTAGGTGTGGCTCCTGGCATTGAGCTACATAAACACAAAAGGACTAAAATCTGATGTCATCTGTGTGCCAGGCTTTGTGAATCCTGAAGCCTCTCTTGTGCAATTTAGCTGCAGGGGAGCAGGTTGGTAAGATTGGTCATTCCTATTTGTGACCATGGGGTTTTAAGCATTAGTGGTGAAGTGAATTCTGGTTGTGACAAGTGTTAAATCACATTTCTCTCTGTTTACTGCATGCAAATGAGTAAGCTAAATGCTGGTATGTGATATACATATAAATAGCTGCAACCCAGCTAAATATTTATAAGCATATTGCTGTCAATGCAACCAGAGTCATTAACTGTAAGGCAGTGTGGCTGTTGAGAGTGAAATTGGAATTTAGCTCTAGTCAAGAGACTGACAGTACTTAGAGTTAGTTAAAAAAGGGCTTGGTTTCCAGACTATGCCATTTCTGGTATATTTTCCTGATACCAAAAAAGATGGAAATTGAAAGAAGTTAGTAAAACTTCTAGCAAAAGTTGGAAATGAGGAAATTGGGAAAGGTGGATTATAGAAACACTTTCTGTGTCTAGATGGATGAGTAAGTGCTGCCTTCTCAATCTCATGAAAATGTTAAATTAGGTCAGAGTTTGCAGGGTATCATGTACGTGGAGAGTGATTAAATTTAACTAGCCAAAGTTACCATTACAGTATTCAAAGCCTACATTCTCCTTTAAACTTTCATAACAGTATTAAAATATGTTATTTAAGTTGTTATTATGTTAGGCAGCATTCAAATTGATAACCCAGCCACTCATTTTGCTTCTCCTCTTTGTTTAACTTTTCGAAAGTAACCATTTTTGTCTTTGGGCATAGATATATTAGTGCAAACAATCGCATGAAGGCTTTTAGTGAAATGGAAGGTTGGATGATGGATACTTATGGCTCCTGACAAGCATTTAACTGGAGGGACTGAAAGTTCTTAAAATCAAAGTGATCTGAAAGGGGAAAACAAATTATGACCTGATAAATGTCACCTCTGCTGTCAGATGGACTTACCTGAAAATGTAGTGTACTGAAATGAATTGTAAATGAGTTGAGTAAGTCCCTAGCTGGCAGGGGGTAGTATTGTTTTTGCTTTCCCCTGCAGCTTTTAAATGATTCAAGCAGTTGGCCTTATCACTGTGGTTCAAAGGCTGCAAACCTGAGTACTTAAGTATTTGGGTGAAAATACTGGAAAAGCAAAGCACTTAGTCGCATCAGTGAGCCAATGTGACAGGTACCTGCTCCCCGAAATCCTTCCTGAGCTGAGTGCCTGCTTGATTTTCTCACCAGTGGGATTTTCAGAGAGGGCTGCAAGAAGTCCCCAGCAGAGACTCATCACTAGCATAACAAAGGTAGTCCTTAATTGTGCTGAAACGGTTTTGGATACCCAATATGAAAGTAACCTTTTTGTATTTAAATGTTGGTACAAGAGCCATTCATAGCAGACATACTAGCCCTAGGCTTTCATAAGCCCTTTGAATTAGGTGAAAGAAAAATTCACACTGCCTTCACAAGTTGATTCATAGCTGAAGATTTTGTAATCCTCATAACAGCTGCAGCCTTAATACCTAGTGAGAAGGGTCCCTAGCAGACCCATTGAACAATGTATTGCCCATTTAACAGACACTAAATTCATACTCCTTTTGTGTGTAAACCCTTGGGGGGAGAGGCTCTACTTGCTATCCTATAACTGATAAAATGACTGCAGAAGCTGGTTCTGCATGTAGGAAACGATGGAAAATATATTCCGGTTGGGATTGTTATGACAGCTTTGATAGAGATGTGCAACTTAACTACGTCTGAGCATCTGGCTCTTCCCACAGTATAGTTTGATTGGAAATGTGATCTTTACAAACAGCTTCTTATTTCATGGCTGAAGAGTAGTAACTGAGCACGTTCAGACAAATTTACCATGAAAGTATTGTATTCCTTTTATCTTTGGACAGAGGAAATTCTTCAAGCAATGTTTCTTTTGATGGGTAAATGCCAACTGAGCAGTCTGCTGCCGGCAGTAGTGAAGCTGTAGGTAGGTATCTGTCTATTTTGTCTAGACAGTATGGTCTAAAGCAGAAATGCATGAAATTAATACCCCAAGTTCCTGACACTGCCAAACAGAATAAGCTATGGTGACAGTGAAGCTAATTGTGGCAATAGAGCCCACCTAGACATAGTGAAGAGTATCAGGAGTGTTTATAGAGCGCAGGCTGCAGGAAAGAGCAAAGAATGTATTGTGAATCCAGTTAACGAGAAAATGAAATCACTGTCACAGGGTAGAGTCTTCTTTCGTCTTGACACTGCAACTTGGCCTGCTGAGGAGCTGCACTTGTGCAGCACAGCTAGGATTGGTAGTCAGAACTGACAGAATGCAAGTAGCATCTACCACAGAAAAGGGTCCAAATGCAAAGTGCTCGCCTCCCTGCATGTGTGCCTAACAACAATTTGGGATTATAATCCTTGTTTTTAGGGAAATGTGGATCTTTTATTCCAGCCTCTGATAAAGGAGTCAATTTATTGCAAGTGCTCTAAGATATGTATTCATGTGAGATAATTCACAGGTGTGTATGCAAACATTATTCTGGTCTGAGTAATTGGTATGCCTATATGCCCAAATAGATTGCTTATGGCTCTCTAGCACCATTACCAACACTTTGCAGTCAAACTTGTTGAGAAGCTTACCCCTCCCAGAAGCTTCACACTTCTGAGTTTACAGTTCCTGTAAAAGCATAATGCCTAAAAATTAGAAGGAAAGGGAGAAGAACAAAGTAAATGTGGACCGTGTGTTGTTAAATGATTTAACTCATGCAGGAGAAGTTAGGTAGTTTATGTTAGCAGTAAATATTTGGCAAATAATACCTAAAACAGTTGGGGACTCACTGTTCTTCTGAGCATGGCTCTTGAGGGGTAAAATGGGACAAAGCCATCGAACCTTCTAGGTTGTATTTTCTAGCTGTGATGGCACCATTACCATGCCAATACCATTACTGTATAGGAATTGCAGAAAACTGGGAAATGTCTTTTCCTTTTCCCTAATGTAAATTGGAGAATTTGGTAATTAACTGTTCATATCTTTCTTTCTGAATCAAAAGCCTGCATCTCTTAAATGTGCTTGGAGCCAGTACTTAAGTGAAATATCAAAAGCTTAGTGGTAGGAGATGACAAGAATCAGCTGTACAACATAAACTAATTTTGCAGATAAAAATCTCATTTCTCAGCAGATGGTCTGATATCCTGTTATTTATATTCACATTAGTTGTAAGAAAATATATCAATGGGCACATGGTTATCCATCCGCTAAGAGGTGACATGATTATGCTGGAAAAAAAAAATCATAGAATCCTCAAATTTGGAAGGGACCCCTAAGGATCATCTAGTCCAACCCCCTGCACACCCAAAGTCACCTGGAGCACTTGGCACAGGGCAGGTTTTAAAGATCTCCAGAGAAGGAGACTCCACAACCTCCCTGGGCAGCCTGTTCCAGTGCTGTCACCCTCACTGTCAAGAAATGTTTCCTTAAGTTCCTGTGGAACTTCCGATGCTTCAGTTTGAAGCCATTTCCTCTCGTCCTATCACTGTCCACTAGTGA
>JAUBOD010000290.1:2887968-2913152 GCA_032353885.1 Nothura maculosa | reverse complement strand
CATGCTTTTCTAGTGTGAAATAGTTTGGCAGATTGGCCGAGATGAATATGTCAATGCCAATTTTTCTCAGAGAATGGGCTGAATATCAGGTTATCGATTGTTTGGAAGGAATGTGATGAGCTGGGTGAATGATGAGATGATATATAGCGTGTCCTTCAGGCTGTGCCCCCTTCTCTGCAAACCAGGAGTTTAGAAAACAGTGCTCAGTTTGAGAGAGACAAGCTTAAGCAAATACGTAGTTCCAGTATTTTGGTGGTAGTTCCAGTATTGAGAGAGTATTTTAACATACTAACATGAGAGCAGGCCACTTGGCCCACTGTAAGCTGGTTGCTCATGCAATAGGGATGAGCAGAATTCATTTTGGACCTAAATGAAGAAATAAATTTCATCTGTCAAAAAGTGACTATATACCTTTGGAAACTGGAGAGATTAATCATAAATGGGAAGCCAAACTTGACGCTTCCAGTTCTATAAAGCTTAGCGTATATTTTGAAGTTTGTGGTGAATGGGTATATGGTGCTATCATTGACTAATGATAGCAAGATTCTCGGAGAAACTTGTCTGATACTCCAAACAACGATGCCATCTTTGAAAACAGCCTTTTCCACTGCTGTGTAATACTGTTTTGTGACTGAGCAGAAAAATTTGCTTCTAGGTTTTGTGCATGTGATAAGAATGTTACACTTTTTGGTCTAGCAAAGGTGACAAAATGAACTAGAGTGTTTAATACAAGATCTGTAGCTCTAAGAAAGTATTCCAATTACCTATTGTTTAAGTACTTAACTCTGACTTACTGATAGCAACATTGCAAATCTGCTGAAGGACACCAGAAATTAGAGCTTTGTACATGTGCTTCCAATTTAAGCGATCCAATATGTGGACTCCTAAGCATTTCATTAGCGAAGCTAGTTATAAAGAAGAAAAAATATCTAGGCCACAAGCAAAAAGATGTTTAAGCTTATATTCAAGATTCTCAGCCTTCAGATTGACAGAAGAACCTCTGTGCTCTTGTGTTTCCCAGAGCTGTTAACCTTTTTTGTAGAATTGATTCTATAGAACAAATTTAAGAGCAAACCTTTCCTCTGCAACTATTCTTAAAATTTTGCACTATAAACTAAAGAAATGGCCTTTGAAATATACACAATAGTTAGGCAAACCTAAAACCCTCAGTATTATATGTAGCAACTCCATTTATTATCATTGGCCTCACTGTTTCAAATATGATTGTGAAAGAGATTGCAATTAGTAGTTGTGTTGTTTAGGCATGGAATTGATTGTCAACAAATACTATCTCTAACAAACATACATTTGTTCTTTTTCTGAGGAATTCTTCTGTTTTACCTTAAAAATAGAAGTTCAGACTTGTGTGATGTCCCAATAGCAGTTGCAGTTGAAACAAAATCAAAAGTTGAATCACTTTTTAGTTAAGCCATGTTAAGTAGAGTTCTTGTGTGACCATTAGATGCTTCCAGGTTTTTTATATGTAATACTTGGAAAAAAAATGCTTTGGCCTTGATGGTGCACATATTGAAATCAATTGACTGAAATGCTGGGGGAAAAAAAAGTTTCTTGTCACATAACCCCTTATAAACTTGACAAGAAACTGTTCCAAAGAGGATAAAAAACTTTGATAAGGCTGCAAACCCACCTTTTGAGAGGAAGAAGCTGATATAACTGAACCTGAAATATGAAGATGGTAAAACTTGGTGTTATGTAGTTGTGAGCATTTGTACTGTGAGTATAGGGTTTTCCAACATTAGATGCTAGTGTTTGGTGCTAGGCACAAATTTTGTTTAAATGTAATATTGCTGTCTTGGTGACAGTGAGTTCATTTATTAATGATATATTTGAAGAACTGGAACTGCTGTTTATTTCCTCTTGGACAGTGAGGAAGAAGCAATAGATTAAAATGGGCAAGATTTCTCCATGCTTCATGTGTGGCATAAATAATAGTGCATAAAATCATAAAAGACTTGTTCACTGAAACACAAAATTAAAATTTACAACATTGCATCATGGTATTGAATAGGCTCGGGAAAAGAGAAGTGTGTTCTTTTCCCCTTTGCTTATTAAATCTAAGTAGAATAACAGTAAGATTTAAGTGGACACTCTTGAGTCTAGAGAGAAAATCTGAAGGAGCTCTGAAAGAATCTGAAGGAAGTATCTCTGCGTTACAAAATAGGGGTAGAACTCGTGGTTAATGACATGATGCTCAGACTTTGAGCCTCCAAACAGCTTTTAAAGACAGCCTTGTCTACTCGGTCACTTTTCTGATAATAGACATGCAAGAAACGCCTAATAAGCGACTGGCTAGATCAATGTCTACCTCCCACAAATGTTCAACATTTAGTGGACTGTGAATAAACTAGAAATAATAAGTGAGAGTTAAAGTAAATGAGTTCTCATAAAATTGATCTCATAAGTCTCATAAAATGAATCATAGCATTCTATGAATTAAGCCTTCTCCCTTTGCCCCCCCTCTCCCCCCCCTTTTTTTTTAACAGGAATTGAATGTGTTCTACTCAGTCCTGTTTCCCTCCATCTCTCTGGGAAATCCTATGGGGTTGTGGGTGACTCGAGTAAGAATTTGGTTTTCAAATACATTGTGTTTAAACTTACACTAATTGGTTTCACTTTTTTTTAATCTTGAATTGCTTCCAGCTTTTCTAGTACCAATTCAGTTCCTCTAAATTCTCACTTGAAAAATTGCACGTGTACAGATATTGTTTACTGTGAACTATTTACTGTGAACATCACTTGTATGGAGGCATCAACTAATTTTAATTGCTTATTTGTCTTGTTTTGACAAGACAAATAAGCAATTTCTTTATTCTTTTATGCTTTTTACTGAGGCTAGGATGAAAATGAGATAATCTCATCTGAACATGCAGCTCATAGCACTGCCGATGTCTAACTGTACTGTACACTGTATAAAGTAGCTATGCAAAAATGAGGGAAGCCAGGCATCTGAGGAAAACACCCATGGGTACTATTGCTGAACAGGGAAGTAGTCTTGGAAGGTTTGTGTACTGCATCCTTGACTTGCTGCATTATTGGAATCGAGAGAAATTTCCTGTGTGCTTCAGCAGCAATTTTCAGAAAATTTACTTGTTTTTAAATGTCCAGGACGTATTAGTGGTGCTGACACGTTAATATCTTTAATTTAACCGCCTTCTGGGTATGATGCATTGATTTGATTGCAGTTTTTATTTGTCTCTAAAGGGAGATGAGACATCTTTCCTTGGAGTCTGAAGCTTGCGGTTTTTGGAATGTCTATTCAGCCCAACTTCCATCTCTGCTCTGGGAGACCGATTCCAACCTATTTTTCTGAATAAAAATGGGAAATGTAGAAGGAAGAGGCTTTGAAATCTGCCGTGTTGGTACTTTGGAATGACCGTAAGGATTCAGAGGGTTTGCCAATGCTAGTCTTTTTCAGAACCGAAGATTAAGAACTAGCTGAATTGAAACACAAATCTCACATTAATCTGCTTTGGAAATGCTAACTTAGGTGACCTACTTTTAAACTGATTCTTCATTAAAATAAGTTGCTAATACTGAAGGCTGTGAATTGTACTTCTGATGTCATGGAAGTGCCTGCAACTATGTATTATGATAAGAATATTGGTGTTGTCATTTTGGATTTTCCATCAGATTTCCTAAACGTTGCTAAACATGTATAACTGTTGTCTAAACATTGTGGGTATTATTTTTATTGTTCTTGTTTTTAATTATTATTTATTTTGTGGGAGCTTCTTGAAAAGTCTGTTTTATCAATTTTGGACAACATACAAAGCATTCCCTTATATGGAGAGCAATATGGGATTATTTTTATGACTTTGTGCCTATGACATTATACTAGGGTTTAGGAGACAGATATTCAGTTCAGTTAGGAAAAAAATACCTAACTTTATGCAGCCCTTAAATTATTTGAAGCACTAGAAGCAAGGGCAGGATGTGGGGCAGCAAATGGACACAACATGTGTAGGGTGATGTGGACTAGAGCAGCTATACAATATGAATGAGAAACTGTGCTGCTGATCTGAACAGAGAGCATTAGAAAGGACAAAACTGTTGCCTGAAAGCTAGAACATACTTTAAAATCTCTCAGGTTAAAACTGCCCAGAATTTGAGTGTTCTTGAATGTGCTTTGAAGTAGGTAAAAATCAAGCTTTTAATCCTGTAAACTTGGTTTTCTACTGCACTTTAAATTGGCATGAGATTTTCTTGGAAATTTTAGAGACTGCCAAATGCTAGAAGATGTTATCTTGAATGTAAATTAATGACATGTAATGAGAGGTTAATATACTTTTTATTAGGCTATTTATCTTAGAGAGGTGTTTCATCTGATGATTTTCACTTTTTCTTTAACATATGGATGTATTGGAGTTGATCTGCGTGATAGCTATTTATGGTGGGAGAAAAATATGTGAATTTTTCCCTTTTACTATGTTATGCAATGGGTGCAGAATTATCCTCTTGCCTGATATAGTTGCTGTGAGGCCTTTCTTTTTTTTTTTTTAAAGATAGACTTATTAGACTTTAGATCATCAGTCCTATTGACATTTCTGAATAGGAAAATGTATTGATCCCTAGCTGTATGAGTACCTGGACTGCTCTATTTCTTTTCCATCGCTGAAAGCAGATGCATTATCCATTTTCTGTGACTTTTGGAAAGAAGCTCTCCAGTTGGCCATGGTTTTCCTGGTTCTAAGTGTTCATTGGTGGTAGAAAGACTTCATAGGAAGAAAAAACAACTGGAAAGCTATAATTAAAGTTTCTCTTGATTGATTTCTCTTATCAGGCATTTCAGTGCAGGTATTGCTTAGGTGCTTTTGCCTATATAACTGTTACAACTTCTTTTGTCATGTAATGCAATCAATAATATCGCAAAGGAAGTGTGAGAGAAATTGCACCTGGGGGTGTTCTATATCAGAATTCTTTAATAGCTTCTCTAGTTTTAGACATATGACAGTTTTCCCAAGCCGACAACTTGGAGTGATTAAATGATAGAGCTACAGGAAGGTCCTGGTATAGTCACTTGCTAGTCAGGCACTTGGAGCACTCCTGAGTAAAAGAAAATGTGTGGGTTTTTTTTTTGTTGTTGTTTGTTTTCATGTTGCACCTGCTATTAGTGAAGTCTTTTAACAAAGGCAAGAGAGAAAACAATTAGCTACTCATCCATAATAGTTTTTGAAATTGTATGAAAAGTAGAGCCAATAAAAGAACTCTACTGAAATATATGTTAGTGAAAATTTGAAGTAGACCAGTGGTCTGCAGTTTTTTTTAAATTAATTGAATTCTATATCCAGTAACATTATAAGGAGGTACAGGTTATAATTTGAAAGGAGAGGTTTTTAACTGATAAGAAGAGACTATTGTAATAAATTGGGTGAATAATAGTCAGGAGGATAGCTTGTAGCTACTTTATTCAAGCAGATGGAGCATACAAGTAGTGTGAGGTATATTTTTACTTTGTTTCTTGGCATCAATATCTTATATTGATCTGTACCCAAAATAAGTTGCAGGGCTGTAGGACACTACCACACAACACTGTCTGTTTGGCTGACTTCTCTTAACATCCTGATCTACACAAACTGCTAATCTTTATTGAAGGAGATGACTTAAGTACTAGATTTCCTTTTATGCAGAATGCAAAACCTCACAGCTGTCATGAGCTTTTCAACAGCAGTTGGCCTAATTGCTTTCCACAGACTTATTTAAGTCTCTGCAATCAGTTTTTCCTCATAGGTGTTGAGGCATGTGTCTTTTTGCAGGCAAAGGAGTTGAGCTTACAGCAAAGAGTTGGCTGGTGTTGCAAGAATGATGACAAATTTGTCATTAGCTTCTGAATGGTTAGTGCTCTATATTTGGGGTTTTCATAGTGCAGAGGGCAAAATAGCTGGTGCTTCTTCCTACTGCTGTTGTGAGCACTTGGTTTACCAGAGTGATTAGAGTACATGGCATTCAATGGCACGGTCCACTACAGACCCATCCACTGTATAGCTGGGAAAGCATTAACAGGCTAATAACACAGCACTGTACCTGAGCTTCAGTCACTAAAACGTAATTTATTTGAGAGCAATTTCTCATTACTCAATTGGAATCTATCATTGTCAACATTCAGTTATGGTTGAAGCCATACACCTGACTATCGGATAAGTGAGCCTTTCAGTTTATATAAAATATAAATTTTTCAGTCTCTTCACAATGATATTTCTTTTTCCTTCTTAGGATAGATAGTCTGACAATCAATTTGGTTTCTGTCATTATTCCTCAACTGAATTTATTCCTCTGCTGAATTTATTCTTATTTATTCCTCTGCTGAAATGATGGACAGCTTTCTTCTCTAGCATCTCAAAAATTTCTTCTCAATGAAGAGAAGTGATAACTTTTCAAAATCATTCTTTTTGTGTTTGTTCACTTGTCTTTTTAAGCAGAGGTTAGAAAGTGCCAAAAACATAGTGCCCCAACATTGCTTTTTTTTTTTTTGCAAACAGTCTTGAAGGTAAACCAGAGTAGGGTTGATGAAAATATCAGAAGGAAAAACAGAATGTTTTCAGTGGAGCAAATGGCCAAAGGCTCTCTTCAAGTGGTTTCTGTCCAGCTCTTTTGAGTCATAGGTGATAGCAGTAAGACTGTTTACACACATCAGAAAATGTGGACTGAGGAACAATTTGCAAGCAGTAAATGCTGTGCAGTGCTGGATTGAACAATAGTCCTATTGGAGGCACAACATGTGGAATGCAGGTGTGTGTTATTCCTTTTTGAGTACACATTCTTAATTCTTGTTTTCTTAGTTTGGGGCACTAGAAAACCAATAAGAAATTTGTGAAGTAACTGAAGTCAGCAGTATGTGGAAGCGGGGAAAAGGGAATAATTGTGGCCTCTAGAGAGGCTTTGTTTTATAACAATGTTTTATAAATATTAAAAGTTATCCTGAAACTTATCTTTTGAAAACCTGGCATTGTATTATCCATGCCTGACATCTCTAGGCAAGTGTAACAGAGCAACATTTGTTTGCTCTCAGTAAGACATGGAAATTCCTACATCAAAACAGGAAGAAAAAAGTGATTGATTCTTGATTAGTTTAACAAGTCATTTAGTGCATTAGATTCCAAGCAAGGCCCTTTAAATTTATGTAATGGAGGAAGTGAAGATGCCAGTTGGGTAGATACACTGGAAAGGGGAAAGGAGCTTTGCTTGGAGGCAAAACCATGCATATGTAATCCACCTATCAGGTGGAACTTATCAAGTTCAACTTATCAAGTGACTGTAAGATTAAATGAATATTAAAATACTCAGCTGAGTTAATACTAGACTGCTGAGAACTTGCTCAGATTCATAAGATGACCAATTTTTTGGTTTATTTCCTATAGCACTTAAATGTGATTAGAGGCAAGCAAGTTTCCAAGTTCCTTCGTTAAGTGACTCCTATAAATCTTTCTCAGGTTTAGCAGGTCACTAGCCATGAACGCAACCTTACATCTTATACCTTTTTCATAACCTCACCTATGCTAGGTTTACTGAGCATATGGCTGCTGATGCTAGTGTATGTGATAAACAGGAGCCTCAGTAACAGTGCCTGGACTTTCTCATTTAATGTTCTTTTTTAAGTGCAATTCCAGTTGAAAAGAAATAGAAAATAAAAACATAATGGATATATTTAGGAGAAATACCTGTCTATCTGGAAAGCTAAATGCATTTCAAATGCTGATATGTGCTGAGGTACATGGATCTGGAAAGCAGCTTCTCCATGTGAAGAGAGCGGTGAAAAAGGTGGAAAGGAAGTGGGTCTGCAACGAGGAGTTGGGCAGTTACTCTAGAATTCCCTAATAAGAGATCAAAAGAGGGGAAAATAAGGTTTCTGAGGCTGATAAGGCTCTCTTGATTCATCAGAAGTAATAAAACCCAGCCTTGGCTATCTCTTCAGTCAAGAAATGTAACACAAGTGTATTGTGATAACTTTAAATGACATTCTTTTGGTTTCAGTCATATCCTCTCCTTCAGTGTTTGTGTCACATCCTCAAGCTGATGTTGTAGAAGAAGCCTCTAATCAGAAGTATCTTGTTTGAGTGTTCTCCTTAGTCTCACTACTTGACAGCCTAATCTTTGCTGATGTAATTGGGAAATGTTTTAGGGCTGCTGTCTGCTCACCTAATTAAGAAACTGATTGTATCCCTGGAGGGAGAGATCTCCCTAGGTGAGACAAATGAAAGAATTGCTCTCTTGCTGAAGAAAAACTGACTTGAAATAAAGCTTTTGAGGCTGTCTATGGGATCCAAGTATTCCTCTTAATCTTCCTTTGTGTCTCAGCAGAGCTAAATCGAGGAACATAGCCCAAAAACATATTTATACCAAGAGAACTGAACAATTATGAAAATAATTATAATAAGGATTTTCTTGGTATTTATAAGAAGATATAGTGGTCCCTTCTGTGCTTGATGAGTAAAGGTAATCACAGGTCTTTAAACTCTCAGATGTGGTATGATACTCACCTGGTATTTATTTTTCATTAGCATCTTCAAAAAAAGAAGCCAGTAGTGCTTTGATTTAATTATACTTATTAGAAACCTACACACTGACAGCTTGGCCTAAAGTTCAAATGTAGAAAACAGGTGCTTAAAGATTCTTGGAAAATTTCCAAAAATTCTTTAATTCTCCCTGAAAGTGCATGAGGTACAGGCTTCCCAGGCATTAAAAGGGAAGCTTTCTATATCACGGTGCCTCTTGGGCAGCTAGAAACAAACAGAAGACAAAAATGAAAAAACAAGGGTGGTGCTTTATAGGAAATCACTTTATCCAGGATACTACTTGGCTGTTTTTCAATGTCTGTTGCTCTAATTATTGTAGGAAAAAGCATGAATTAGTTACAGTCATCTTTGGAAGACAGCCTAAGAGATGGGAGTGGTTTGTAAGTGCATTCATCTAAACATTTAAGATTTCCACTTCTGGTCTTACAAGCAGTGATCTGTAAAATGTATAAAATCCCTTCTATTTTTTTAATATATTTGTCCATCACTCAGAGGTATGGCATAGCTGTGGCATTTGGCTTGCACTATGATTAGTCTCATTTTCTGAAATGCTTTGAAAAGCTACCAGCAGCTCTGCATACCATGTATGCCATCCGTCTGGGTCCTAAAATAAATGATGCAGAATGGCACCCAAACCCTCAAAGACTTGACCCTTTTTCAGTGTCAAGGGTACCACTTAGAAGCACTAGGGTGAATTGGTATTCAGTTGGTGAAGTCTAAGGCTTTGTTCCTCTTAAGTTTAAAAACTTGCAATGATACAAACAGAAGTATCATTAAACCTCAAGAAGATTTAATTAGCTGAGAGAAATGCATTGGACAGTTAGTGTCCTCTTGAATCTGGAAACGATAAGCTAACAAAATATTACACAGATGACCAAAAGCATTATAAACTGTTTTATCATGCCATGTTATCCCAAAGAAGCTTATTTAAATGTACCTTTAGGGGAAAAAGAAAAGCTTTAGCCCTGAAATGTAGTAGCTGTTTTTGTTCTGTTTTGTTTATAATCTGTGTACAAATTGAAATAGATCATGAGGGATTAGGAAAACAAATGGGAATCTATGCAGGAAATACTTTTGTTCACCATAGTTCTATAAAGGAGTTGTTGGCGGTTTTTCTTCTCTGACAGGAATAAAAATTGATTTAGCCTTTACCAGTATACAACTTTTTACTATATAACTTGATTTATAAATGTTGTGGTTCTTTTTTGTGTTTCTTGACAATCATGACAATGTTGCTAAAAGTTACTTGCTCTACTCATAAAACTGATGCTAGAATTAGCAGTAATAAACAGATATATAAGGAAACATCAAAAAAGTTTAAATTTTCTGATCTAGCTCTGTTTGATTTTTTTTGAATAGAAGCATTAAAATTCAGATTGAATGAAGTTGGGAAATATGATTTTGAATGTGATTATGTATGATATATTCATTCTGTCCATGAAAATGAGTTGTTATTATTAGCAAATAATATACTTAAACTAGTCATAAAGAAAAAACTCAAAACCTGGTAATTTTGAGAATATTATTTAGAAAAATACTATTATGAAAAAATGGAACAGGACGGAATTGCACAGAACTAGGAAGTGTGAAACTAGGTAACTTAACATATGGGCACATTAGAGGAATGACAGAAACAGAGTGCATTATATCCTCAAAAAGAACAACCATTTCATTTCAGTTAGCACATTGATTATTAGCCATAAATAATTGTTCTTGTTTTAGGAGTCTGAAATAAGGCCTTTGGATTCTCACTAATACTGGATATACATAGCTCAGTATGCTTTCTTGAAATATTCTAGGTGGCTTCATTAGTTTTTAATTACTCCTTCGAAATTAAACTTGCATTTCAGTGTACAAGCTGAGATCAACTAAATGCTAGTTTGCATAAAATTTTAAACTTAGATTTGAATCAACATATTTAAGCATCTTAGCACTTTTTTGCCAATTTATAACTCCATAGGTCTCAACTCAAGCATCTTTTCTTCCTTAATACCTAGCGAGGTGTAAGGTTTGAAGCCAGGTGTAGCCAGATACTTGAAGCATTCTCCTTCCTTTGCTCAAAATATGGAACACTGGAGGCTGAAAACGTATCTAGGACTTGCATGGACTTAAGAAAATATCGACAGAAGAAGTAAGGCCCATACTTCACTTCGGAAAGGAATTACTGTGATGAGTGTTGAGCTTATTGTATGTTAATTTTGTATATAATTGAAAAAAGAGGTTAAAAATTATTGCTTTTTTTTGGTGAAGAATTAATCACTTTGAAAAACTTCAGTTACATGCTATGTTGGTTAATGTAGCAGTCAGTACTTAGGTGTGAAAGAAACAACTGTTAGAGGAGTAGCGGGTGTGCTAACAGACTGAGGTTGTCATGTTGGGCAGAAGAAAGAGGAGTAGTAGGAAGATGAACAGATGTAATAAAGCTAAATAGATCTTATGAAATATGTTAATTCTGTCTTAAAATAGTCTAAATTCCAAGTATACTTTTTTATATAACTTGCACGAAGTCACAGTACACAGAGAGAGACAGTTTGGGGAGGAGAGCAGCAGAGAACAGGCACAACCAGCATCCCCTATAGGTCTGGAAGATGGATCCAATGCATGCGGTAAACCTCTAGAAAATCTGTAAATGGCACCAGAGTGTCCTTCTTGCCACAAAACACTTATGGAGAGTTATATGCTTGTGGGCATGGCTGCAAAGAGTATCCCAAGGGCTAATTCCTCATATGTATATTAGTCATTTAGTCATTTGATATGGCTATCTTATGTAAATTGGCTCTTCCATTTAGAGCATCTAGCACTACCAAGTTGTTGTAAGTGAGAAGTTTTTCCTAGAGCTGAAAGTATTTGACAAAAATTTGAGTACCTCATTCAGAAGAAGTGTTAGGACTGATTTTCTGTCCCACTTGGTTTGAATTGAAATTTCAGTGCTGTCTTTTTTCCTCCTTTCTTGATTGTTTAGTGGAAGTGTAAACGATAAGCTGTCTTTTCTCCAATAATGGTAAGCAGGATGTGTGCCTAGATAGCAGTATAAGACAGAGGACAGAGAGATCTGTATCATTCTGCATCACCTATATAGCTATACCAATAGGTGGAACTGTTTGAAAATTCTTGTTCAAATTAAGCTGCTAGTAACAGAAAACTAAGGCATTACCATAAAAGTCAAAAGAAAAATGTTCCTTCTCAGAATCTGCACAGAAAGCTTTAGATTAGCTGTTTTGTCAATAGGTCTCTGCAGTGCCAGGTACTAATAGTGATGAGGCATCCTGTAGCAAGGTTACTAAAGGCGTACTGTGCAACTGCTGCGAGAGTTTCTTATCTTGCAAAGATGCTGTGTTATGGCACAAGAATATCTAATGGAATTGATATTCTTAGTCACAAGAGGGTAAAACGATCCAAAAATGATGAACTCTCAAGTAGAAATAATATATTTTTCCTTTGCTCACCAGAATGTTTAAGGAAATGGTTCTGTGCTGGTTTGTCTCTGTTACCTGTTATACTGTGTCCATGTTTTCTCTATACAACCAGTCTTTAAAATGGAAGACAATATTTTCCTGATTTAGTGTCAGGAGATAAGGTACCTTTTAGATGGAATGGAATCTAAAAAGCAGATGAAAACATCCATAGCACTTTATTGCAATTTATGGTTACTATGCTTATTTGGAAACATCTGTATCTACCTTTCACAGAATCCCTAGTTTTTATTCTGAAAGGCTTTTGACCCTTCCAAAAAGGCTTGTGGTCTTAGAGAAGGAAAAGAAGAAAAGCAGCTATTGACTCAGCTAAACCTTCCAGAAAATAGATAGATGCTGCAAGAAGTTGGAAGTGAAGGCTAATCTGAGGTATAAAAAGGAGTAAGGGCTTTTTTAATTTATCAGAGGAGTGAAGAGTAAGATGAAGTGACTTATCACATGTGTAAGTTGAGACAACTGAAAGGCTTGGCTCATAGTGCAAGCCTCATGAAGAAAGTTTGTACAGCTAGCTATTAATGAATCTTGATAAAGATAAAATCGAAGAGCTTGAAGATATGCAAATGACTTTTAGCATATGGTAGTGAAGTCGTTATAGGTTAATTATGTTCATCCTGCATTAAGTTTATAGCTCAACTCAAAAGAAAATGCTGTTAAAATCAGGTAGAACCACGGTTCTAGAAGTATCAGCAGAGACAGTGAAAAGGAACAGCATTAAATAGACTTGTATCATTCTCAATATACTGTGATTTATAGTCTGGGCAAGTTGTACTTGCAACAGAGGACTGACCTTGCTGTTACTCTACTTAAGGACTAAGGACCAAGCTGGAATTGTGAGGATTCAAGGCTTTTTACAGTAAGTTAACTTGTTTTCCGGATGCTAATATAGAACTTTTAATAGAGCAGTACATACACATTTGCAAAATAAAGGATAGAGTCTTCCACAGTATTGACAACTGCAGCAAAAAAAGAAAAAGTGGGTAATTATGAAACAGGGGAGACTGAAGTGGAAGATAGGTTCATGGTTTTTGATTACTAAGAAAAAGTTTGTTGGATCTACTAAGAAAAAGTTTGTTGGATCTACTAAGAAAAAGTTTGTTGGATTTTTTGGCTTAAGGATGAATGTTAGCTGAAGAATGAGATTCTCTTGGCATGTAAGAATACAAAAATATATTTTTATACATGTTTATACTATATTTTTAGTATGTAATGGTAATCAACTCTTTGCTCGTTGTTAAAAGTAAAATCAAGGAGAAAGCATATGTTGTCATTTTCTTATCAGTGAAGAATTTACCATGTTCATCAGTTTAGAATGAATTCGGACAAAAGTGCTGTTTAGAAATACCCTGGAGTAGCGATACTTTTGCTTGAAATCTCACAGCCTGTGGTGGAGTCCCCATCCTTGGCAATGTTCAAGAAATGTGTAAATGAGGCACATGAGGATGTGGATTAGAAGGAATGATTTTAAAGAGTTTATGGTTGGACTTGATCTTTAAGGTCTTTTCCAACCATAAGGATTCTGTGATACAGCTGAATAAATTGAAGCAGTACAGAGAAAATATCCTTTATGCTATTTTTGAGATCTACCAGTTATTCCTACAAAAGACAAGTCATTGTGTCACTGCAAAACATGGAATATTAAAGTTTTTTCCTGAGAAATTATCTCAGTGTTCAAATATAATGCTAAATTCAGCATCAGTTCTACAGACGCTTGGTTATAAGGGTTGTCCTAAAGATGAAATGAGAAGTTTGGATATATTTATTCTTGGCTAGGTTAGACCACTATTCAAAACAATGAAATTCAAGTCAAAGCAGTGTCACAGAGAAGGTGCCTGAGGTCTGAAACAAGAAGTCCAGTTGAGAGAGGAGGGGAAAAAAAAAAAAAGGCAGTAAAACTTATGGGCATTCTAGCAACCATAAATTTCATTTTGTGGGATGGAATCCAAGTGTTATGTGTTGGGCAGTATGAATCTAACAAAAATGTAATACTTGATAAATATACTTATTTGGCTTCAACTGTTTGTAACAGCAAACCTCTATAAAGACCAATAACAATCTGATCAGTATTTCTAATGAGTGGGTTCAGTGCTTTTTGGAAAGAAACAAGGGCTAAAAGGAAGTAAGCGGTAATAATCACTTTAGTCGTTTAAATGGTACATTTAAGGTTACTAGCTTTGGTCAAAATCTGTGTAATCAAAAATATAAAAGTGTATCTTCAAAACTAAGCTGTAAGATGCTTTTTTTTGTCCAAGGATCTTGCTTTGTACATAACATCTTCTTCTGTATTATGCCTGGATATTGCCTTTGCGTACCAAGTGCCACACAGAAAACCTAGAATAATGTTGTAGTAGAGTCCCTATGTAATGGCCCATGTCCAAGGCTTAAGATGTAATGCAAATACTGTCTATAAAGTAATTTTTGTAATATATGGTGAACCAAAATGAAATTAATGGAAACTTAGATGGACTAACAGGTAGACTTAAGATGCAGTGAGATATTTACCATTTGCCTACATTAAGAACAAGAGAAAGGCAGAGAAGTGATTTGAGTTGTGACCAGATATAATAATATAGTTCAAATCAAATCATGTCCAGGCATCAAAGGGAATAGGAACATGAATAAAAATATAGCACCTGCAACTAGAAGTATCATGTTGAATAGCGTGCTCTACTTACATGTATCTTGTAAACCTACAAGGCTTACCTGTTCTGTTAATAAAGCATGAAATGAGCTGTGACTTCATGTATTCAGCTCAGGATGTATTTAAATAGCTTGCGGCAGAATAAAGATGAAATTCAAATTCTGGTGAAATGAGCAAAAGAATGGTTCTCAGTAATCAGAGGGTTGCCTCTTGTGAGAGGAGAGACTGAGCAGAGGAGGAAAACTTGAACCACTGGCCAGTTTAGAATTATGATGTAATAAGCTAGGCAATGAGGAGAGGAGGAAAAAAAAATCTAGGGATTTTGAGAATCAGTAGCGAGCCTCAAAAATTCAGAAGTTCAAAACATTGTTCTAGGGTTAACTCCTTTCTGAATGAACATGTTGCGGAAACGCTGCAGTTGGTTAAAAAAACCTAAACATAGTTTCTACAGTATCACAGATGCTCTTGAGCCAAGTGAGGTCTGTTATGTTAATTACTGTAGATAGCCTCTAAATCGGCGATGAGAATCTGAACAATCCACTAGGAAAAAGGATTTTATCTCGCTTTATTCTGGTGATCTGAGACGAAGCATCTTTCTGTGCCAAAGCCACATTTGCAACAGATAGTGAGCTGAATCCCAAACACAAACCACACTTTGTTGCTTTAGACCTTAAAAATCAACATCTGCCCTAGACGCCCTTGTGGCATCTCACTTTGTGTCAGCGTGCAAGCGGAGTAAGGGAAAGTGGAGCTGTAGAAGCTCTTTATTTGGTGCTGCTCCATGGTAGGAGCCAAACGTCATTTTCCCTTACTGAAATATGCAACTATCCATGGAGTATGCTGCACTGAGAAATTAATGGGTAAGAAAACTAAAGACAAAAAGAATCAGAACAGAAACCAGTTAGCTTAGCAGAATTGATTTAGTATGCTCCTAAGCTCACTTAAGCAAGGTAGTTGCAGTAACATATTTTGTATATTTAAAATACAACCTTTTTACTGAGCTCCCCCTTCCTTTGCAAAGAAAAGGAACTACTGATCTTAAGCCCTTTTTATGACTTATTAGCTCTGCAAGTCTTAGCAGTCATGTTCAGTAGTGTGGCTTTTTTGGAGGATTAGTTGCTTTGTTTTGGTATGCATGTTCTGCTGCTGTGCATGAGATTCTTGGGAAGGAAAAAAATAAATGTAAGAGAAAAGAGGAAAAACAAGGACTTGAGCAGAATTAAGAAACAATAGTTTTGAAGTACTCTGTTAAACACCATAATAAAGGCAAGAGGGAATGGCAAGGTTTACTGGATGTCTTGAGTGACTTGGGCTTTGGCATGATTTGGTAGATACCTTAAAGTCTGGTCTGTAAAATAACAATTACTCTTACTTTTTTTTTTGTGTCTGAGTGTGTCAGTTATTGCTGAGGGGTAAATTATGTTGTCTTCTGTACTGGAATTGCCATTTTGACTCTAGGTTATGCTGAGATAGGAAGACTTGACAACTCTTTCCTGACATCACTTTGTGCAAAGGTATCCAGCTTTCTCTCCTAAACTCTTTGAGCTCCTTGGTGGAGACCAGCTTTCAGTAGTCTGTAGTATTCTCACATAAGAGTACTTTCAGGGGGGAAAAAAGAAGTGGAAGTAATTATTATTTCTATTTTTTAAGAAAGGGAGGAAACATGTCAATTTTTGAATTAATTTGTGAGGAGAGATGATGAATTTGATCAGTGTTTGTACAAATCAAAAAAATGGGAAAAAAGGGAAAAAATGAGAGATATAGGGAACAGCAGAGTTCAAGATGTTATATCTGTTCTTCTAGGATATTTTAAAGACTCTCAGTATCTTGGCTCTGAAAGTGCACTTTTACTTAAGATGTAGCCAATGGAAAAGCAATAAACAAGTTGTCTAAATTGCACTTTATTCTGGCAGTCTGAAATCTTCATGAAACTGGATGCACTTTTGGTTCTTCTGTCTAAAATTCACCCAGTGCCAAAAATGATGTCCTACACATCTCTCAATTTCTTTTTGTCCTAAAAATTCTTTTTACTTAATGTCTTTTTGCTTTAACTATCATATATAGAGAAAACCACGGCTTTTATAATTGGCTATGAATATGACTGTCTTCACCAAACATTTCACTGGCATAAATAGCTACAGTAAAAATCTTTGTCCGTCAATAAAAGGAGGGAGAAAGAGGAGGAGACGAGCTGTCATCCGTCAAGTGAAAATAGAACTGTTAACTAATGGCAGCTAATCATTTATTTGGTCCATTTGTTACTTAGCAGAACCTGTTCACTAAGAGTTTATAATATTCTGATAAGTTATTTTAATTCTCCCTTATTAAAGTGGAAAGGTTTATGCTGTTTGAAAGTGGCTCTAGTCTAAATAAGCGTGAGAATTGCATGCATTCCTTCAACTTCATCATAAATGCTGAATATTATCACTCCCATTTGTAATAGACGAGGGAGTAAAACATTTGTTGTTGTACCTGTATCTTGGGGCACTGTGAAAGGAATTCAATCTTGACTCAAGAATAACAAAGGAGAATTCTATACCACTTTTCTAATTTAGAAGCTGTAAATGCTCCCTTTTTTTCTGAGATAAATGTGACTAAATGTTAAGAACATAATAAAGTCAGCTGCAAGCATGGAATTGCATTTGTCCATAAAGAAATTAGAATTAAATAGTGATACCATCAGTTGCTGTTCTCTCACTGGGCTACTTAGTTATATTATCTTTTTACTTTTATCTCACCTCATGAGCTTTGCTTGCAGTCAGCAGGGGAGTTGGTAGCAGTTTGCCTCTGCAGTAAAAGGGAAAGGCTTTTCTGAGATTTACTAAGCAATCTGACCTTCATAAATTTCTATAGAAATAAGGTATAGTATAACAATTTAAGATGGGAGGGGAAAAAAGTTCTGCATGCAGATCCAGAACACTTTTCTCCTGACCTTAAATTGTTTTAGAAAAGTCAAGGGAATACAGATGAAGGTAGATGATTTAAAGGAGGATAATCCCCAAGCCCCTTGCAAACAAATGAAAACCAAACACATGAAAAATACTATTGTCAAATTTGACCAAACTGTTGTGCCTCAGAGGTAAATTTCTGAGGTCCAACTTTGGTATGAGTACTATGGTGAGAACACTGATACAGCTTTATGTAGTGGGGACCACTATAAAATGTTGCTTTAAGATATTTACTGATGCAATGAAACTATCTTAAATTACTGTGAGAGGAATAAATCTTTCAAAAGAATCAACTTCACAAATAGCTGTGCTCCAGGTGGTCAGACAAACAGAAAAACCACCTTATTAGTGTATGTTAAAGACAGCCTTGCTGATTTTAGCTGAAGCGTTAGCATCTGAGCAAGATATTTTTCTTTCCAGTTGCTAGCAATTATTTTAAGAAATTTCTGGTATTAACCTTGATTTTTAATTAATGTCTCTAAATCAAAAGTGAAACACACTGGGGAAGACATCTAGATGTATTTATAAATTATGGAATCATAGACTCATTATGGTTGGAAAAGACCTTTGAGATCAAGTCCAACTGTAAACCCATCACCACCCTCCCTGCTAGACCATGACCTGAATGCCTCATCTACATGTTTACTGACCCCTGCCAGGGATAGGGATTCCACCACTTCCCTGAGCAGCTAGTTCAAATGCTTCACCACTCTTTCCATGCAGAAATTCTTCCTAATCTCTAACCTGAACCTCCCATGGTGCAACTTGAGGCTGTTTCCTCTTGTCTTATCAGTAGTTATTTTGAAGAAGAAATTGTAGTTATTTTGAAGAAGAAATTGATCATTGCCTTGCTACAGCTTCTTTCATGTAGTGGTAGAGAGAGATAAGATCTCTCCTGAGCCTCCTCTTCTCCAGAGTAAACAACCTCAGTTCCCTCAGCTGCTTCTTGCAAGGTCTGTGCCTCTTCACCAGCTTCATTGCTGCTCTTTGGACACCCTCCAGCAACTCCATATTCTTTTTGTAGTGAGGGGCCCAAAACTGAACATGGTGTTTGAGGTACAGCCTCACCAGTGCTGAATACAGGCCGATGATCACATCCGTGGTCCTACTGGCTACGCTGTTGCTGGTACAAGCCAACAGACCTTTGGCCTTGTTGGTCACCTGGGCACACAGCTGGTGCATGTTCAACTGGCTGTTGATTCATCACTCCTAGATCCACATAGTTCTCCAGCCACTCTTATCAACATGTACAAATATCTGAGTGAAGGGAGAATGTAGGGAGGAAGGGGCCAAACTCTTCTCAGTGGCTGCCAGTGATAGGACAAGGGGCAATGGGTACAAGCTGAAACCCAGGCAGTTCCATCTCCATGTGAGGAAGAACTTCACTGTGAGGGTGCCAGAGCCCTGGCACAGGCTGCCCAGGGAGGCTGTGGAGTCTCCTTCTCTGGAGATCTTCCAAATCTGCCTGGATGCCACACTGTGTGCCATGCTCAGGGTGTCCTGCAGGGGATTTGGACTGGAATGTCTCCAGAGGCTCCTCCCAATCTCAACCATTCTGTGATTCTGTAATTTAACGGGATTACAAGTAACTTGGAATAGGAATGCATTCACCAACTCCTTTCTTTTACAACTGAGTTTTCTTGGTGAATATTGACTGAATTCCAGCCTAGCTTTCTGTGTTGGCTTGACTGCTATGGACCCAAGAAAAGGATCCTAAAGTTGTCTTGTTAAATAACAAAACTTCTGACTGCATTTGGTATCTCTGTTGACTGTTGATCAAAGTGAGATCTGGGACAAGAGCAAAGCCTTAGTGGAAAGCTAAAATAATTGAACTGCAAGTGTGATTTTTGACTGGTATAAAAGCTTGTGAATGTCTTGAAAATGGTGGTGCATTTTTTTTTCAATAAAATTGCTTTTGAGCCTGTAAGGAAATGAAGCCTTACTTACAAACAAGTTTGCTCCTGTTCAATGAAGATGGACAATTGTTGCAGGAAACTTAATTGTTGAAGCATAAATTTCATGTCTTGAAAAAGTTTTCTAAAGTGTCTTTATTGACAGTGGTGGAAATAAGCATTTTTAGGATAAAATATTTCCTTCAAAATGTCTATTTTTCTTGGCTACTATGAGAATCTACATGGCAGTTTTAAAGATAGTCATTTATTGTATCTATAGCTGGACTCCATCTTGAAAGTTTTTTCCAACTGTTATCATTCTGTGTTTAAAAAAAAAAATGAGGAACCATAGATGTAGTTCTTACCTAGAGCACCTATCTCTAATCATAATAGAGAAACTTAGCAATAAGATAATTGTGCAGATGAATATTGAAAAGTCTCTTTGTGATATTGGTAGTATTTACTGCCAAGGAAACTAAATTTCTTTAGAGTTTTTGGTCTCAAACTAAACAGTCTTCCATCTGCTGCTGGGATAGCTAGAGAAGAACAAGATGAAGCTGATATTAGTAGAGTTTGTAAAGAGTAAACTGGATCCCAGAAAGTAAAATACCTCCAAACTTGTAGGTGCTTGAAGTAGTCACTGTGTTTCATTTATTTATTGAGGGCATAATTCTAGCATAACAGTATTGTCAAAATCTTGACAATCCATCTTGAGCATGATGTTGTTACTGGGCTGTCTTACCTAAACAGAAGGAAGAAGGAAGAACTTCACTGAGGGTGACAGAGCCCTGGCACAGGCTGCCCACGGATGTTGTGGAGTCTCCTTCCCTGGAGGTCTTCCAAACTCGCCTGGATGCTGCCCTGTGCCTGTGCTCTGGGTGTCCCTGATGGAGCAGAGGGGTTGGACTAGGTGATCTCTAGGAATCTCTTCCTAACTTAACCATTCTGTGATTCTGTAAATGGCAGCCACGTCTCTGAAACTTGTAAGCAGATTTGCAAAAAAAGAAAACAGCAATTCACTATATGGAATGTGCAAAATATGAACAGTAGACATCAACCATACAGTTTGTTTAATGAGGTAAAAAGCTTCATAGGTTGTCACTGAGCAACTTTATGAACCATAATCTTAAACATAAAATAAAAAATCTGTGGATCTACAGCTTTGAGCCCAATCATCATTATTCCAATCCTCAGTGTGAGGCAAGAGTCCTGCCACTAAACCCTACTTCACTCATTAATTGGCCTAGGCTGATGAAGTTGACCTCTCTCTCAAGCACGAACGTAGTGTGTGAGATCTTGGCGAGATATTCCTGTTTTTGACCAAGTATCTTGTTTTTAAAACAGATGTTTAGAGGATAAATTCACCTAGAAAAGGAGCGTGGTAGTCTGTATCAGCAGTCACAACTGACTGCAGAGAAAGCTAGCAGAAAATTCTACCTTGAATGCTCGCTGTAAACATTGAAGTAGATAAGAGAGAAGCTATGCAAGAAAATGTGTGTTGATAGGGCATGACAGGTCTGTGCAACTTGCATCTAGAGACCAACAGAGAGTGTACTGCTTTCTTTAAGCTAACAGCACATTCAAGAATTAGCCACAACTGAGGATTAAGGAGATATCTTTTATTTCAGGTTTAAAAGGTGAAGCCGTGTCTTAAAGAAAGAAGTTGTTTCTTAATACAAAATAGTGCTTGTGTGTCTGTGTGTGTGTGTGTGTGTCTGTGTGTGTGTGTCTGTGTGTGTGTGTCTGTGTGTGTGTGTCTGTGTGTGTGTGTGTGTCTGTGTGTGTGTGTGTGTGTGTCTGTGTGTGTGTGTGTGTGTCTGTGTGTGTGTGTGTTATTTCTCTTTTTGGGAGAGTTTGGGAGGGTGGTTCTTTGGAAATCACGGTTAAGTTGTTAGTAATAGGTCTGGTAGTATCTGTCTGAAATCTGAATAATTCTCCCCTAAAATTTAGGAATAATTTAGCCAGGAAGGAGGTTCTGCTACAGTATTGTTCAATCATCATAAGTCATATTGAAGGGCAGAACAAATCAAAGAACATAAAACTTACCAACTCCTTGATGCTTTTGGACTCTTTTTTGAGGTTGAATAATGATGAGCATCTCAAAAACGTGTTGACCGCCTTTTTGAGAGAGCATTTCAAAGGTCTAAACTCTTCTCCAGAAAACAGGCTTGCTAGTAAGCTAGCAGAGATTTCTCTGAATAGTTTCCTATTGTGCAGTAAAGAAATCCATGGAGGCTTTGAGTTCAACTGCAAGCTGTCTAGTCTACTTTGTTCTGTGGGAAACCATTTAGTTTGGGGAGAAGTCTGTAATTTCAACTGTTAACCAGCTAATCATGTTTATCTACTCTGTGTTCTCTGCTTAGCTGTAGTCCTGCCTATTGGCAGTACACAGCCAGCGTTAAGAATTTGTTGGTGTCCTCCTAACTAGGAATACAGAAAAAAAATTCTCCATCACTTTGTAGCAATGGATTCTGACAATGAGTCATCATTTACTGCATAATTCCCAAGTCACAAGCAAAATGTAAATAAATAGTATCTTGCTATTTTAATAAGTGGCTACATTATGCTGGGATGAATCACTTTGCATAAAAGTCAGTCTAGATTTCACCAGGTACTTGAAAGACCTCCAGTTGGCTCTCGGTTTTGGTGCTGCATCTTGAGAGATACAGGCCAGAGACAGAGAAGCTGATAAGATAAGCACTGAGTAAACACTAAAAGAGTTGATTTTCAATAACTAGAGGAAAACTTGAGTGGGAAGTGAATTCCTTCAGATGTTGCTGTAGTGATCAAGGCAATGATATCATAGATTTAAGGCAGTTATGAGATAGAATTGTATTGAAGGACTAGACTAGGATTAAATTCCTAGTGGCTAGACTATTTAAGACTATTAAACCAAGAAATTAGGGTTTTGTGTGATATTTTTCTTTCGAAGTTCTATGTTGTTCCTTTTTTGATTAGTTGTATCTGAAATATCACTGCTATTGTTTTGGATGAAGCTGTAAGGAAATTATTTTAATTCTTATCTCACAACTTCAAGTGGAAAAATCTGCCCTTCTACCTTTCGTCATATACATCACTTGATTATGAGATAGTTAGATTCTTTGTTTTCCAACCGAGTGGTCCACTCAAGTGGTTGTTCAAATCTTTATTCCTGTTGATTTTAGGTGCATCTTAATGCTACTTTTAACCTCCTAAGTTAAGTAAAGTCTCTGGCAAGTATTTTTAAAAATCTTGATTGAAATAACTTGGCCAGGCTCATCAAGAACTCCTCCTACAATGAAAGAGAGGATCAGAGCTGAAGGAAAAAACGTGTAATGTGCTGTTCAGAAATTAAAGAAGAATCTGCTTGCTTGTCCTGAAATTCAAATAATGAAATTAACTGGAAAAATACATTTAATTTTTATATAATTTAGTTGAATTTTGAGTTTTACACCTTCTATAAACAGAGTACCATTTCTATTATGGTAGGTAAGTTTGACTATTGACTTGCACTTGCCAGTCTGTATGCATACATGTAATTTGGGGAAACCTTTGCACGTAACAGCTGACTATGTTTTCTTACTGTGGCAACGCACTTAGTATCTGGTCAGAGCTTCAATGTCAAATGCGTGAACCAGTGCTTAAAGTTCCAATGGCTGAGGATTTAGCTTGTGTCATCGCATACTTGTGGAGCTCAGAAGCTGCTCTAAATTTCAAGTGCCAGAACTGGAAAACTGATTCCATGCTCCATTTAAACCTTTTGAGAAAAGGATTTGGTCTTTATTTACTTCCATATGCCTTGACTCAGTCTGCCGAATGCAGCTGTTAAACTTTACATGTATCCCTTGAAATACTGGCTGCACAAGTAAGGATTTCATTTCTCTGTTTGCTTTGACAGCATGTATCTGGCAAAATTCTAGCAACAGAAATGTTGCTTTTAATAGTAGCACAGACAATTATCTCTAGCATCTTTGTCAGCAAGTCCAACTGAAAAATATGAAAACATATGCTTCTGAAGTAACTTGAAGTAAGTGAGACCATTAAATACAACTAAGGCTTACTAGACCAAGAGGAGGACAAAGAAAAGTATAGATGATATTGGTAATTAAAAAGTAGCATAACTCCTTAGAGTAGTTAGGGGACTTTCAATCCTGTGGTCTTTAATGAATGCATGGACTTGCCATGATTGTCTGCTACATTCCCAGCAACAAGGAGAAATCAAAAGCAGAACTCTATTTGCTGCATCTTCCTCTGAAAACACTTAAAGAGTTTTTTTCAGTAATTACAAATATTTACTTTAAATTTTATCATAGATGGAGACTATTTCTTTGTAGAAACTTCCCCTTTGGCAGCAGAAGAGCTGAATGCTACTACTAGTAGATTTAAAAGAGCAGAAAAGCTTTTTCTGATTATAAAGAAGGGGAAGCATTCAAACAAGAAAGATCTGAAAGGCTTTTATCTGAATAAAAATTGGAATACATTGCTTTCCTGACACTTACAGAAATGACTTCATTATGTGCTGTTCTGCAGAATTTTATCCTGCTTTAATGCAGCAGGCTGTAGATGCCAGTGATAGTTTTTAAGTGAGAAAGCATATTCATGGGTCATTGGATGGATGCTGAGTGACTATGAAGAAAGCCTATGTTTTTTATATTTATTCTGTGCAATGAGATTGGAAAAAAAGAGAAAATCAGTCCTTCTGTGACATGAGATGTTGCAATCTGAATTGAATGAATATTTAACTCAATTGCTGACTCGATTTAAAAAATATAAAAGAAGATATGAGTTTAGATAAGTTTATAATTTTGAAACACAGTATAAAAATGTGGTATGCATTCTTTGTCTCTATCATATTACCAAAATATGCAAAAACTCTATGTATGTATTAACATGAATATTTCCTTTCCTTAAGTTGAGAGGCAATATTCCATTAACTATTGCAAACAAGTAAAGCTAATTATCTGCTAATGGGAAAAAAATCTTGTATTGGTGGTAATGGTGATAAGGCTAAATGGTGGAGAATACTGTAAGACACTGCAATTTCTTTCTATATTAAGTTTTCAATTTAGTAGAACTATCACACTGAAGAGATAATAAGCAAGTGAAGTACCGCATCATACTGGTCTGAGTTATTATGACTATAATAATATTAATTATCAACAATAATTCAAGAAAATGACACTCTCTATAGACAACACTTTATAGAATTTGCTGAAACAAAGCAGAGAAATTTTTCATTGCATTTCCCACTTCTGAGGCTACTTGGTTAAACTTAATTTTGTCTTTTAAAGACATTCCAATAGCTAATAAGGGGACAATGCTAAGTGTGCAACTAAGACTTAATATTGGCATTGCACCATGATGTCATTTGTGTTGTTGAAGCTGAAACTTGTGAAAATGTACTTTAACTAGACTTTGTTGGAAGAAGAAAGGTGGGGTGAGTGGCAGCTGACACGTGTTTGTAGATTGGTTGCCTTCTAGTAGAGTTCCGTAATAGAAATTTTCTCTAGAGTTCCACATTGGTCTTCATAAATACAAACTTAACAGGGCAGAGCAGTGTCTTGTTTTTCACAGAATGACCCTCTCTCCTAATGTTTCATTAGAAGATATGTAAGACATCTTACTTAGAGTGATTGTGTTCTATCATGTTCACAGAATCACAGAATCTACAAGGTTGGAAGGGACCTCTAGAGATCATCTAGTCCAACCTTCCCGCTCCGGCG